>CM064881.1:45362175-45421463 GCA_003313485.2 Penstemon barbatus
AAGAAATTCATAAAGTTTGACACGAACCTATTGACAAACATGATGTCAATTACTTGACATTTGTATATTATTTCAACAATTAATTTTTAGGACACTCCTTTGGATTTCACTTGGTCAATCTATTCCCATCTAGCCATCTTTTATAGGAACTCGAGAAATTTTATATTCCATATCTAAATCTCCCAAATCTTTATGTGATTTCTTCTTTCTCATATTTGATAGAATTATTACTCGTTCTCTCTTATCATGAACCTTTAAACATACTTTAGTCTCTCATTTGATCTAATAACTTCTTGAGCTTATATTATTCGAAATCATGGTTCAATTTGTATCCTTACTACTACTCTTTCTTCTATCAATTCTTATCACAACCTGAACCAAATAAGTGAGAGAGAATTTGGGGGCCAAATTCTTTGAAGGAGGGGTGAATGTAATACCCTGTAACTTTATATAAATGTAAAATAAAATTATGGACCTAATGTGAAATTTGTAATTTGATATTAATATTAGTTGTATGATTATCTAACTTATACATGCTAATATGTATCAATATATATATATACTACGTATATTTCAAAACTACTTCAATATTTTAATACAAGAATTGATCATAAAATAAAATGAAATGTCAACCTATCTAGAAGTCTAGGACCAAATGTTAAGTTTCAATAGCTTGAGATATTCTATTGTTAAAATTTTACAATGTAGAATTGAAATACTTACAAAGTTGACGAACCATTATTTAAACAATTAAATAGGAGTATTAAACTTATCATCTCAACATGACTCATGCAAAAGATATTTTCCTACTTCCTATTAATTACCCACGCAGCAACTAAGGTGACTAATCATATGTAAATAACTTCCATGTAGCAAGCTATTGCATAGCTTAAAAACGTGTACACACTATATTCTTTCCACCATCCTTTAATCTATTAACAAATTCTTCATGATACCATTTTTCAAAAATACAAGACAAGCACACCTACACTTTGTGCGAAACATACACATCCGCAAAGGAGAGCAAGAAGGAGAGAACAAAGGTAACTCGAGAATAATCGTTATGACTATTAGACTATTGAATCAAGTCACGAAATAAATGGGATCGAGGTCATTCTTCTACAAAGCCATGCTAGAAGGTTTAAATTGAATAGCAGGACTGGAGGTCAGCTATCTACCGTTGAGTAGCATCCTTGTCCTGAGAAAGGTGAGCGCTTCAATAAAATACTTTTAAAACTGAAAGAGTTTTTAAAGAAAATCATATCATATATATGCATTTCTCAATTGAAATAACTATAGTTGTTATATATCTATATTTGTAACTGTCTGAAATGCTCACATTATGTATTACATATTCATAATGGAACTGATAGCCCTATATCTGCATGCGGTGCTTGCAACATGTACTACTTCATCATAGTAGAACTGATAACTCTATACTTGTCTGCATTTCTCACAGTATATGATAATTGTTGAATAATGGGGTGTAGTACTTTATCTCACCTCATATTGATGAATGGTATCAAGATGTAGTACTTTATCTCACCTAAGTACCAATTGCTTGTACATGATTATTTGCGCGCTCATCTGCTCTCGGTTGATGGTATTCTCTAGATAATTCTGGGTAGCTGGGGGCTACAGGACTACCAGAGCTCTGCCATTGACCGGACTCACAAAACCAGGGATTAGAGCCCCTTGGGGAGTGATTCAAATTATTCGGCAAAGACATGTCAAGGCCACTTAAAAGGGACGGGTAGCGCCTCAGCCCTTATCTAACCGCCGTGCTAACTATTGATCACGTCCTGATCTTACTGTATCCTTTTTGAGGTGGAGGAGTTGTTTAGCCCGTTTTGACGGGTAATTGAACGTGATTTCGTTTGTGCCATTATTACAACTGTTATACTATTATGGATTGATTTTACAATGAAATAGGCAGTTCATGGAATTCTAAATCGTTTTCTGCATAAAATTCAATTGCACCCTGGCAGCGGCCTCACTAAGTTGTTTTTACAACTTACGCTTTCAAATTATTACTCTTTCAGAATCTCACCAAAGGGCAGGATGGGCCACATCAGACTAAGGGATTTCAATTGGGCGTCTACCTTAAAGTTCCTAGAATTTGTTAAGTGAAGGTTTGGTTTGAAATGAAAAGTTTTAAAGCAATAAGTTGGAAGAATCATTCTGTTGTAATAGATAGTTAGAACTCTGAACTGCAGTTATTGGAAATTTATTATGGTTATCGTGTAAATATAATTGTTAAATTTTATATAGCAGGCAGGTGCCGGTTTCGGCCCGTTACATGGGTATTTAATGGCAGATTCTCAACGGCTCAATTTTCTTAAGCAACGGTTGATAGAATAGTGTCCTGCAAGCCAACTATTTTGGCTGCATTTAATTGAAAGGGCCATTCAATTGGATTAATAAATGCATTTTATTATTAAATGGTCATCTTTATCTTATGTAATAATTATCTACGCATAAGGATAGAAGTCCTTAGATCACAGGGCTATGGGACAACCCGTGGACTGATCTCCAAGGCCGTGATCTAGAACATATTCAAGAGTCGTAGAATCCAATCGAGATAGGACATCGTTGGATTCGGTTAGACTCTCACTGTTGTGTATACTCCGATGAACTGGAGGACGCTGGGGTCCACGAGCGTGACTGGGATAGTCGATACACATAAGTGGGTGGTTTGCTGGGATGGCAAGCGCACTGAATACCCCAACTAGGAAATAACTCACCATGGAAGCGGTAGTCGCATATCGGGGATGAAGTTATTCCAATTTACAATAGTATACGAGGAACGATCCCTAACTACTTGAGATGATAGGGTTTATCTGGTGCGAGAACGTCTATGCTTTGATATGAGTCCCGACTGACTGGAGATCGCCAGAAAGTCTCTGTGGAGTCATATTGGGTATAGAGGAACTCGTATGCAGATTCATATCATCAACAAAGGATCCATTGACCCGTCTTGATAGGTTGGGAAATTCTCCTATGGATTTCTGTGAGAAATTAATTCTGGTAAAATCCTCGGCCGAGGTATCTGACGGATTTATGTAAGTAGCTCATAAAGGTTAAGTCAAAGAGAATTATTTCGAGACCAGAATGCATAAGGTCAAGACAAAAGAAAAGGGAGACCGATGAAAGACCATACCCTTAAGTCTCGACTGGGAGATTGATCGATGGAGAGATTATGGCGTATATGGAAATTGTAAATGAGTTAAAAGGTTCACTGAATTAATTCACCAGTGATTGGGCTCCATGGGCTTGTGGCTGGACATCGACCGTGGAGTGTGGGAGAATTCCCAAATTGGCAAGGGTGCTAATTTTGGAATGATTAATCGTTGGAGTGTTCGATTGATTTAGAGTAAGTCTTACTCGAATAATTAAATAATATTTAATTATAACCCACGACCAATTATGTGGTGAACCTACGGGGGCATACACAATACACATGAAGCGAAAGCGAGGAAATAAGAACGACCGAGTCGACTGGGTCGACTGGGTGAATAATCGACTGGGTCGATTATAATGGGTGGGTCGACTGGGTCGACCCAATTGGAACAAAATGGGATCCAATTGGAATTGGATCAGGATCATAAATTAAATTGAAATTTAATTTGTGAGTTAATTAATTAAGTTGGATTTAATTAATTAAAGGAATATTTAATTAAATAGACTTAGAGTCTGATTTAATTAAATGGGAGATTAAGTTAATTAATTGGGCTATTTAATTGGGAGATTAAATAAAAGTCTGGTCAAATTAATTAACTGGGCCATGAATTAATTAGAAGACTTGGTCTTCTAATTAAAGAGGGTCATGGCCCATGTAGGAGAGAGGAAACCTAGTCCTATTAGACCTAGATTAGGGAGATAACTATAAGTAGCTATCTTGTAGTTATTTTTCACACAACTCAATAAGCAAAATTTGAGCTAGAGCAAAAATTCTCTCCCTCTCCCTGTGTGATCGGTCGAACCCCTTCCTGTGCAAGGAAGAATTTTTCGTTTTTCGATTCTATTCCAAGATCGTTCCTAAATCCTAGATCATAATATATCTTGTGTTCTAGCTGATCAAGATTTATTATTTTCGTGTAATTGTGGTGTATAAACCCGTAGAGGCGCAACACGTGGGGCGCTCCTGCAGAGCTTGGATCGATTCAACCGGTGGAGAAATCAGAGTTCGTTTTGCTGACTAAGGATTTGCAAGGAGATAGGTATAACGTGAAAACTTATACTATCGTTTTATTTATGTTCATATATATACGACTAGAGTAGTATCCTGACAAGATTCCGTAAGAGGTCCTAAAATTTTTATATTCCGCTGTGCCTAGGGCTGTTTATCTTACCGAATCTCAACAGTGGTATCAGAGCCAACTCTAGGCTTTGTATATATATGAATTTGCAAATTCTGTGTTTTTAAATCATATGTTTGATTTATGTGGCTAGTTCTTTAACTTTGCATGTTTTAGAACATAGATCTGTTAACTTAGAGTTAATGTAAAATTTTGATTCGAAACTTTATCGTGTTAATTTTTATTTTGGATTGGGATTTAATTTAACTGGATTTGTTTCTAATTAAATCAACAAGTAATCAAATACAAATTAAAACAAAGCAAAAGGAAAACAAAATTAATGCATCGGCACTTTATTCTCTTGGTGAGAATTTATTTAGTGCTCGGCACAAATTTTTTTTCCTTTGTTCACGTGACATGTGTGTAAAGGCATGCATGTTGTTTTAATTTGGCATATGTGACGTAAGTTTTGAAAAAACATCATGAATTGCAATTGATTTTGTAAATTGCAAAAATGTTGATTTTTAGTCAACTTGAAACCGTACGTACCACGGACATGATATGGTGGTTCAAAAAATTTCGTGGCAGAATTTTGGATAATCTTGGATAAAATCTTGGAGATTTGATTGTTATGGAATCTTGGTAAATCTTGGATTGATCTTAGAGATCTTATTAAACAAGGAAACTTAGAGTTTCATTTACTATAAGACATTTAATTAAAATTAATGTCTTGTATTAATTACCAAGATAAAAGATCTTAGAGATCTTATTAAACAAGGAAACTTAGAGTTTCATTTGTGATAAGAGATTTAATTAAAATTAATCTCTGCTAGTAAGTTACCAAGATTAAAGATCTTAGAGATCTTATTAAATTAGGAAACTTGGAGTTTTGGATAAGGTAAAAATCTTGGTGGATTTGGACACTACCTTAGTTAACTAATCTATTCAAAATAGGATTATCTTGAGAATCTTGGAGATTTGTAAAATTGGAAAACTTAGAGTTTTGGATAAGATAGTAATCTTGGAAGATTTGTAACTATCTTAATTAACCAACTTTATCAAGATAAGAGTTGTAGATTACTTAGAACTCAAAGATTTAATTTTTTTTCCTTTGTTCACGTGACATGTGTGTAAAGGCATGCATATTGTTTTAATTTGGCATATGTGACGTAAGTTTTGAAAAAACATCATGAATTGCAATTGATTTTGTAAATTGCAAAAATGTTGATTTTTAGTCAACTTGAAACCGTACGTACCACGGACATGATATGGTGGTTCAAAAAATTTCGTGGCAGAATTTTGGATAATCTTGGATAAAATCTTGGAGATTTGATTGTTATGGAATCTTGGTAAATCTTGGATTGATCTTAGAGATCTTATTAAACAAGGAAACTTAGAGTTTCATTTACTATAAGACATTTAATTAAAATTAATGTCTTGTATTAATTACCAAGATAAAAGATCTTAGAGATCTTATTAAACAAGGAAACTTAGAGTTTCATTTGTGATAAGAGATTTAATTAAAATTAATCTCTGCTAGTAAGTTACCAAGATTAAAGATCTTAGAGATCTTATTAAATTAGGAAACTTGGAGTTTTGGATAAGGTAAAAATCTTGGTGGATTTGGACACTACCTTAGTTAACTAATCTATTCAAAATAGGATTATCTTGAGAATCTTGGAGATTTGTAAAATTGGAAAACTTAGAGTTTTGGATAAGATAGTAATCTTGGAAGATTTGTAACTATCTTAATTAACCAACTTTATCAAGATAAGAGTTGTAGATTACTTAGAACTCAAGTAAGAGTTAATTAATCTTAGAGATTAATTGTTAATTCAAAATTAAATTAACTTGGATAATTTTTGTGAATTAAAATTAAAGGAGCCGGTAAATTTACATTTATGCCCTTATGTGAATTTATGCATGTTCTTGAGTGAATATGTGGATTGGTCGATTTTGCCCTTAAGCCCTGTGTAGTTTTGGTTTATTTATTTTTATGGGTTGTAATTAAATGGGCCTAATTGGTGTCCTTGCTTGCGCAAACAATTGTAATAGAATAGGGCCTTTATTTTTATAAGCTAGGCTTAGATTAGGCTTGGAGCCAAGAAGACCTCATGAAGACTTGGAGATCCACATGGAGGCCCATTACCTTGGAGGACATGGAGGCCCAGTTCATTACATGGAGACCCAATCAAGGTGGATATTACAAGAAGGCCCATGATGTATGGGTTTGAAAATTGTAATAGTTAGGACATTTAATTTCCACCCTAGACTGACCAATTGGTCCATCATGTGGCTCGTGATGGATCGCATAGGATGGGCAATCGACCAGTCATATGTGCAATGCTAGGTGATATATGTTTACTATTATTCTTTGATGTATGTCTTGCATGCTTAGAATAGATCACGTAAACAAGATAAAGCATAATCTGATGAGACCTCGCACGAAGAAAACTTAAAACCTCCAATTGAACTTAAAAGCTCAATTAGAATATTAAATCGATTAACGGGCGCATATGAATGGTGTCTATGGTCCGAGCCTATCCAATTACTAGGTCTTAGGCATATTGTACAAATATATCTCGATATCTCACGAGTCGTGGGTCGAGCTATAGGAAGATGATATGTCTATTGCCTCGATGCACAGTTTAGTGCCAAGGGAGGGGATAGCAAGGTTCTAGGCGCTGTCTCACGAGTCGTGGGGCGTCTAGGATTGAACTATTTCTCTTCACGAGTATTGGACATGATTTAACGCGAGTAAGTATGGATGTCTCACGAGTCGTGGGTCCATAACGAAAACCGAGGCTAAATGAACTCAAGGGTTAGCTGGGATGGTTAACCGGCGACGTGATCGCCCACCAAGTGGATCGATTGGTATGGCCAACGAGTCGTGGGTACTGAGCGATTGCATTTGGGCCTTGAGCCCATTAGGAAATTTTTATTTCCCGAACCTTATGTGGGGGCATAAGTATTCGACAAAAATAGTGGGAGTAATTTACAAATGAAAACCATGTTTGTAAATTATGCATTGATATTGATCTGCCGCGTATTTATCGTCATGTTTATGATAGTTCATCATAAGTTATGTATCCATGAATATTTACCATCATACTTGAATCAAATAAATTGACTGAACCCAAATGAATTTTGAATGACTTCGAACCTTGAGAAATTATTCTCGAGTCCAAGCAAGGACTAATCTCCTTACAAAGATTTCATTGTTTTTCCTTTCGAAGTTACACTTCGACTGGAATGGTGATAGGTTTCATCAAGCTGCCTTTTTCGAAGTTACTCTTCAAATAAGAAAGGTGATAAGTTTCACCAGAAGGTTGAGGATGGTTCTCAAGCCCAAATTTTCTTGAAGGCAAACATGAAGTCTCCCATGAATGGGAAGTAATATCTTGTGAAAAGGCCTCAAAAGGCTCGAGAGATGGAAGAAGAGGAATGTATCATCTCTAAAGGGAAATAACCTTGGAGGTTTTTCTATAAGGATGATAAGTTGAAAAGTCAATCAAAATGATTCTTCCATGGATTAAGATCAAGGGAAGAGGGAATTGAACCTATTCATCCCATAAGGGATGATTAAATTTTATTGAACTTAACCTTATGGTTAAAGTAATGCATAAGGGTGTTGGATGCCCGATGAAGCACTCATTGATGCATTCAATGCATCTAAAGCCATGAATTATTTAGATCATTGGAATTTGCTTATACCATCCCCTGTCTTAAGGGATGTGATAGTTCCATAATGGTTGGAACTGATTGCGCTATAAGATTTATACGCAAAAGGTGTACATAAGCAAATGAGTATGGATACTCATATATCGACTAAATAAAATATGCATAGTCAATAAAATATAAATAACCAAGATTTCACACACTTGAGTCGTTGTAAAAACCGAAAGGCGATACACGAATACTAAAACATATTTCCGAATTAAAAGATTCAAAGACTGAGCTCGACTGGGTCGAGCTTGACTGGGATGTTGTACATAGTAACCGACTTTCGAATCTTGCTTAATGGAAATTAGATTTAGTAGTTGGTTGCTAGGCAACCAAGAGGCATAAACAATTGCAATGGATTTAATCCATTTATAAGTGTGTAGAAACACTAAAGCATTAGTGGGAGATAAGGCGTCTCTAGTACCCTCATGGGTAAAAATACGTTGTGATGTACAATTCCAAATTACTTTTGGAATAAAGAAGAGAGCCTAATCAATGAAAGCATGTAAGAGATTTGGATCGATTCAAAATCGAACATGCATTGGCAGTACGCCATTGATTATTTAATAGAGAATTAGATTCTCGAAATGTAAGACCCGCTCGAAACGTTGTATGTTGTCAAGCATTCTGGACATGTAAATGTCCATTAAGAAATCTTACATGAAATTCCTTATTCAAACAAATAAAACTTGATCGAGAAAATCGAAGATACTGAGCTAAGTATCTCTGAAGCCAGATCCAAAACATATCACGTGACATGAGTTTTGGTATTGTACCTTCATATGCATTCATGCGCATATGGGGTCTCCCGCTTATGTGAATAAGCTAGTGGGAGATAAGTTGGACGTAAAGTCCATCTTATGCAATTCGTGGGGTATCCAGAAAACTCAATAGGATACGAGTTCTACAATCCTACAAGACAAACTACGTTTGTCTCAAGGAACGCACACTTCTTGGAGAAGGATTTCTTGCTAGGCAAGAAGGAACACAACGTAGAACTAGATGAGGTCACTGAAGCTGAAAAGACCGAAGAGGTCAATCAAGCTGACCCATCGCCACATGCAGTGGGAGAACATGAGCATGAAAGTGCACCAGAGAGTACACCGATACTTCGTAGGTCAGAAAGACAACGTAGAGAACCCGAGAGGTACTACGGTCTGCTGCGTGAGACTAGACAGTCTCTAACCGACCCAAGGACTTACGAAGAGGCTATGCTAGCCATAGACTCGGGAAAGTGGCGTGAAGCCATGGAATTCGAATTGGACTCCATGCACTCGAACAAGGTCTGGGCCTTGGTAGATCCACCAGTGGGAGTAGCTCCCATGGGTTGCAAGTGGATCTATAAGTGAAAGCTTGGAGTGAACGGAGAGGTAATAACCTACAAGGCGCGACTAGTGGCAAAAAGGATACACTCAAAGGCCAAGCATCGACTTTGAGGAGACCTTGTCGCCCGTCGCAATGTCTAAATCCATTCGAATCTTGCTGGCCATAGCTGCGTGGTATAACTACGAGATATGGTAGATGGATGTAAAGACTGCCTTTCTCAATGGGGACATTGACAAGGAGATCTACATGGAGAAACCAAAAGGATATACATCCAAAGGAGATGAACACAAGGTGTGCAAACTCCAGAAGTCCATTTATGGACTGAAGCAAGCTTCCCGAAGTTGGAACATTCGTTTCGATGAAACAATCCAAACTTTTGGATTCATCAAAAACATGTTCGAACCATGCGTGTACAAGAAGGTCAGTGGGAGTACAGTTGAATTTTTGGTGCTTTACGTTGATGACATTCTTCTCATTGGAAATAATGTGAAAGTGTTGTCCGAAACTAAAGCATGGTTATCTACACAATTCTCAATGAAAGATTTGGGAGAAGCATCCTTAGTACTGGGTATAAGGATCTACCGATATAGATCAAAAGGACTGCTGGGCCTCTCCCAATCGCAGTACATAGATAAAATCTTGAAGAGATTTGATATGGAAGAATCCAAGAGAGGATTGCTTCCAATGAGACATGGAATTGCACTCTCTAAGTCTATGGCCCCAAAGACGCCTGAAGAAAGAAGCAATATGTCTCGAGTACCATATGCATCCGCAATAGGAAGCATAATGTATGGTATGTTATGTACGAGACCAGACGTAGCATACGCTTTAAGCGTTACAAGTCGCTACCAGTCTGATCAGGTGAGCAGCACTTGATAGCCGTAAAGACAATTCTGAAGTACCTGAGAAGGACTGAGGAATTGTTCTTGGTATACGGTGGAAGAGAATTGAAATTGGAAGGCTATACTGATTCTAGCTTCCAATGTAATGTAGACGACTTCAAGTCGACATCTGGATACGTGTTCTGCCTCAATTGTGGTGCGGTAAGCTGGAAGAGCTCCAAGCAAAACACTACCGCAGATTCAACCACCGAGACAGAATACATTGCCGCGAGTGAAGCAGCAAAGGAAGGTGTTTGGATGAAAAACTTCATCCAGGAATTGGATGTGATACCTAGCATTGTCGAGCCATTACTATCTTCTGTGATAATAATGGAGCTATCTCGCAAGCGAAGGAGTCGAGATCTCATCAGAATCCAAGCACGAACTAAGACGATACCATTTGATATTTATATCATTGGTAGAGGAGACATAAAGATGGAACGTGTCACCTCAAGGGATAATACGACGGACCCGCTATCTAAGTCATTGCCTCAAAGGCATCCGAAAGACATCTGTCTAAGATGGGAATCAGAAGTATGAAAAGTTGGCTTTGGTACAAGTGGGAGATTGATAGAATAGTGTCCTGCAAGCCAACTATTTTGGCTGCATTTAATTGAAAGGACCATTCAATTGGATTAATAAATGCATTTTATTATTAAATGGTCATCTTTATCTTATGTAATAATTATCTACGCATAAGGATAGAAGTCCTTAGATCACAGGGCTATGGGACAACCCGTGGACTGATCTCCAAGGCCGTGATCTAGAACATATTCAAGAGTCGTAGAATCCAATCGAGATAGGACATCGTTGGATTCAGTTAGACTCTCACTGTTGTGTATACTCCGATGAACTGGAGGACGCTGGGGTCCACGAGCGTGACTGGGATAGTCGATACACATAAGTGGGTGGTTTGCTGGGATGGAAAGCGCACTGAATACCCCAACTAGGAAATAACTCACCATGGAAGCGGTAGTCGCATATCGGGGATGAAGTTATTCCAATTTACAATAGTATACGAGGAACGATCCCTAACTACTTGAGATGATAGGGTTTATCTGGTGCGAGAACGTCTATGCTTTGATATGAGTCCCGACTGACTGGAGATCGCCAGAAAGTCTCTGTGGACTCATATTGGGTATAGAGGAACTCGTATGCAGATTCATATCATCAACAAAGGATCCATTGACCCGACTTGATAGGTTGGGAAATTCTCCTATGGATTTCTGTGAGAAATTAATTCTGGTAAAATCCTCGGCCGAGGTATCTGACGGATTTATGTAAGTAGCTCATAAAGGTTAAGTCAAAGAGAATTATTTCGAGACCAGAATGCATAAGGTCAAGACAAAAGAAAAGGGAGACCGATGAAAGACCATACCCTTAAGTCTCGACTGGGAGATTGATCGATGGAGAGATTATGGCGTATATGGAAATTGTAAATGAGTTAAAAGGTTCACTGAATTAATTCACCAGTGATTGGGCTCCATGGGCTTGTGCCTGGACATCGACCGTGGAGTGTGGGAGAATTCCCAAATTGGCAGGGGTGCTAATTTTGGAATGATTAATCGACGGAGTGTTCGATTGATTTAGAGTAAGTCTTACTCGAATAATTAAATAATATTTAATTATAACCCACGACCAATTATGTGGTGAACCTACGGGGGCATACACAATACACATGAAGCGAAAGCGAGGAAATAAGAACGACCGAGTCGACTGGGTCGACTGGGTGAATAATCGACTGGGTCGATTATAATGGGTGGGTCGACTGGGTCGACCCAATTGGAACAAAATGGGATCCAATTGGAATTGGATCAGGATCATAAATTAAATTGAAATTTAATTTGTGAGTTAATTAATTAAGTTGGATTTAATTAATTAAAGGAATATTTAATTAAATAGACTTAGAGTCTGATTTAATTAAATGGGAGATTAAGTTAATTAATTGGGCTATTTAATTGGGAGATTAAATAAAGCCTGGTCAAATTAATTAACTGGGCCATGAATTAATTAGAAGACTTTGTCTTCTAATTAAAGAGGGTCATGACCCATGTAGGAGAGAGGAAATCTAGTCCTATTAGGACTAGGTTAGGGAGATAACTATAAGTAGCTATCTTGTAGTTATTTTTCACACAACTCAATAAGCAAAATTTGAGCAAGAGCAAAAATTCTCTCCCTCTCCCTGTGTGATCGGCCGAACCCCTTCCTGTGCAAGGAAGAATTTTTCGTTTTTCGATTTTGTTCCAAGATCGTTCCTAAATCCTAGATCATAATATATCTTGTGTTCTAGCTGATCAAGATTTATTATTTTCGTGTAATTGTGGTGTATAAACCCGTAGAGGCGCAACACGTGGGGCGCTCCTGCAGAGCTTGGATCGATTCAACCGGTGGAGAAATCAGAGTTCGTTTTGCTGACTAAGGATTTGCAAGGAGATAGGTATAACGTGTAAACTTATACTATCGTTTTATTTATGTTCATATATATATGACTAGAGTAGTATCCTGGCAAGATTCCGTAAGAGGTCCTAAAATTTTTATATTCCGCTGTGCCTAGGGCTGTTTATCTTACCGAATCCCAACAACGGTAAGATTTTCAGTTTTTTGTCTTCCCTCTCATTTTTCCATTCTCAGTTTCTCTCGCTTTCTCAATAACTATATATGCATCCAGAATGTACAATTTCTAAGATAGAAACCCTTTTACAAACTTGCATTGCAGTGTTAAAAACTGTAAATTGGAGATGTAAAATGGCAGTTAGGGGTTTGCATCCCCATTTGGATCCCTGCATTGGACTTGCCCTTAAAATTTTATTCGGTGATAATCTTTTAATAGTCAAGTACAACCAACAGCTTAGTAAATTCTCAATTAAATACTTCACACTTATTCTACTTTATAACGCCTAGAGAATGTACTTAAAAACTCTTTTTGAAATCCATCAATCTTAACCACCCAACTAAAAAAAACATGACCAACGGACAAAATTTAAACATTTTCTTCGTTTATATAAATAGGGGACCACTTCGCTGATAACAACTTCTACTATTCTCAAATTCTAAAACACTAAATCAAGAACATACTAAGTATTTCTTTTTCTTCTGCGAAATTTCTCAGATTTAATGGCACCAAAACAAGTTTCAAAGGCTAAGGCATCTACTTCTGAATCTACGGATACCCAGATTGGAAGGCAGATTCGAAGAGTTTAATCACACTGCAACAACAACAATGAGAGCTATTTTGGGAAAAATCAAGGAAAATGGTTTGATGAAGTTATTATCTGCTCATTCAAAGTACATCTACACCGATGACATTCTCCAATTCTCTCTTCACGCAAAAGTGAAAGAAAACTCGATAGAATTTGTCATAGATCAGCAAAATGTGAAAATTGATGCGGCTGTTGTGCACCAAGTATTTGGGTTACCTATTGAGGGAATAGTGGACATTGGGGGCTAGACTCTTACTAAGGTCGACTCATTTTGGAAGATTGCTGCCAAGGATGGTGAATGGATGGGTTCATCAATGATTAAAAGGCAACTGAAAGATAAATTCCAGAGGTTTGCAGACATAATTGTAAAGATTCTGAAAAGCAGAACCGGATCTTTTGATGGTTTAACCGATGAGAGGTTACACTATATGGCTGCCATTAAGTATGGAGTTAGGATAAGTTGGGCAAAGTCAAATATGGGCAAGAAGAACTTATACCACGGTGTCTTGCCTAAATTTTGTTCATAGCTAATAAGTAGGAATATACAAACAAATACAGTAAAAATGATAAGGGGTGTGCGTAACGGTATGTTAATATATATTTCGATCTGACTATTACAAATACAGAGGGTCTAACTGAGTGCTACTGGATGTCGTGCAAACGACAGTAAACACAAAGCTAATAGAGTTGTTGAGATCCCTTAAATGTAATTAATGCACTAGTATTTATAGTAATGGTGCGTGCTAGGTGGATCAGATGTAGAGGAACCTTTCTCGGTTCATAAGCATGCCTGGCAATGAATCTGAAGTAGATCGGAAATATTACTTCGATCTGCAGAAGTATTCTGGTCGGAATATGTATCAAGAAGATCGGAAAACGAGCTTCCTGGTCGAAAACAGTAAGTATTGATCAGGATGACCTCCGTAGAAAAGGACATACAAAATACCCCACATCAGTACTCCCCCACTTCTCGAGCGTAAGTGTTGCTAAAGCTCGGAGAAGTAATAAAGCTAAGAAGTGTAGATTGTTCTCAATGTCTCGGAACATTAGATAAGCCTCGTGAAAAACCTAGTTCGGAAAAACCCAAAAGGGATAAAACCGAACTAAGGGAAAAAGAGTGCGTACCCATAGAAGAAGCCCCATAGAACAGAACCAATTCCGAAGTCCTTGAATAGATCGGAAGAATCACTTTTTTAGTAGAGTTAAACTCATTTATTTATAAATTAAATTATGATAATTAACTCAAATTAATATTTTGCAAATTATCAATGAAAATTAAAACTAATGTTAGTTTTATGACATAATTTCTTATTAAAAGTTTTTCGATAAGATATTTCCTTCCATCTATAATATTTTTAGGAGTGTCAAAGTTTGAAAGTCAAAATCTATATATTATGCAAATTTGATTTTGAATATTAGACTTGTATACATAATCATGTTTTAAAATTTATTAATTCCTTAGTTTGTTGTATTTTTTACTTACACTTTTATATTTTTAATTAAATAAATATTATCATATTATATTTATATGAGCTTACTATTTTTTATCATATTACCTTTATAATATAAGTTAGATATAAATATTATATGGTTTAATTAAGTATATTCTAAGTTTTTGTATATTTTTAATCAGTTGTAGGATAATGTTTAATTATGCATATTATATATACTCTAGAATTTTATATGGTTATTATATTATTATGACGTCATTCGGTCCGATCTATTCGATCAGTAGAACTAGGGACCAATCGGCTCACTGATTCATTATCCGGTCTGGTTCTGAAAACATTGTGTAAAGGAGGAGGGGGATAAAATCAAATAAAATAAAATCGAAGATAAAAGTACAATGAAGGAAATTGGGTAATTTACACTCGAACTCCCTAAACTTTACGTAATTACAGAGACCTCCTGGTTTCGAAATTATAAGGACACTCTTGGGGAATTATAAATATTTTCGACGAGGTCCTTATAAGAATTATTGAAGTTGTAGAGGGTGTTTTGGTACATAGTTTAAATCAGAGAGTGATTTCTTGTAATTCCTCGTAATTTTGAAATGTTGGGAGGGAGTTCGATGGTAAATCAGTCAATTAAATTAAAGGAAAATGCTATTCCGTATATTTTGTTAGGTAATCTGTAGAAGGCAAGACTCGGTGCTTTTAATTTTACTACTCAAAAGGTGTTACTTCTAGTTCTAGTAGAAGTCCAAATCAATATTTACTTAGATTATTGCCTTAGTATACATGAAACACCAATATCATATTAACGAATACCTTTTTGTATTAATATTAAAAATAAATAAAAATCACTCCTTATGAGTTTTTGCCTTTTTGCTAACAAGCTCTTAAAAGAACTTTGATGATTTACGGAGCAAAAAGTGGTTCAAACATGGAAAAGAGTATCAAATTGATTCAGGTGAAGTCACCAAAAGATAACCTTATAAATAGAAATTCCGTGGGTTGCTTTAATGGACACGTGGAATTTAAAAGTTCAAATTTTTAGCATTTCCAGCAAGAAATATCAAAATGGGGCATTAAATCATTATATGATCCTTTTTTTCTCTAGAATAAATAACTATATGTTTTATGTTAAAGTGTTTTGACTCATTTATAAAAGCTTTTTGGTTTAGCAACTAACATGAAGGGCATCATTTAAATTTAAAACAAAATTATTTAAGCATAAATCCATTGGCTTTAAGACTTCATGCTTTATTCTTGAGCAAAAGAAAAAACATCTCATATATTATGTCTAACTCCCGAAAACCCCTCTGTATTATTCTAACTTTCAAAAAATTTCTGTGTTTGGTTTTAAATACTACATTCAACCCATGTATAATTTACTTTTAACTTTTGGTGGAATAACAAGATTACCCCTATGTGTTTTTTTTTTAAAATTTATTATTTCTTTTTGAAAAATTAAGTATATACTACTTGGGTTGAGTGTGGTATTTAAAACCAAATACATAGAGGTTTTGGGGACACATGGTTTTTTTTTTTTGGGATTTAGACAAAGTATAGGGGGTATTTTTGTCTTTCAATGTCAGGGATAAAATTGTCATATCAAAATAAAAATGTCAACAAATACTTGCAATTTTGGCGTTTGAAATACACTCTCTTTTATAGGGGGTGTATCTGACACTTACTTGAGATCACAGCGGGATTTTTGAGAGTTAAAATAATACAGAGGTTTTTTTGGGAGTTAGACAAAGCATATGGCGTGTTTTTATCTTTCGCTCCTTTATTCTCTGTGTTTTCTTGTTACTTTGGTTATCATTTTTTAACTAAAATTAAGCAGCTGAAATTTCTTTAAAAAGAATCTCTTACAAGCTTAGAGTTCATTCTAACAGATATCCCCTTAAGTCCTTTTTTTTTTTTTTTTAAGAATAAACATCCCCTTATGTTTTTTTTTTTTTTTTTCTTCTTTTTAAAGAATAAACATCCCCTTAATTTTTTATTTTTTTTTAGAAAGAACATCCCCTTTAGTTAAAGGAAATCATTAAAGATTGAAAACATTAACCCCAACTACCAAAATTAAGACAATAAGTGGAGTAGTGACCCAACTAACAAAACATAGGAATTGAATTTAATCATACTTGATATCATTTTCTATTGTGCACGCCAGAAATATCTCATTCAATTCAATTATTTTCAATTTTCCATCTAATTAGCTTGCACAATTAATTTAGGAGAACCACAAATTTTATGAGTAAAATTCATAACTAGAAGCATCAGTAACAATATTTCGCAGTCCGCCTATGGTTGATGCCACCATGATGAACATTCCAATGAATATGCATGCCTGGAATTCACAAGTTTTTTTTTTTAATATCGTATTAGTAAAAAAAATTAATTTTACATTGAACTCCTAAAACGACAAATAAAAGTAAACAATTTTTTTTTTTTTTTTGCTAAAGGGACAAATAAAAAAAATAGAGGGAGTAATTTTAATATTGAGACAATTTTTCAGGGGTAATTTGAACACCATAAAAACTTAATAACCAAATAAATAATTCACTATTATGATAGGTGACTCACATGATTCAAAATTATGAAGTTTAAAAGTTAACCTAATTACGGAATAGGAGAATCCGTCGGAATTTCACAACATATATCGTTAGATAGTTTCTGATACAGAGTTCAAACTCTACTCGATAAGTTAAATAATGAAAACACATATATAAAGAGACAAATAATATTTTTAGTCACACATAATTGAATTCTCAGTACTTTGGTAGTATACTTTAAAATGTCATGCCTCAAGTCCTAATTAATTAAAATGTTTCAATATATAGCCCCATTTTTCATTCATTTTATCGCATTTTTTGTACCATAGAATAGCCTATGTTTTGCAATGCTGTACCGTTAGATTGTTTCAGTTTTGTAGTTTTGTTCCCCAAATTAATTGGACCTAAATGGAGCAACTAATATGAACAAAACCACAAAATATTTTTAATAACTAGGACAAAAAAATACAATATCAGAACTAAAAATGTTGAGGGTCCAGTCTTGTTAGAGTAAATAAGCAATGGGTACGTAAGAATATCAAGTTATCTAAGTTCGCCTAAATTATATATAACTTATTCAAGCTCGAATGATATTATATTCTAACTAAGTTCGATAAAAGAATCAAATTAAACTTGAATATATGATTGATATTCAATCATACAAACAATGAAAATTAGGATAATTAAATAATCTCATAATTATAATTTGCCTTCACTTACCCAATTGATGATCCATGAGAGGCTGAATCTCTTTGGTTTCTTGAGTTTTAGCCATATTATGCTAGGTAGCTGCAGAAATTACATGTAAAGTTAAAAAAAAAATGTAAAGTAAAGTTCCAAACTATTTTCAAAATAAAAAAACAAAGATGAAATTACTAACAAAGTATGATGTTGGAGCAAAGCCAAATCCTCCAAAGAAACCAAGAAGATCACCAAAGAAAGGGAATGTCACACCAATAAACAGTGTGAAAGCTGCAAGAAAAACAAAAAAAGAAAAAAAAAAAGCAATGATTTTTATAAATAATTAATTACTCATAATTCAATTAAATATAATTTATAAAAAAATAAAAGAAAGAGAGAGAGAGACCAATAATGTAATAATAAAAAGAGTGAATGCATTTTTGGTCCTTCTTATGGACTAAATTTTGCACTTTTGTCCCTCTTAAAAATTTTATGGCAGATTCGTCCCTCTTATCAATGTAGTGTATTTATTATATTCGTTTTTCTTAAATTAAAAATACATCAATTTTCATCCATTTTAGAATATATTTTGGATTTAAGTGATGTATATATTTTATATTTAAAAGGAATTAATGTGTTAAACTATATGAGGGAATTGCATTTTTCATACCAAACTTTTACCTACTTTATACATTTCATACCACACCTTTCAGAATGACACATTTCATACCAAAATCGATAAACCTTTTTCAATTTTGATACCATCGTTAAATATTGGATGGAAACCCGTTAAGTCACAATTTTGAATTCTTAGGGGGGGAGATTTGCAATTGGTCAGGGGAGATTTTTGCAATTGGTCAGGGGGGAGTTTTGCAATTATTTTCCACCATCTCCACCACCTCCACCACCTCCATGTAATTTTCAATTTCCCGGTGACTCAGGCCACCATTAAACCTCTCCTTGGTGGCTATAGCTTCGTCTTGACCTCCTCTACAAAGATGATATACTATTACGTTGTTTCAGATCCATCCCACCACTTTTATTTCAAATCTATGAATTTTAACTTTTTCGATTTTTATTCCGCCGCCGGCAGAGGAGGTCGACCCACCGTCTAATACCTACCGCCGTTCATTCCCCTTGCTGTTGCGGTTCTTTTGCCACCAACCTCATCCATTTTCATCAAGTATTGAAGAAATCCTCAATTTTTAAAATTTAGGTTACTATTCATCATCTTCTTCGCGAATTTTTTTTTTTTTTTTCCTGAGAGTTAACGGATTCCATCCAATATTTAACGGTGGTACCAAAATTGAAAAAGATTGATCGATTTTGGTATGAAATGTGTCATTCTGAAAAGTGTGGTATGAAATGTATAAAGTAGGTAAAAGTTTGGTATAAAAAGTGCAATTCCCTCTAAACTATATTGATAAAATGGACGAATATGTTACACTATATTAATAAGAGGAACGAATCTGCTATAAAAATTTAAAAGGGACAAAAGTGCAAAAGTTAACCCATAAGGAGGACCAAAAATGTGATTTACTCTAATAATAAAATATTTTTTATTATTCTTATTTCATACCAACATAAGCAGAACGAACAATGAGCCTGAGAACAACTCCAGGTGGGATTTTCAATCTTTTCATTATTGTTTTCTCAGCCAAGTCAAATACGGGCATTGCATAAACCTGCATTTACTAATACTTGTTCAATAACGTGGTAATAATTTGAGTTAATTATATAATTAACTTGTATTTAAACTTAAAATTGAAGGGAATATATAACTACTATACCAATTTTGAACGCTAATATACACTTAAATTTCAATAAATTATTATCAATAACTAGGCATGCTCGATATCATATTTGAAAGTTATTGTGGCACGATTCATTGTAGATTATGAGATATGATTTAATTTTGATTAAAATCCCCAAATTTTGTTAATTTTCTGCAGATTATTTATTGTGTTTCATGAACTAAAACTCATACCATTATAAAGTTTTCGTCAAGAGTTTTCCATCCATATAAAGAACAAAAAATTTGGCCTTGTAAATTGACGGAGAAAGAAAATTTGCAAAAATTCCTTCAATTTTTGTGTTAAACGTGCCTTTTTCAAAAGTTTGATGCCACATGTAAAGTAGATACACGTTTGATATGAAAAATACAATTCCTTCGGTTAAAAGTAGACAATAACCCCATATTCCCTTAAGAAATTGACAAAACCTCTCTTTGTTTATGAAGAAATTCACTTAAGAAAAATGCAATTCCCTCCTTTAAAAATGGACAATAACCCCATATTCACTTAAGAAATTGACAAAAACATTCAATTACTTTATGAAGAAATTTCAAATAAATTTTTTTTCTAGTAAAAACATATGGGGGAGGCCAGGATTGCTAACAAAAATAACACATGATTTTTATTTATAATTGGTCGATAACAAAGGGTGTTTTTGCATTTAGCTCGTTTCTAATTACCTGATAGCTTCCGATAACATGAACAACAACCATCAAGTTAGCAGAAGCAATGAGCCATCCTGGCCTCTGAAGTGCAACCAACACGTTATCCGCCACGTCTTGACCAAACGCCCAATATCCGATGAGTGCTACGGGGAAATAACAAACCGCATTGATGAAATACGCCCAAACAGCCCCTTTCCACATTGGAATTCTCGATGGCTTCTCCGGGGTTGACGGGATTGTGGCCTGTATTTCGAGCACAACTGCGTGGCCAGCATATGCAAATGTGATCTGCCCCAAGGCATTAAAGATGCGAAACATCTGGTCAGCACCACTGGTTTTTTTGTACTTGTAGCTCACGTCAGGGACTTGACCGTGGCTCAGGCTGCCCGCCCATGCTATAGTAGAGTAGCTGCATGACATCCAATTCTATTTTTTATCGATCAAATATTTAATAGATTTATACAATTTAAAAGATTCACTACGCGAAACAAATGGAGCAATTATGGATTTTGATGGATTTAATCAATCGAGATGTTGAATTTTATTAATATTTAAATATATTTTATTTATATAGATAGCACTAATAGTTTCTTTATAGTTGTTCACAACAAGATATATACTTCTTTGTTCTAAGGAAAATTTGCATAAATTTTTTCTATGAAATTTTAATTACGCAAAATTCTCTTATATTTTCAGAAATTTTGCACACTCTCTCCCTTTATTCCGCTAGTTATCTAACATCGTTAAAATTTAGATGATATACCTAAATTACGCCTACGTTTTAAAAAACCTTGATATGTCATGAGTATTTTGTGCTAAAGAATTATAAGGGTATTTTATTCAAAAGTTAAAAAGTACATGTGGATTTTGTGCACACCCTATCAGAAAACTGACGGAAGTGGACGAACGGGGATTCTATTTTGAGTATCGTGCATTATCCAAAAAAAAATTGTGCGTAAAAGTGTTGAAGATTTTAGTTTTGGCAAAAAGGTAGAAAACATCAAAAACTAATCAGTGATTTTGAATTTTCGTTCCAAGCTATATCACTTGTAAGTCTTCTATAGCACTTTGATGCCTCATTTCACATGATAAATCCACCCTCCAAGTGAATGTGTGGACCCTCACAAATTTTCAAATTTGCATCATTGTCAACAAATCTATATTTTTTTTTTGTTTTCCCAAGGGTTTTAATCCCTTTCGAGGCATGTCGGGCACATAAAGTGGGAACCTCTTCCAACAGGGATTCAAACCTGAGTCCACTACTTTAGAGTTACTAGTTCCTTCCACTAGACCAATCACCTGTTGGTTGTCAACAAATCTATATATGTGACACAAAAATGTGACACCAATGTGTGATAACTAGACCAATCACCTGTTGGTTGTCAACAAATCTATATATGTGACACAAAAATGTGACACCAATGTGTGATAGATGATCCATCCGGAAACAACTCTATATTTAACCAAATTGATTACCTTAGGGACATGATTGCAGCTGCCAATGAAACACCGGACACAGAGTTAAAGTCCGGAAGTTGGGACAAGAAGAAATGAACACCTCCAAAGATGCAAATCCAATACGATTGCCTTATCGGAGTACAATTGGTGCATGCTATTTCCATGAACTTTCTAAGGCACTTTCCTCCGGTGACCATGTACACTATGTCACAACCAACTTGAACTATAAGTTGTTGAGGTAGCACGATCCACGGTCCAAGTCTCGGACCAAATGCATGGCTTCCAAGGTCCTTGTATCGATCAAATCGAACCCCGGGCACGCATTCATGTAGTTGTATCATTTGCCACATCGTGTTTAAAGTTATACACCAAGATAACGCCAACACGAAAGTCCCCGGGCCCCTGCATAAGATAGACGGTTCAAACAAAGAAACCTTTTCGAATTGTTCTAAGAAGATCAAAATCGTACTAGCTCAAAATGGAAAAATCAAGAAGAATTTCAAATTGGTTAACACACATTGCTCCTTAACTTTGACCATGAATTAATGAGCTAAATTGGAAAACACCTCAATGTATTGTTTTATTAGAAAAAAACTCCTGTGATATTTTTTTTTATTAGTGAAAAATCCTAATTTGAAATTAGTTTGCTTATCAATAGGAAAATTACTGTCAATTTTTTAATTGAAGAAGATGATTATTCTCAATTTTTAAAGTTAACAAGAGATTATTTATCATTTTTTTTGTGAATACATGTATTTTCAAAAAATTTGGTGGGAATATAATAGTTATTTTTCTTGTAAAATATGTGCTCCGGCTCGAGAGGAGGTTTTGTGCTAATAAAAAAATAGCACATGCCACATGGTATTTTATTACTAATTAACTGATTAAGCAAAGCATGGAGAATATTTTAGTATTTCACTCTTATTCATTTTTCAGTTAATCAATTTATTCCAATTCCAAAAAAAAAAAAAAAAAAAATAAAGAGTAAAAAATTTGTCCAATTAACCAATTGAAGACAACTAGTTGGTGGCGGCTAACTACTCTTTCTTGATATAATTAAAAAAATGCTCACTTGATTAGCACGTGACATTAAGTCACAAACTGGATGGAGAACATCCCATTTTCTTTCTCAATAAAATTAATTATGGTTTAATCTCCCTTTTGTTTTTTTCCAAATTTCTCCCAAATCGACAAGACACAATCAAATTAATCACCAATTTCTAAGATTAGTAAAAATAAAATTAGAATTTGTGGAAAGAAACGAGGAAAAAGTGGTGGTGGGGGGTTGAATTTGTAAATTACTCAATTTTGCAAGAATTTGTAAGTTGCTAAACCAACACGAACTAATGATAAATAAAATTAATTATGGTTACAACCTTGCAAATCAAAGGGTGCAAAATTTTGAATTCTGCCAATTAGGTTTGGCTTTTGAGTGTCATGAGTAAAAAGCAAAAAAAAAAAAATAAATAAATAAATAAATTCTTGAGCTTAATTTTTTTGTATATATATTTTATAATTTTCTTATTATATTATTCACTAAAATCCTAGAAACAAACATAGCCTAAGAACTCAAAAAATAAAATTAAAAATAAAAGAAAACCCACAATTAATAACACATACTATAATTTATGGTACCATACCATCCTAAATAAGCCATTGCATATGGCAAGCTGAGAACACCTGCACCAACCATGGCCGTAACAGTGTGAAAAGTCGAGTACCACCATTTTGCTTCACGGGCCGGACCATTTTGATCGACCCATTTATCATCCGATGGAACTTCCTACAACAAATGAATATTCATGGTACGTGTTCTTCAAAATATTTCATGTTAATATTTTGCAATAACTAATCATAATTATGAAGAAATTAACTTACTTTGGGTTGTGAAGGAGAGGTTAGAACCATTTTTGCAACCTAAAAATCACACACCAAGAATGTAGGAACCAAATGCCTATCGTCATGTATTTGTAGTGGTTGATGAATCATTGTTTTGTAGAGTAAAGGTGACTGATAATTCTTTTAGTGGTTACCATTACTTTTGTTAGTAAAAAATACATCATTTAAAAAGCTAATTTTTTTTTCTTTGTGGGTATAATGATTTGAAATGAAAGTAAAGGAAACTAGATGCAACGCACTAGAAGTTGATATTGCAGATTCCTTAGTATATAATTGGACAATAACTTTACCCACCAAGAACTTCGAAAAATTATAAGTTTATTTGGGCTTCACTTGGCCTCAAAACAATATAAAGTTCATCAAAGACTAGACAATTTTTTTGTTAATTATTAAGAACATGACTAATTTAGCACCAAAAGTGGCAAAATCTTGAAAAAGATATATTGTTCGGGTAAATTAATTAATAGTTTAAATTATGCAACAAATACATCTATTTATCTTATATTGATAGACCTTGTTTGTGTGAGAATCTTTCCTCAAACTTTTTTTTTTTTTAACAACGAATAGCTTTTTTTAATAAATCATCTCATAAGTTATAATGTTTTAGATTAGTAAAGGTAAAATAATAAGGACTCGTTTGTTTATTTGGGTTGATTTACTGTATTTTGAGAACCAAAACTAGGAATCTTATAAAAATTATATAATAGTATTTATTTTGATTAATTATATACACAATTAACATCATTCGTGTTTATTTTAAGTGTATATACACCGTTCCATAAATAATATTATTTACATTCCTAAATATTATTAATCCAAATCAACATTAAATTTTGTGATAATGACATGAGCATTGCCACTACATACCTAGTGTCTTAAATTTTTGTAAAGTGGTATTCAAAATGCTAGAGAAAATTTAGTAATTATTGAAACTTTAAGTAATAATCTTGTTATTTCACATAAATTTAGGGTTAATTATGCAAGTATTATTCCATAAATATCATATGTTATATAATAATATCTAAGTGGTATTTTATTATTAACATGTGTAAAAAATGGATTCCATTCATTAGATTTACCAAACATTTGAAAAGTAATTTGTTACATTCCTTTTTGAAATTTCAAGTATTACTCAAACAGTATATGGAGTTATATTCCTGATAATCACATTTCTAGAAATCAAATTCTCAGAACTAGATTCAATTCCTGTCAAACAAACGGGTCCCAATTGTACAAAAATGGATTCGGTTCATTAGGTTTACCAAACATTGAAAAGTAATCTGTTACAATCCTTTATGAAATCCCAAGTATTACTCAAACAGTATAATGGAGTTATATTCATGGTAATCACATTTCTAGAAATCAATTCTCAGAACTAGATTCAATGCATGTGAAGCAAACGGATCCTAAATGTACAAAAATTCTTTTTCGATAGAGCTACAATTTCATGAGCCGTCGGATTACCTTATATAAAAATGTATATAGTAGCATATTTCATAAAGTCACCGACCACCTCCCTAATATATGTAAATATAGTACCATAATACCAACATGTGATTGGTCTAGTGAGAGAGACTAGTCATTACAAAATAACGATCTCAAGTATGACTCTCTGTTGGAAAAGGTTCTCACCTAATGTATTTGACACGCCTCAAAAGGGATTAAACCCTAAAAAAATATACTATCATTCCATAACCAACTCTAGAGCTCAAACCATCCTCAATACTCTTAATATTCCAATGATTATCTCGAGCATCTTTGAACTTTTTTTTTTTTTTTGATAATTTAGCATCTTTGAACTTAACTATTCTAAAGATTCAATTTCTGAGGCCCCCTCTGCTTTTAAAGTCGAAAAGTATAAGAAATTGCTTTTTCCTCTATAAATTAATGGATTTAATTGGCAGAATAGTCTAACTACTCATTACGAATTCGGCAAACATAGTCCCACAAATTTAAAAGTTTCACACACTGCATTAAAAGGATTTTTGGTTGTTGGATTGAACACACCTTTTAACAATATTTTTTTTAATCTTTTGTTTGGAAACAATGTCTCTATACTTAATGTTTTTAGTTTAGAAACAATATTGTCACCCTTTTATCACTGTTGCGAAAATGTTTCGAAAATACTGGCTAGTCATGTTTCAAACTGAATATCCTTGAGAAACAAAAAATTAAAAAGAATTAAAATGAAGGTGTTTTTTTTTTTTTTTTTGTGCATAATTAATTATAAAAAAATCATAAAAAAAGTTGTCACGAGAGAAACTTTCTTTGAAATTCTTAACTAATGAATTTGATCAATTGTCAAATCTTACTCGATTATTTATTTTCACTCAAGTACTTAGAAGTTTTACCGAATTACATATCTTCAACCAAAACAATTATTGGTCAAATCATATACAATTTTGCAAGCGAATTAGTTCAATCCTAATGAGCTATTATCCTTGAAAAAAAAAGGTATAATTTTCTGCAATCGAATTAGGATTGAATTAATCCAAATTTTCATCTACTTGTAGATATATAAAATTTACGCTCTATTAAATAATGATACTTGTAAATAAATTATTAGTTATTAATTAATTTTTTATTTTGGGATTTTATTATATTAAATCCTGAAAGTAAATAATGATATTACTTGATTTCTAATATTTATTTATTGACCAAGTATATCAAGCCATATGTCAAAATGATATATTTAAAGACAATCAAATTGTGTTTTGGCCTTATAAGAAAGTGGCTACTCAAAATATGTCACATGCCAAGATGATGTGTTTTGGCCAATCAAATGAAGTCTTCCATTCCAAGGAAGTAAGAGCAAATCAAGTCCTGACACGTCACCAAGTTGCTACAAATGAGACTCTTCAAAGTCTATATAAAGTGGTCTCGTGAATTCATTTTGTTGGAAAATTCCAATGGTTATGTGGGCCTAATATGTTAATTTAGTGTGTATTTCTATTATAAAGTAAAGTCCATAATTATGTGGTCTAATTATGATAATTTTTGGACTATAGGTATTAAGTTTATCATGGAATAAAAGTGTAGATACCAATTTGATATTTTCAATTTGATGAAGGGCCAAATTGAAAATAATAAAACATATACTAACCCTACTAGGTTATTATATATAAAGGGTTATGATCCCCACTTGTACACAACACAACAACAAAATATAGAGTTACATAACTCATATTCTCTGCAATTCCTTTCTGCGTGAGTATTAAGGTTCTAAGGTGTGTATCAAGTGGAAGATCATAAAACCCATCATCACTATATCATCAATAACATCAAGATTGCTGGCATGAATCAAGGTAAGTTTCCGCTGCATTAAAGTTTTAGATCTACTTTTAATCTCTTGACAATCGACATGGTTAGGCAATAAGGTTTTCGGTATTAAATCGAATTAGATCTAATGATCATTATGTTTATGTATTCGATTTAAAATCAACAAGTGGTATCAGAGCCACCCATGTTCGATTACTTGAGATTTTCTAAAACTTATGTTTATGATCTATGAAAATCTGGATTTGCTTATTAAGTTTTGTTGATTATGTTTAAAAGATCTAGATTATGCATGTTAGGGTTTTTTGCTATCTTGATCCTGTCTGCGAAGATTAAATTTCATGCTTTGTAGATCTGGATTATGCAAATTAGGGTTTATTGCTTTATTGATCTTGAATTAAAGATTATGTTTCATACTTTATGTTTATGCAATTAAAGTTTTTTTTATGGATTTATCATGATACATTAAGTTAGATCTAGTAGAAATATATTTTTTTTTAACTAGATTAACGAACTGAGTTTAGATCTCTTGCTAAATGATTGAGAAATTCAAGTACAATTTATTTTTATATTAAATAAATTATAACAATTAAAGCAAGAAAAAGGGAAATATAGGATTATGGATTTTTTCTCTTCTTTGTCCATCAACACCACCAATCCACGTACTTCTGCACCTCGCGCCGTTTCAAGCTGGCTTTAGGATTCAGTTGCAGGAAGTTTAATTAGCTTGGTCGATTAAACTTTGTTTGTTTAGATTTTGCAATTTTATCTTATGTTTATGTTGTGAGAATTGAGAAAAATCAAGAATTCGTAAACGGGCAAAGAAGATGAAGTCTCGGGTTGTTTTCGGTTCTGGGTGGATTTAATTTTTAAATGGACTAAATTTGGGCAGGTTTTGTTAGGGGCTGTTTGGCTTCTTGAAAATCCGAAATTACTGTTCCTAAGGGCCTGTTTGGCTAATAAAAAAAATATATATTAAGGAAATTATCTTGTTTGGCAATAAAATTCGAATAATTTTGATACATAACAGTGACTTTATCAGTCAGTCCGACATTCAATATAACCAATTGAAGCAACATGTCGCCAAAGTGACCTCTCTTGTGTAGATTGGCTTATTGAGAATGTTAAGATGAATTTGTGTATGTAAATTCATGCGAATATTAAATCGGCCCAAAGGAAGGATAATGTTTGGCCGAATTGCATATACACCTGTGGTGATGAATGTGTGATTATTATTAGGTGTCCATGTGGGTAATTAGTCGATCCAAAGATAGACTCTTTATTTGACAGGATTTATTTTCAACATTCGATCACTACAACAAGAGTACCACTTACAATTAATATTACTGTCCAAAGACTTGATATTAATGTTGTGCTAGGTATCTTGCTATGTATTTAATAATTATTTGAATTAATGTCTTTCATAAAGTAAATAATTATTCTATAATTATTCAATATGTGAACATGTACCTAACTTAAAATTCGTTCTTTGTAACAGCTATAAAGTCAGATATTACTATATCTAACAATTCACTTTTTGAGAATAATGATCACATTTCCATGCTCAATGGGAATAACTTGGGCAATAAAATAAAATCAGAAAATAATGCTGCTAAAGGTTCTTTCTTTAATTTGGTCTGTTATGAAGTTAATTTAGCTTCAGTACCAATAAACACTTGGTGGTTAGATTCTGGTGCTACTACCCACATAAGTGTTTCTATGCATGGTTGCCTAAGCTACCGAAAGCCAAATGATGTTGAAAGACACATCTTTGTGGGCGATGGAAAATCGGTAGAAGTAGAAGCAATAGGTCATTTTAGGTTATTGTTAGGAACTGGTCATTATTTGGATTTGAAAGACACTTTTGTCGTGCCGTCTTTTAGACGAAACTTGGTTTCTGTTTCTTTATTGGACAAATTTGGTTATCATTGTTCTTTTGGAAACAGTAAGTTCAGTCTTTCTTTAAATTCCAATATTATTGGAACTGGTTCATTAAGCATGTATGATAACCTATACTTACTTGATACTATTACTTCTTATAATGAAACCCTGCATGTGGAATCACGTGGAACTAAACGCAAATTAAATAAAGAAAATTCTTCAAAATTATGGCACAAGCGCTTAGGTCACATCTCAAAGTCTAGAATTGAGAGACTTGTGTCAGAAAATATTTTAGATTCACTCGATTTTTTGGACTTCGATATTTGTGTCGAGTGTATTAAAGGAAAACAGACCAAACAAAGAAGATTAGGTGCCAATAGATCTTCAGACGTCTTAGAGTTGATTCATACAGATATTTGTGGACCATTCCCTTCGGCTTCTTGGAATGGCCAACGATATTTCATATCATTCATAGACGATTACTCACGTTTTGGGTACCTATATCTCATTCATGAAAAATCAGAGTCTCTGGACATGTTCAAAGCTTTTAAAGTTTAGGTTGAGAACCAACTCAACAAAAGAATTAAGTCCGTCAAGTCTGATCGTGGTGGTGAGTACTCCGGCAGATACGATGGTTCAGGTGAACAACGTGCAGGACCATTCGCTAGATTCCTAGAGGAATGTGGAATCGTCCCACAGTACACCATGCCGGGGTCACCTAGCATGAATGGTGTAGCTGAAAGACGAAACAGAACACTTAAGGACATGGTAAGGAGTATGATCAGTCATTCTACCTTGCCAGAATCACTCTGGGGAGAAGCACTAAAGACAGCAGCTTACATTCTGAATAGAGTACCTACTAAAGCAGCCGCCAAAACACCTTATGAGCTTTGGACAGGCCACAAACCTAGTCTAAAGCATTTTCACATTTGGGGATGTCCTGCTGAAGCTAGGCCTTATAGGCCCAAAGAAGGAAAATTGGACTCCAAAACAGTGAGCAGCTACTTTATTGGATACTCTGAACGATCTAGGGGCTTTAAGTTTTACAATCCCACAATAAGGTCAATTTTTGAAACGGAAAACGCAATATCTTTTGAGGATGTTGAGTTTGGGGAGAGAAATAAGGTTAGAGACATTGTCTTTGAAGAAGAATCAATTACGGAGGAGGAATCAATTATATCTCCTCCTACTACTTCTGATACTGTTCAGATTTTCATTCCTGCATTTAGTCGAGAAGCAGATTTGAATCCTCAACAAGACAATATTGATCGAACCCCAACTGAAGTTGAGATGATTGATCCTGAAGTTCAACCTCAACAACCTCAAGTTCAACCTCAACAACCTCAAGAAGAACCACCCTTAAGGAGATCCACGAGAGAGAGGAGAAATCCTATACCAGATGATTATATAGTGTTTCTCCAAGAAAATGAGGAACATAATGGATCAACGGAAAATGATCCAATCAACTTCCGTCAAGCCATGCAAGATATTAATTCTCTCAAATGGATTGAAGCCATGAACGATGAGTACAAGTCTATGCAAGACAATCAAGTTTGAGATCTTGTCCCATTACCTGAAGGAAAGAAACCAATTGGTTGCAAATGGATATTTAAAACCAAGAAGGATTCACAAGGTAATGTAGAAAGATATAAAGCCCGTCTTGTAGCTAAAGGCTTTACTCAAAAGGAAGGCATCGACTATAAAGAAACTTTCTCTCCGGTATCTTCGAAAGACTCTTTTAGGACGATTATGGCTTTTGTTGCGCATTTGAATCTTGAGTTACATCAGATGGATGTTAAGACGGCATTTCTAAATGGTGACATTGATGAAACGATCTATATGGTGCAACCGAAAAACTTTGTGTCTGGAGACCCAAAGAAGATGGTTTGCAAATTAAGAAAATCCATCTATGGACTTAAGCATGCTTCCCGTCAATGGTACTACAAATTTCATCAAGTAATTGTCTCATTTGGTTTCGAAACAAACACTGTTGAAGATTGTGTTTACCAAAAGTTCAGTGGGAGTAAATTTGTATTTTTGGTTTTATATGTTGATGACATACTACTTGCCACAAATGATATAAATATGTTGCACGGAACCAAGAAATTTCTATCAAAGAAATTTGATATGAAAGATCTTGGGGAAGCTTCTTTTGTATTAGGAATTCAGATACATCGAGACCGCACTCGAGGTATTCTTGGATTATCACAAAAGAACTATATTGAAAAAGTGCTTTTAAGGTATGGCATGTTGAATTGTAAACCAGGAGACACCCCTGTTGCTAAAGGAGACAAATTTAGTCTCGATCAGTGCCCTAAAAATGAGCTTGAAGTTAAAGAAATGCAAAAGATCCCCTACGCTTCAGTAGTTGGAAGTCTAATGTATGCTCAAGTTTGTACACGTCCCGACATAGCATTTATTGTTGGGATGCTTGGTAGATACTTAAGCAACCCTGGGATGGATCATTGGAAAGCAGCCAAGAGGGTTTTAAGGTACTTGCATAGAACGAGAGATTACATGCTCACATACAGAAGATCAGATCTATTGGAGATCATTGGGTATTCTGATTCTGATTTCACTGGATGCCAAGACACTAAAAGATCCACATCAAGCTACATCTATCTACTTGCCGGTGGAGCTATCTCCTGGAAAAGTGTCAAACAGACACTAGTGACTCCTTCCACCATGGCGGCAGAATTTGTAGCTTGTTATGAGGCATCTAATCATGGATTATGGCTGCGGAATTTTGTCACTGGGCTGCGCATTATGAGTGGAGTTGAAAGACCACTAAAGTTATATTGTGACAATAATTCAGCAGTTCAATATTCTAACAACAATGGGAGTTCAATTAAGTCAAAACACATTGATATTAAGTTCCTAGTTGTGAAGGAAAGGGTACAGAGTGGACGTATTTCTATAGAGCATATTGGGACAAACTCCATGATTGCGGATCCGCTTACTAAGGGATTACCACTCAAAATCTTTCATGAGCATACTACTCACATGGGTGTAATATTCTGTAAGGATTTAATGTTTTAGTGGGAGTTTGTAGTTTAGTTGCTTTATACATGGTAATTTTGGATCCATTATTATATTTGGATATTTCTGCAGAAATAAAGTTTTCAGTTTTTGCACTCTGTACGATTATGTTAAGTTTGATCTCAATAAAGATTAAGGAGGATCAGTTGAAAATAGGCATGTTTAAGATCACATTACATGTAATTTTCATGCTACACTCCATGATAGATCTATGTCATTTGGTTTTGTTGGTATATGTGATTACTGATGGGTTTAGTTACGCTATTTGTGACGAAAGCTCCTTTAGTCCTTTGCCGACTAAATCAATCGACGATATTGTTTGGAATACCTAAGGAAATAATAGCAAATTTGAGCTCATAAGGATATACACATTTATCTGATAACATATGTGGCCCAAGTGGGAGATTGTTGGAAAATTCCAATGGTTATGTGGGCCTAATATGTTAATTTAGTGTGTATTGCTATTATAAAGTAAAGTCCATAATTATGTGGTCTAATTATGATAACTTTTGGACTATAGGTATTAAGTTTATCATGGAATAAAAGTGTAGATACCAATTTGATATTTTCAATTTGATGAAGGGCCAAATTGAAAATAATAAAACATATACTAACCCTACTAGGTTATTATATATAAAGGGTTATGATCCCCACTTGTACACAACACAACAACAAAATATAGAGTTATATAACTCATATTCTCTGCAATTCCTTTCTGCGTGAGTATTAAGGTTCTAAGGTGTGTATCAAGTGGAAGATCATAAAACCCATCATCACTATATCATCAATAACATCAAGATTGCTGGCATGAATAAAGGTAAGTTTCCGCTGCATTAAAGTTTTAGATCTACTTTTAATCTCTTGATAATCGACATGGTTAGGCAATAAGATTTTCGGTATTAAATCGAATCAGATCTAATGATCATTATGTTTATGTATTCGATTTAGATCCAACACATTTTAGATACATATACATACCTACAGACATACAAATACACATTATAGAGATATACTTTCATATGTTCTCATCAAGCTTTGAAACCCCGTCAAGCTCTCCAACTATATCAAATATATTGTTATTTTATTACATTTATTTTATTGTCTATTTAAGCTTTTTGCACTACAACAAATATGATCTATAGTGGCACCATGCTAGATAACATTTTAAAGAAAATGTCACAAATTATTAATATAGTCACATTTTTGAAAAATGCCACAAAATATAAGTGTTAATTTAGTACATGTCTCGGCCTCTTACAGAGATAGGTGTAAAGCAGAAAAGTAACAAGTAGTTAGCTATAGCCTAAAACAAAAACAGAATTAACAAAAAAAAAAAAAAAATCAATTCACTAACTTACAAATCAAGGAATATTTAAACAATTTCATAAAAAAAACCCATCTTACATTCCTTCCAAACACAACAATGGCTTCAAGAGTATTCAAGGCAGGATATGACCATGTAAAAAAAAAACGCTGGAAAATATGCAGTACCATTATTTATGCATTGTAATCTTAATTCTTTAAAATTTTCTTTTTGCATCAATTTGGTAGTTTTTTTTTTTTTTTTATTATTATTCATATTTTTGCAGAAATTTGGTAGTTCTTGATTTTATGTTACATGGATCTCTTTAATCCATTATATGTTAGCAATCAATTTCCATGAAATATAATAGATGGTCATACACACATCTCCATCCTCTAATGTCATTTATGAACATTCGGACCAGTCCATGCTGTAATTATTAGCCTTCATACTAGCTTAATGAGGTTACACTAGACTGTTTTTACAAATATAATGAGGTTCAATTTGTTAGTGAGAAACTGCTTGAAGAAACAATACATTTACTACAGCTGCTATTTATGTGCATTGGCATTTGAGTTGGTTACAGTTGTTGTATTATTGGTATATCCTCTATGGTATTTAGAGATTTTTTTCATAGAAAAATGTGAGTTTCATTGATATTGTGTAATTGTAATGCCCATTTTAAAATTTCTATGTGATTATTGATTTTTTGTTTATCTTTATTACATATCCTTGATGTGGATGACGTTATAGAATTACCAGATAGAATATCATTAAATTATACAAGAACCTTGCTCATTATTACTTTATTTGACCAATCAAAATGACTCTTAATGTACTTTCAGTAGTATTAGAAAATAAACAAATCATCTCATTTTTCCAATCACTAGTCGATTGGAAATTACAATGTAATGAATGTCATTTTCCTGCTTTTTCCATGTAGTATATTAGGCACTATGCCTACAAACTACGCTCGTCTACCAGAACAAATTCATTATGTAATAACAACATAAAAACATTTGAAAGATTATATATTAACTGGAAATATTTATTTTATGGATTAACACTTAAAGGTGAAAAACTACTAGCTTAAATTTTAAGTCATCATAAGAAGAAGCAACCTTTTGGAATCCCCAAATCAAACCTGTTAATGTAATATAAATGGAACAAAAAATCTACTAATTTCCTATAAATACACAGTGATATTAAATTGTGACACCCAAAAATGATAGATAACTTCTTACGAAATTGTATACAAGAACTATCATGTCCTCACGATGGGGCAAATCTTATTTGCACGAAATTTTAACCAATATCAGTGTACAATTTAACTAGCTTAACTAGGTCATTGTGTTCAAAGGGATATCGTCGTCCTTTTAAGGCAATTTTCTCTCCAATTGATAATTTGCACGGTCCCCACTTGTAACAAAAACATCTGACATCATGGTCTTATCTAATACATCACCCAAATTGATATCTCGAGTGTCCAAATCACAAAAACCAACACTCAGGACACCATCATGTAGGGGTGTTCAACGGAACAACCAAACCACCCCAACCGATTGGTCAAACCCAAAGCAGTCGCAACTTCCGGGTTGAAAGATAAATGGGTTGATATTTGATGCATAATTTTTAAACGAAAGAATACGCGATATAATGATAAAAAGAATATCGTCTCAACAGGGAATCAATGACCTAAAATAAATAATTACTAAAAGATTTCTTATCCAAATTAAACGAAACATTGATTTTTAATATAATTAAGCAACAATAGGATTAAAGTGAATTTTGGGTAATGACAATTAGAATAATTTGAAATCCTTACAATATGTCTATGATTTGAAGAATGAATAAAGGTCAAGGGTACAAGTCTCTTTCCAATGCAATAAATCATGATAGAGCTGTAATAGTACATGTCTCAACCTCCTACAGAGATAGGTGTAAAGCTGAAAAGTAACAAGTAGCTAGCTATAGCCTAAAACAAAAATAGAATTAAAAAAAAAAAATTCAATTCACTAACTTACTAATCAAGGAATATTCAAACAATTTCACAAACAACCCATCTCACATTTCTTCCAAACACAAAAATGGCTTCCAGAGTATTCTAGACAGGATATGAACATGCCAAAAGAAACGCTGGAAAATATGCAGTACCATTATTTATGCTTTGCAATAACATCATAAAAACCTTTGAAAGATTATATATTAACTTGAAATATCTATTTTATGGATTAACACTTAATTGTGAAAAAATACTAGCTTAAATTTTAAGTCATAATAAGAAGAAGCAACCTTTTGGAATCCCAAAATCAAACCAGTTAGTGTAATGTAAATGGAACAAAAAATCTACTAATTTCCTACAAATACATAGTGATATTATTTGAACAAATTGTGACACCCAAAAATACTAGATAACTACTTACCAAATTTTATACAAGAACTAGCATGTCCTCACGATGGGGCAAATCTTCTTTGCACGAAATTTTCACCATTATCAGTGTACAATTTAACAAGCTTAACAAGGTCATTGTCTTCAAAGGGATATCGTCATCTTTTTAAGGCAATTTACCCTCCAATTGATAATTTGCATGGTCCCCACTTGTCACAAAAACTTCTGACATCTTGTTCTTATCTAATACATCGCCCAAATATATATCTCGAGTGTTGAAATCACCAAAACAAACACTCAGGACACCATCATGTATGGGTGTTCAACGGAACAACCAAACCACCCCAACCAAGCGGTCCCAACTTGCATGTTAAAAGATAAATGGGTTGATATTTGATGCAGAATTTGTTAACGTAAGAATACGCGATATAATGATAAGAATAGTATCGCCTCCACAGGGAATCAATGACCTAAAATAAATATTTACTAAAAGATTTCTTGTCCAAATTAAACGAATCATTGATTTTTATTATAACTAAGCAACAATAGGATTAAAGTGAATTTTGGATATGGACAATTTGAATAATTTGAAATCCTTACAATATGTCTCTGATTTGAAAAATGAATAAAGTTCAAGTGTACAAGTATTTTTCCAATGCAAATAAATCATGATAGTGTTGTAATAGTACATGTCGCGGCCTCTTACAGAGATAGGTGTAAAGCTGAAAAGTAACAAATAGTTAGCTATAGCCTAAAACAAAAACAGAATTAACAAAAAAAAAATCAATTCACTAACTTTAAGCAATTTCATAAAAAACCCACCTCACATTCCTTCCAAACACAACAATGGCTTCCAGAGTATTCAAGGCAGGATATGAACATGTAAAAAAATCGCTGGAAATTTTGCCGTACCGTTATTTATGCATTGTAATTTTAATTCTTTAAAATTTTCTTTTTGCATCAATTTGATAGTTTTTTTATTATTATTCATGTTTTTACAGAAATTTGATAGTTCTTGATTTTATGTTACTTGGATCTCTTTAATCCATTATATGTTAACAATCAGTTTCCATGGAACAGAATAGATGGTCATGCACACATCTCCATCCTCTAATGTCATTTATGAACATTCGGACCGGTCCATTCTGTAAATATTAGCCTTCACACTAGCTTAATGAGGTTACACTAGACTGTTTTTACAAATATAATGAGGTTCAATTTTTTAGTGAGAAACTGCTTGAAGAAATAATACATTTACTACAACTGCTATTCATGTGCTTTGTTATTTGTGTTGGTTACAGTTGTTGTATTATTGGAATATCCTCTATGGTATTTAGATATTTTTATCATAGAAAAATGCGAGTTTAATTGATATTGTGTTATTGTAATGCCCATTTTAAAATTTTTATGTGATTATTGATTTTTTGTTTATCTTTATTACATATCCTTGATGTGGATGACGTTATAGAATTACCAGATAGAATATCATTAAACTAGACAAGAACCTTGCTCATTATTACTTTATTTGACCAATCAAAATGACTCTTAATGTACCTTCAATAGTATTAGAATATAAACAAATCATCTCATTTTTCCAATCATTAGTCGATTCAACATTAACATGATTGTTGAATTCCACAGTCCCAATAGTTGCGTAAAAAATTGAAAACATTATTCATATTTTAACTGAATGAAAATTACAATGTAATGAATGTCATTTTCCTGCTTTTTCCATGTAGTTTATTAGGCACTATGCCTACAAACTAGGCTCGTCTACCAGAACAAATTCATTATGTAATAACAACAAAAAAACCTTTGAAAGATTATATATTAACTGGAAATATCTATTTTATGGATTAACACTTAAAGGTGAAAACATAGTAGCTTAAATTTTAAGTCATCATAAGAAGAAGCAACCTTTTGGAATCCCCAAATCAAACCTGTTAGAGTAATGTAAATGGAACAAAAAATCTACTAATTTCCTACAAATACATAGTGATATTATTTGAACAAATTGTGACACCCAAAAATGATAGATAACTTCTTAAGAAATTGTATACAAGAACTAGCATGTCCTCACGATGGGGCAAATCTTATTTGCACGGAATTTTCACCAATATCAGTGTTCAATTTAACAAGCTTAACTAGGTCATTGTCTTAAAAAACTTTTTAAGGCAATTTTCTCTCCAATTGATTATTTGCAAGGTCCCCTCTTGTCACAAAAACTTCTGACATCATGGTCTTATCTAATACATCACCCAAATTGATATCTCGAGTGTCAAAATCACCAAAACCAACACTCAGGACACCATCATGTAGGGGTGTTCAACGGAACAACCAAACCACCCCAACCGATTGGCCAAACCCAAAGCCGTCGCAACTTGCGGGTTGAAAGATAAATGGGTTGATATTTGATGCAGAATTTTTAAACGCAAGAATACGCGATATAATGATAAGAAGAATATCGTCCCAACAGGGAATCAATGACCTAATATAAATAATTACTAAAAGATTTATTATCCAAATTAAACGAATTATTGATTTTTATTATAATTAAGCAAAATAGGATTAAACTGAATTTTAGATAAGGACAATTAGAATAATTTGAAATCTTTACAATATGTCTCTGATTTGAAGAATGAATAAAAGTCAATGGTACAGGTGTCTTTCCAATGCAAAAAAATCATGATAGAGCTGTAATAGTACATGTCTCAGCCTCCTACAGAGATAAGTTTAAAGCTGAAAAGTAACAAGTAGCTAGCTATAGCCTAAAACAAAAACAGGATTAACAAAAAAAAAAAAAAATTCAATTCACTAACTTACTAATCAAGGAATATTTAAACAATTTCACAAACAACCCATCTCACATTTCTTCCAAACACAAAAATGGCTTCCAGAGTATTCAAGGCAGGATATGAACATGCCAAAAGAAACGCTGGAAAATATGCAGTACCATTATTTATGCTTTGTAGTAACAACATAAAAACCTTTGAAAGATTATATATTAAATTGAAATATCTATTTTATGGATTAACACTTAAATGTGAAAAAATACTAGCTTAAATTTTAAGTCATAATAAGAAGAAGCAACCTTTTGGAATCCCCAGATTAAACCTATTAGTGTAATGTAAATGGAATAAAAAATCTACTAATTTCCTACAAATACATAGTGATATTATTTGAACAAATTGTGACACCCAAAAATACTAGATAACTTCTTACGAAATTGTATACAAGAACTAGCATGTCCTCACGATGGGGCAAATCTTCTTTGCACGAAATTTTCACCAATATCAGTGTACAATTTAACAAGCTTATCTAGGTCATTGTCTTCAAAGGGATATCGTCGTCTTTTTAAGGCAATTTTTCCTCCAATTGATAATTTGCATGGTTCCCACTTGTCGAAAAAAACTTCTGACATCTTTGTCTTATCTAATACATCACCCAAATATATATCTCGAGTGTCAAAATCCCCAAAACCAACACTCAGGACACCATCATGTAGGGGTGTTCAACGGAACAACCAAACCACCCTAAACAAGCAGTCGCAACTTGCATGTCGAAAGATAAATGGGTTGATATTTGATGCAGAATTTGTAAACGTAAGAATACGCGATATAATGATAAGAATAGTATCGTCTCCACAGGGAATCAATGATCTAATATAAATATTTACTAAATGATTTCTAGTCCAAATTAAACGAATCGTTGATTTTTATTATAACTAAGTAGCAATATGATTAAAGTGAATTTTGGATATGGACAATTTGAATAATTTGAAATTCATACAATATGTCTCTGATTTGAACAATGAATAAAGTTCAAGTGTACAAGTGTTTTTCCAATGCAATATGTAAAGCTGAAAAGTAACAAGTAGTTAGCTATAGCCTAAAAAAAAACAGAATTAACAAAAAAAAAAGAAGAAAAAATCAATTCACTAACTTACTAATCAAGGAATATTTAAAAAATTTCCATACAAAACCCATCTCACATTCCTTCCAAACACAACAATGGCTTACAGAGTATTGAAGGCAAGATATGAACATGTAAAAAGAAACGCTGGAAAATATGCAATACCATTATTTATGCATTGTAATCTTAATTCTTTAAAATTTTCTTTTTGCATCAATTTGATAGTTTTTTATTATTATTAATGTTTTTGCAGAAATTTGATAGTTCTTCATTTTATGTTACCTGGATCTCTTTAATCTATTATATGTTAACAATCAATCTTCATGGAACAGAATAGATGGTCATGCACACATCTCCATCCTGTAATGGCATTTATGAACATTCGGACCGGTCCATGCTGTAATTATTAGCCTTCACACTAGCTTAATGAGGCTACACTAGATTGTTTTTACAAATATAATGAGGTTCAAATTGTTAGTGAGAAACTGCTTGAAGACATTATACATTTACTACAATTGCTATTCATGTGCTTTGGTATTTGAGTTGGTTACGGTTGTTGTAATATTGGAATATTATTTAGAAATTATTTTCATAGAAAATTGTGAGTTTCATTAATCATGTGTAATTGTAATGCCCATTTTAAAAATTCTATGTGATTATTGATTTTTTATTTATCTTTATTTCATATCCTTGATGTGGATGAAATGTAAGAGTTACCAGATAGAATATCATTAAATTAGACTAGAACCTAGCTCATTATTACTTTATTTGACCAATCAAAATGATTCTTAATGTACCTTCTGTAGTATTGGAATAAAAACAAATCATCTCATTTTTCCAATCACTAGTCGATTCAACATTAACATAATTATTGAATTCCATAGTCCCAATACTTGCGTAAAAAATTGAAAACATTATTCATAATTTAACTGAATGAAAATTACAATGTAATGAATGTCATTTTCCTGCTTTTTCCATGTAGTATTTTAGACACTATGCCTACAAACTACACTTGTCTACCAGAACAAAATCATTATGTAATAACAACATAAAAACCTTTGAAAGATTACATATTAACTGGAAATATCTATTTTATGGATTAACACTTAAAGGTGAAAAAATACTAGCTTAAATTTTAAGTAATTATAAGAAGAAGCAACCTTTTGGAACAAATTTCCTACAAATACATAGTGATATTATTTGAACAAATTATGACATCCAAAAATACTAGATAACTTCTTACGAAATTGTATACAAGAACTAGCATGTCTTCACGATGGGGCAAATCTTATTTGCACGAAATTTTCACCAATATCAGTGTACAATTTAACAAGCTTAACAAGGTCATTGTCTTCAAAGGGATATCGTCATCTTTTTAAGGCAATTTTCCCTCAAATTGATAATATGCATGGTCCCTTCTTGTCACAAAAACTTCTGACATCCTGGTCTTATCTAATACATCACCCAACTATATATCTCGAGTGTCGGAATCACCAAAACCAACACTCAGGACACCATCATGTAAGGGTGTTCAACGGAACAACCAAACCACCCCAACCAAGCAATCGCAACCTGCAGGTTGAAAGATAAATGGGTTGATATTTGATGCAGAATTTGTAAACGTAAGAATACGCGATATAATGATTAGAAGAGTACCGTCTCCATAAGGACTCAATGACCTAAAATAAATATAAGATTTCTTGTCCAAATTAAACGAATCATTGATTTATATTATAACTAAGCAACAATAGGATTAAAGTGAATTTTGGATATGGACAATTTGAATAATTTGAAATCCTTACAATATGTCTCTGATTTGAAGAATGAACAAAGTTCAAGTGTACAAGTGTCATTCCAGTGCAAATAAATCATGATAGTGCTGTTGATTTAACCGTTTGTTGTGTGATTTGATTAAATCAATGATGAGTTTTACGGAGTTAGATTTTACGTATTATAGGGCCTAGTTACTTTATTCCGGATGTATCAATCTCAAGAAAGAACAATATGTAAAGAGCAAATAAGAACACAAGATGATGAATATTGAATATAGTATAGCAAAAGTTTTTCTCTAAATTTATTATCAGATTGCCCAAGTATGGAGGCGTAAGTTCTGAATTGTAGTTGTTCAAATACAATGTTTAACTAGTTATTTATATGTTATCAACCCTAGCTATTCAAGGAAACATAGTCCTAATAGGACTTGATATAATAATCCTTCATGAACTCGGACTTCAGGCTTGATCGCTACGGATAAATACCTCTGATCGGACCGCGTGGCTCGTTAGCGAAACAACTTTCCTGATCAAGTCGATCAAGTATTATCTAGTCGTTCCGAGTGTTATAAGGGGTGTAAACTTGCCCCCATTAGTACTCCCTCACTTCTTTGAGCGTATATGCAGTAGACGCTTGTAGAAGTAGATGGTCATATACGATTGTCCTTTCTATGAATTGTGTCTCGTTAAAAACCTTACTTGAAAAAAACCCTGTGGGAAAAAAATCCTAAGCAAGGAAAAGAGTGCTACGCTTCATAGATAGTCGTTTTGTTGTTTCTTCTTCGAGGAGGCGATTCTTCCTTACTAATTGGCGGGAACATGATTAGTCGCAAGAAGTTTGAAACGTCTTTTCATCCTTCTATATAAATGGGTGATCGTTGTTTTAACCATTTTTTACTTTCCACCTCCCATTTTCTCGTAGTAATTTTCTTACGCGATAATTTCTCCAATATATTGTATTCATCGATCCTTTATTTCCGAGGATTTAAATAACATGGCCTCTATTTCAAAGAACCCCTCCTCTTCTTTTGTTGAACAAGTCACTCCTGTTATCGATGCGGGGGCTTCTCCTAGCCCTCTTTCAGTACAGATAGGAGTATCTGAGATAATTATTCCTGACAAAGACACTTTTAAAGTGCGGATCATTTCTGACGCCGAGGTCGCGACAGAGGCTAAGAAAGGCAAGGGTACCGTCCCCCAAGTTTCTGATCCGATCGATAACCTTTCCTGTGCGTATACCGATGAGACTTTCTATGAGGTCACAGATAATTATGCAAAATATTTCCCGGAGGGTTCTGAGATTATTCTTCCATCTCCTTCTGATAGGGTTACCCCTCCGCCAGAAGGTTGTCGGGCTTTTTACACTGCCCATTTCAATCATGGTCTCCGTCTTCCTCTGTCTGCCTTATTCCTTGATATTTTAAGGATATTCAGCATCTCTTTGACGCAACTGGTTCCCAATTCCGTACCTTTTGTGGTTTTTTTTTTCTGTCCTGATGATGGCAAAAGGGTTTCGACCTTCTCTTCGTAATTTTACTCAGTTGTTTCGTTTCAATATTTCAAGTTCTTCCAATCACGGATACTTCTTTACTAGTCAAAAGTCTAGTCGATCTATTTTTGATTCCCCCGTTTCAAACAATCATGCTTGGAAATCTCACTTTTTCTTTGTACATCCCCCTTCGTATCTTGTCTTAGCAGATGGTTCTACCAAGCCATTCTCGTGGGACCATGATTCTAAGTGGATTTCTTGTGGTCGCTCCGTTACGGGCCACTTTATTCCCGACGATCCAAAGTTAGTGGATGAGATAGTGGAGATGCGTGCTGACAAGTACCAATGTGCCCTTCTTATTGGAGAGGCATTTCTTCGTAAGGCGGGCCTGAGTCCTCACACCTTTCCTATCTCTTCTTCTTCACAGTCGCTTAGTAAGCGCTATATATCATTATTGCATTTACTTTATATTTTCTTTGAGTAGTTTATTTAACGGGAATTTGTTTTCTTCAGTTTCCATGGTAGAGAATTCCCGACACTCTTCAAAAGGAAAAATGGTTCTGTCAGAATCCACCAAAACAGTGGAGAACCATCCAATCGAACATAGAGTGTCAAAAAAGAGAAAATTGGATTTGGGCCATGATTCTGAGGATAGAGAGGAATCTCCAGATTCTTCTCAAGAAACTCCTCTGCAACCTTCGCCTTCACATACTCCGGCTCATCCGAGGACTGGACAGGGTTATCCTCCTCTCTAGCTCAGAACTTCCCTTGGTATCCGTGGTTGTCGCAGCTGGTCGATGCCCCATCCTACCGACACGCCAGTTAAAAGGAGAAAGCAATACTATGGTCGCTCCGGTGAGGACCTCTCTTTGCTTGACGAACAGCATTCGAAGCCTACTGTCGTTGAGATGATCGAAGATCATTTATAGGGAAAGAGGGCGACTGGTTACCCCGAGAATGATTCTTTGATCCATGAAGAGAATGAGAACGCGGTCGATAAGGCTACTCGTATCCTTCTCTCTGGTTTTTTTACACGTGATATCAATAAGTTGCTCCGTAAGGATCCCTTGGAGAAGTTACAGAAGGCTTCTCTTTATGCCGAGAAGGTATATTCTATTACATACACTTCTTCTTAACTTTCTTAATGGATTTTCTACTCATCGAGTTATTCTTATGATTCCTCAGACTAGTACTTGTCTGATGTCATACGTTTACGAAGCTGCTCTTTGGAAGCAACAGTGTGAATTTCTTGAGGAAAGGAATAAGGCATTGCTTCAGAAAGCGCCTGCTTCAGAGGCCGGTCTTTCTACGTCCTCCTCCCTTCCACTTCCAATCACAGATTCTCATGTTATGGGGACTGATGACCCCGAAATTTTAAACAATATTTTGGAGACTTCTCGCGCCCATGAGCGGGTTAACCAGCTGGATAAGGAGCTGTAAAATTATCAAATTCAAAGTACTACTCGCATCAGCGAGCTGGAGCCGCATGTCGCTAGTCTTCAGGCTTCCTTGGACGAGTATGAGAAGGATCTTCCTCTTAGCGGACTCACTGATCGATACGGTAAAAATCCCGATGAGAAAGTGATTTGGGCATTCCTTAGTTCCCCGGTCCATACCGCTCTGGTGTACCAGAAAGTCGGTCCACTCCTTCAAAGCACTTTCAAGAAAGTGATCCATCAGATGGTCGCTATGGGATTGATCGAAGACCGCCGGAGGGAGTATTTCAGGGCCACGCATGTTAGCCTCAATCGTTATGGCGAGGGGTATTCTTCATCCGATCTGCCTAGTGTTAAATACCAACATTTTCCATTGGCTCATCTGGCCGAGGAGTTTGGAGAACCTCTGCCAACTCCTTCTTCAGACATCAACCCCGAAGTTGACAATAATTTTGCTGATCAAGAGAGTGAGGAGGAGAATCCTGAAGTTGTGAATAATGCCGATGATGAAGGAGGAACAACTGGCGATCAGGATGTTCCGGCTGGCGATCAGGTCATGTTGGGGAGCGACCAAAGGACTTTAGATAGTGGCGAAAAATAACTTTTGATTATTACTATATAATTTGTAATATTACTTTTTTTTTATCCTTTTGAATAAGACGATTTGTATTCTTCATGCGTGATGTTTCAGCTTCTCCATTAATTATGATAATTCAGACATAAATCTTTAACATAGGCGTAATCATTATGTTTATGTCTTTTCGAATTCGTGCGACTATTCATTGGCTAGGTTCTCTATTTCGTGCCCGTCCTTAGGGTCTGTCGCGTCTTTTCATTCAGTATAAATACATACGGTAAAAAGTTTACTCGCTATTTACCGCACTTACTCAATTCCGATAGAATATTCTCTCAAGGGAGGTCGATAAGCTTTCTCGATAGTTCAAATCATTTTTTAATTTCCGAGTATGAGTAATCTCTTCGGTAACACCTCAAAGCGTTCTTCACGTGATAATACCAGAAACCCTAAAACTAAGAGATCACGCAACGAGGGGCCCTCTGCGGATCATCCTCGATTCCAGAACATAAAAAGGTCGGGGACTCATACTTCTGTTGTCCCTTCCGAACGTTTGGCCAATGTGAATATTAGCTCGGAGCTTTCTCAACAAAATCCTATTGTCTCTTCTGAGTTTTAAAGGAGACTTTCCCCTGGTCGGGTTGCATTTGGGGATATGTTCAACATGGAGCAGTCCTTGAATATTCCTATTTCTTCCACTGTCCCTTCTTCCGAGCATAGCTTGCATGAGTATGCTCTTGATAACCCAATCCTTTCCTCTTCTGCTACTGAACTGGTTGTTGGTGAAGGCCAGGGGGACGTTGCTGTGGGAACGGGTAGCGGCGGTCCCTTCTTGAATCCATCTTTGTCACAGTTTGCAACTCAGGGTTTTCCTGACTTCTTACTTAATGATACTACTGTTATGGCTACTTCTTTTGAAGCCGGTGGTTCTTCCGGAGGTCGGGCTGGACCAAGGTCCGGTCGGCAAACCGTTATATCTTATTCGGGGAAAGAAACTTTAGTAAGTCCCAATGAGAGGGAATCCCCGCGTGTGTTGGACGATCGTTGTATCCTTGAACAATTTAGGGATATAACGGAGTCAGAAACTCCTCGTCATGATAAGATCCCCCTTAATAGTCGACTGCCTGATTCTTGTGAACCTGATGCTTTGTCTTGGGATTTGGGTCTCAGTACCATTTTTCCCGGTGAGTTGAAAAAGCATGAGGGTACTTCCAATGTTCGCCTCGTTCAGTCCCTTGTCAAACTATTTGAGCAGGTATCTATCTTTCTGAATTTATTCTTGTATTACCTTGGATTACTTTGTTACATACGAGTTCTCTCCTTTTCAGGGAAAATATTATGCTCTTCAACTGGGTGTTAAAGGCGATGAATTATGGTTCAATAAAGAGAACCTGAAGCTTCGCTTGGACTCGGAGACCGTGATGGTCGAGGGGCTGACTCTCCAAATTAGGCTACTTAATGATGATCTTCAGAAATTACGTGAAGAAAAGTTAGCTCTTGAGAAGGAGAGGGATGATCTGACCCAGTTGAACGCCCATTTAGAGGAGTCTCGTCGGCATGCATATGAACAAGGTTATGATGCCGGTTATCAGAAGCGTCAGGAGGAGCTGATGGCGTTTCTGGATACTGCTACTCCTCGGAGGGGTGCTTCTTCTAGTCGACCCGACGATGGCAATCAGTCTTGATGACCTGTCTAAATGTCCTGCTTCTTAATTTTTTTTTTTGTAGAGTATGTTGGCTGGAACCAATATGTGGTTATTTGCCAAAATATTATGCTGTATAAATTTAATGACAATTTCGTTTTTTGTTCAGTAAATTGCCTTGATTATCTTAGCAAGTAGATAAGTTTAGACTTAATATATCTTTAACTCAATACCGTTATAATCAAATACAAATATTCTTCAGTAAGTAGGTGATTCGCATTTAGAAATCGATAGAGACTTATCTGATATTGACTTGAGGGCGATCAGCTTTGTCTGAAAGAGTGGTTTATGGCTGCCGACCAGCCGTGAGTATTTTCAGAATATAAGTAAATAAGCAAGTAAATAAGTTCACTGATTGACTATGCACAATCCTTAGTCAATTCCTTTAGTCGCCTTGGACATCAGAAATTGTTGATTGTTCGAAAATGAATATTTCTCTATACTTCTTTCTTGTATTCAGCTTTCAAATAACTGTAAGCTCATCACACTTGTCGATGATCGATCAGTCACCGTTGTCAGATATAATTTTTATTTGTTATGAAATTCTATATAAGGCTTTACTGCAACTTTTCTTTAAGCATTACTTTTCCTTATAATTGAATCTCTTGGTAGAGCTCATCTGCCACCTTTTTTAATTCCATGTTTCTGTGTACTGATTGCGAGCTTCATTTTTCTCAAATAAAACAACCAGTTGGTATGCGAGGAATCGGAAAATATAGAACAATTAGTTAGATCCAGCTTGTTAAGACTTCCTTAAGCAATTCTTTGATATATGAGGCAGTGACAAATCTGTATGCCTTAATAAGGACGACTGTCTCTTCTACTAGTCCGTCAAATTTCTTGGACTCTAAGAGGAAAGTTGGATTCTATGTCGTCAGGCTCTTATATGTCGTCAAAACGATCAACTATTTTGTCCTCCTGCTTATAGATCATTTATTTTTCGTAGAAATAATTATTCCTCGTTGTAAATCTCCTTTTCTTAAGGACTATGTTCGTCGGTCGAGCATTCTTCGTAAAGTTCCAAGTTATCTCTCACTGAATCCATTGGAACGTATATGGATTTTCCATTCTGGTCGTTTAAACCTTGATACTTCATTCTCATCGAGCAGTTTTATCGACAATCCTGGCGCCGTTTCAACTTACTCGCATTAAATTCGGGAAGTCAAAAGTCGCATTCTCGTCCCTTGATCAGATTTCTATCCAACCGTAGGATTAACTTAAAAATTTCCCTATAAATAGATAGGTTGTTTATTCCCACATTTATTCATACTGCTCGAAATGGATATATCAGTTTCTCTGAGTTTTACCTTGTCCAGTGATCCCATAATATTCAATAAGTCACATTACCGTGATCCATTATGTCATAATAACTCAAGCATCATTTGCCTTGTACTGACAGGTCCCATTACCGCCCTACCTAGTACTGACGGGTCCCATGTGGCCTCTGCCTTATTCTTCATGGGGTTGGGGTCCATGGTTTCTTGTTTGCACATGGAGGGTTCATACTTACCAGGCATCCTTGTTCTTGGAGGTTACCTCCGGAGTGATAGGCCGTCGGAATGTGCTGGTAAATTTTCATTTTTGCGACGGTCCACGTGAGATCCTGATTTAGAGTAAAAATCAACCCCAACTTCCAAGCAGGAGCTCGTTTTGGTCGAATGTTCGCTATAGGATATCTGGCTTGTAATGACCATTTCGACTAAAGGGAGGATCGATCTTCAGAGTGTGGCCATCGAACAAAAGAAGTTGACCATCCTGAGCAGCATGTTTCTTAGATGGTTGGAGGGAAATATGGAGGCACCGGGATGACGATCGATGTTTCTGTGGACATTGTCGTGCAAAGTTTCGATCTATCAAATAGGATCTCCCATTTTTGTATTTGTAATGATATGTAAATCAAAGAATGTTCTTTGTATTCAGATGAATAAAACTTCATATTTCTTTACATCTTTTATCTTCATAAGCCTGTTCTTGCTTTGATTTCTCTAGATCTGCGCTTAGGTTTATTTTACCAATTATTGGCTTTAATCTATTTTATCGTTGTTATGGAGATCGAGGAGTGTTTATCGAGCGAATCGATTTTACTCAACTCTTTTAGAACTTAGGTTTTTTACCAATTTTGGCTTTAACCTATTTAATCGTTGTTATGGAGACTGACGAACGTTTATCGAGTGAATCGATTTTACTCAACTCTTTAGGATTTAGGTTTTCTACCAATTATTGGCTTTAACCTATTTAATCGTCGTTATGGAGATCGAGGAGCGTTTATCGAGCGAATCGATTTTTACTCAACTCTTTAGGACTTAGGTTTTTCACCAAATTTTTGGTTTTAACCTATTTAATCGTCGTTATGGAGATCGAGGAGTGTTTATCGAGCGAATCGATTTTACTCAACTCCTTAGGACTTAGGTTTTCTACCAATTATTGGCTTTAACCTATTTAATCGTCGTTATGGAGATCGAGAAGTGTTTATCGAGCGAATCGATTTTTACTCAACTCTTTAGGACTTATGTTTTCACCAAATTTTTGGTTTTAACCTATTTAATCGTCGTTATGGAGATCGAGGAGCGTTTATCGAGCGAATCGGTTTTTACTCAACTCTTTAGGACTTAGGTTTTTCACCAAATTTTTGGTTTTAACCTATTTAATCGTCGTTATGGAGATCGAGGAGCCTTTATCGAGCGAATCGGTTTATACTCAACTCTTTAGGACTTAGGTTTTTTACCAAATTTTTTGTTTTAACCTATTTAGTCATCGTCGGTATGGAGATCGAGGAGTGTTTATCGAGCGAATCGATTTTACTCAACTCTTTAGGACTTAGGTTTTTTACCGAATTTTTGGCTTCAATCAGTAAGCCCTTACGTTGTTTGGAGAATGAGGTGCGTCTATCGAGCGGATTGATTTTTACTCGACTCTGTGAGTTTGGTTGTTTACCAAATATTGGTTTAACCTTTTGAATCTCTGATTCAGCTAATAACTCATTAATTATATTTCAAAAGAAACCTTAAGCCAAAGTCTTTATTACAACAGATAGCACGAAAATGTTAAAATAAACAAAACTTATTTTTTAGAAAAAAAAATTAATAAGGATAACCACGAGGTTTCATTTTCCATAGTATCTTCTCAGGTTGACCGCATTCCAAGTCCTCGGTAGGGGTGTTCCGTCCAAGTGTGCAATTTTGTATGAACCTTTCTTTCCTACACCAACGACGATGTATGGTCCATCCCAATTCTGTTGCAATTTTCCTACATGCTTGGACACCTCTACTTTTTTCAATACTAAGCCCCCCTCTTTGAAGGTTCGTACGCGCACTTTTTGATTGTAGGCCTTCTCCATATTAGATTTAGCGACCTGCAGTTGTATGGCAGCTTTTTCTCAAAGGCTTCGGTCAGGTCGACATCATCGTCTCTAGCTTTTTTATTTTCCTGGCTATCATACATCTCGATCCTCGGGGTCGGGACTAGTGTTTCGACTGGAACTACAGCCTACGAGCCGTATACCAAACTGAATGGGGTCTCGCCGATTGAGGTCCTGACTGTTGTCCGATTTGCCCAAAGTACTCCGGGGAGTTCATCCAGCCATCTTCCTTTGGCTGCCCCTAATCTTTTCTCCAAAGATTTTATTATTTCACGGTTTGCTACTTCAGTTTGTCCGTTTGCTCTCGGATGTCCTACTGAAGTGAAGTTTTGTTGAATTCCAAATTTAGTGCACCATTCCAATACTTGTTTTCCCGCTAATATAGTTCCGTTATCAGAGATTAGGATTCGCGGGATGCCAAACCGACATACTATGAACTTCCATAGGAAATTAATTACTTGGAATTGAGTTATCCGAGCAAGAGCGATGCATTCTATCCATTTACTGAAATACTCGACATCGACTAGAACATACGCTTTCTTAGACCTGGCTGTTGGAAAAGGTCCCACTATGTCCATTCCCCATTGATCAAACGGCCAGCACACATTGATGGGGGCTATTTCGCACCCTACATATTACTCGTATCGAACGAAGATGTTAAGATCGATTAGACCAATCCGAGCAGATCAAGATCGTCTAACAGACCAGGCCAAGCATGGCTCTCTTCGACCTAAAGACAATAGTCCGGACCCATGAAGGATATTTGGGCCGAGTCCTATTAGGACTATGATTCCTTGTAAAACTAGGTTAAACATTGTATAAATACCTAGTTAATCATTGTATCAAGACAACTACGAAATCCTATACTTCAAGGATATACAAATATTCTCTGCCAAAGGCATTACTATTGAATAAGAATCAATATTATTCATAGCATTCTAATCTCCATATTGATGTGTTGTTAGCTTTATTTGTGGTTTTACTTCTTGTTCTTAATCATAGCTTTTCTTTGTGATTGATCCATCCGGAATAAAGTAACAGAGCCCTACTAAATATACAAATTCACTGATACACAATTAACCCGACGAAATCCGGCTAAGCTACTAATTAACCCGACGAAATCCGGTTAAATCAGTTGGCGCCCACCGAGGGGCTAGGTTAATTATTCGAATCGACACATGGCTCGCCCAAGGAAAAGCGCTCGCGCAGGAGCGAGAAGCAATACGACCACAGGTCACAACACATCTGAAGAACCACAAGACAACAACGATAACAACAATCAAAACACCAATGAAAACCTCCCAGATACCCGTTCCCGTCAGCAGGAACACCAAGGAGGTCTTACCGGTACAATACCAGAAGAACCAGAGCTCCCCGAAATACCCGCTCCTCTCCCTGGCGCTCAGGAAAAACTGAAACAGATAGCGATGCTCTTCAAATCACTCTCTCCAGAAGAATTGCTAGTTTTAGACCAAATTCCTCAAAACGCCACGGCTCCTGGGGCAACTCCCGCGCCAGGAGTGCCAAGGCCGAACGAACGGACCTCTCAACAAGCTGACAGCCCAGCGAGTGAACGACGCTCGCTACACAGTCCGCAGCAAGTAAATTCAAAACCATCCGACAACCGTCCCCAGAGAAGAACTGGTCGAAGAGTGCCGCAAGCAGTTCGCAGCGGATCGAAGGAACGAACGATCATCCCAATCGAAGATGATATAGATGATACAATCCCCCATCGACCGAGAGCGACTCGATTCTCAGAACGAGAAATTGAAAGGATGGTACAAGAGCGACTCGAACAACGATTACGATCTGTGCAGAACCCGTGGGCCCGGACTTCAGAACTCCAAGAAAGCCTTGCGGCTTGCTCCCCTTTTTGCAGGGAAATAAAAGAAGCGCAGTCCATGGGACAGGTCCCGGGAAGACTACCCCGATATGATGGAACCACCGACCCGGACGATTATATCTTTAGCTTTACAAACATAATGAATTTATACGCCCACTCCGCCGAATTCACCGCCAAACTAATGGTAACAACATTCGAAGGACTCGCGCTGGATTGGTTTGCCAAACAACCAGCCAACTCTATATTCAGTTTCCGAGAATTATGCAATAAACTAACACAGCAGTTTGCCAGTCAAAAGAGACAAAAACTTCCGATGAGCTACCTAGGAACTATACACCAACAAGAGGGAGAATCCCTAAGAAATTGGTTGGCAAGGTTCAACGTAGAATTACTCAAAATCGACTCACCGAATATCGATTACATAATTTCTATCCTCTTCGAGCTCACTAAAAATAGGCAGTTCGGAAACGCCCTCAGTCGAAAACAACCAAGAACATTTGCCGACATTATGAGCTTGGCTTCTAAGTATATGACCCAAGAAGAGATGAATTCCTTTAAGGATAAAAACAAAAACAAAGCCACCACCTCAAGCTCCAAACGGCACGATAGGTTTCCCACCCGAAAAGCTTCGGATTACGAGCAATCTTCCAGGAGAGGTAATGTTTTCCACCGACTGGAATACAACAAAGCCGATCATGACAGACAACCTAATTTCTACCAAAGACCGAGAAACCAGGATCAACCAATAAGGAGCAGGGTGAATCAAGTAGAACACCCAAGGTTAAATATTCCAATGGAAGAAATATTGGAAGTCCTAGAAAGAAATAACTGGATCCCCGAAGCGAGGAAAATCGCCCAGCCAAGACCAGGCTCTCGCAACTACGATCAGTACTGCAAATACCATAGGGCACATGGACATCGAACGGAGAATTGTTTTCACCTTAAGAGAGAAGTTGAGAAACTTATCGAGCAAGGAAAACTCGACGAATACATAGAGCGAGATAATCATAGAAGGGAAAGAAGTAGAAGCCCTCGGAATGTTGATCGAAGGAGAAATTCTCGTCAAAGGACACCCGAACGCCGACCTATTCCGGAATCGAATCACGACCAGATCAATGGGACTATCCATACGATCTCCGGGGGTCCTGCGGGTGGAGATAGTCGTAACGCCAGGCGGAGAACTGCCAGGTCCATAATTGGAAACTCAAAATACCCAAAAGAAATTTGGACCCTGGAGAGTAGGCCATCAAACGATCAGCAGATCAGTTTTAATGAAGGTGAAGCACCTAAGAATATTGTCTGGGACGCAAGAGAGGATAACCCCGACTTCCCTATGGTAATATCGCTAGAAATAGCAAATTACAATGTCAAGAGAATCTTAATCGATAATGGGAGCTCAGCCAATATTATCTCCCGAGAAGTTTTAGCCCAAATGAACTTGGGACAGATAAACTTGCAGAAGGTAGCTACGCCATTAATAGGATTCGGGGGGTCCGAAATCATTCCCAGCGGAACGATAACTTTAAGCGTATCGCTCGGTAAAATACCCCACCGAACAGTGAAGCTAGTAAAATTTCTAGTAGTAGAAACCCCTTTCGCTTATAATGCAATATTGGGAAGACCTGCTCTCAATCTATTCCGAGCTGTTGTCTCTACTTATCACCAGAAGATAAAGTTCCCAACCGATAGAGGCATCGGAGAAATAACAAACGACCATTGCATGGCTTGGGACTGCTACAGTACCTCGTTAACTATGAAAGAACAGCCTAAGCCTATAATTCCGAACAAGAGAAAGATCGAAGGCGATCTCGTTACAAATGAAGTTGAAATCCCTAGTACTGATCGACTAGATAAAAAGGGGAAAGAACCGCTAGACTTATCTTTGAAACCCCCTGAACATAAAGATGTAATTCTAGTAGAAGGTGACTCATCCAAAAAGACGAGAATTGGTACAGAGTTGAGCGAACAAGGAGAAATAATGCTGATCGACTTCCTCAGAAACAATGCTGATGTCTTCGCCTGGAGTGCAAATGATATTGAAGGAATTGATCCTCGAATAATCAAGCATTCCCTAAAAATAGATCCTTTGGCGAAACCCGCCAGGCAGAAGAAGAGAAATCATGGACCGGTGAAAGATAAAATTATCAAAGCCGAGGTCGAAAGGTTGCTCGAGGCAAAACAAATCCGAGAAATTCATTTCTCGGAATGGCTATGCAATGTCGTCCTAGTCGCTAAAGGAGATAAAAAAGATAATAAATGGAGGATGTGTAATGATTTCACCGACCTCAACAAATTGTGTCCGCGTGACCCTTACCCCCTGCCAAGGATCGACTTATTGGTCGACTCGACGGCTGGCTTCGCATTATTCAGTATGATGGACGCTTTCCAAGGGTTTTACCAAATATACATGGATGAGCGGGATCAAGAAAAAACCGCGTTCGTAACCGAGCAGGGAGTATATTGCTTCATAGTAATGCCATTCGGCTTAAGAAATGCCGGAGCTACTTACCAAAGGTTAGTAAACCTAATGTTCAAAGAATTAATCGGAGAACTGATGGAAGTCTACGTGGACGACATGCTGGTCAAAAGTATGAACGAAGCAGATCATGTAAAGCATCTAGATCGATGCTTTCAAATCTTAAGAAAATATCGTATGAAGTTAAACCCCGCAAAATGCACCTTTGGTGTTAAATCAGGAAAATTCTTGGGATATCTAGTTCACCAACGCGGAATCGAAGCCAATCCAGAAAAAATCCGAGCCATAACTGAAATGAAACCTCCTAAAACTATCTCTCAAGTACAAAGCCTAGTGGGAAAAATCGTAGCATTAAACAGATTTATATCAAAGTCCGCAGACAAAAGCCTCCCTTTTTTCCAAACTCTCCGAAAAGCAAAGAACTTTGTTTGGACCGAAGAATGCGATCACGCCTTCGAGCAGCTCAAAGTATATTTGACGACACCTCCGATGTTGGCAAAACCAACGGAAGGAGAACCGTTATACATGTACATCTCCATCTCCGATGCAGCGATCAGTTCGGTACTAATCAAAATCGAGGACTCGGATCATAAGCCTGTATATTATCTCAGCAAATTATTACAGGGGGCGGAGAAGAATTACTTAGAAATAGAAAAATTCACATTGGCCTTAGTAGTGGCCGCACGAAAACTCCGACCCTACTTCTTAACTTACAAAGTCATCGTTCTGACGAATCAGCCACTAAGGCAAGTTCTAGCAAAGCCAGAAGCCTCCGGTCGACTAATCAAATGGGCCATCGAGCTCAGTCAGTTCGAAGTGGACTACAAACCAAGGATTGCCATCAAGGCCCAAGTGTTGGCCGATTTTATATTAGAAACACCGACACAGGCTACTGAATCGTCGAGCTACTCCAACAACGATGTCTTGGTCATTGAAGATCAAACTTGGCTAATGCATGTCGATGGTGCTTCTTGCCGAGAAGGAGGAGGCGCCAGAATCAACTTCACCGGACCAAATAAGGAAGATTTAAATTACGCGATAACACTGGACTTCGTTGTGACGAACAATGAAGCTGAATATGAAGCATTGATCGCAGGAATGGAAATGGCGATCAAAGCCAATATAAAAAGTCTTAAAGTACTAACTGATTCAGAATTAGTGCAAAGGCAGATAGAAGGCCTATACGAGGCTAAGGAATTCAACATGGTCAAATACCTCGCCAAAGTAAAGACTCTGGCCGAGAAATTTGAAAGTTTTAGTATCCAGAACATCCCACGTTCGGAAAATAAATGGGCCGATCAGCTATCAAAATTCACAGGATCCCATGACGGAAAGACCGAACGGGTGATCAACTGGTTGGTCTCTAATACGCCAGCAATCGACATCGACGAAACGTCAGTAGTCGATATAATGGAAATCGAAGAAGCAGAAGAAAACTGGATGACCCCAATGATAGACTATCTTCGAGAAGGAAAATTACCACCTGACCAAAATGAAGCTCGAAAAATAAGATATCGATCTCCAAAGTATACACTTATAGAAGAAAAACTCTTCCGAAGATCGGTATCAGGAGTTCTTCTGAAATGCGTCCCTGAATCACAAACCGTTGATATACTACGAGAAATACATGACGGGGACGCAGGAAACCACAGCGGATCAAGAGCATTAGCTTTAAAATGTCTCAGGACGGGTTACTATTGGCCGACCATCAATAAAGATGCTGCTCAATATGTCCAAGAATGTCATCACTGCCAGATCCACGCTAACATATGTCATCGACCAGCAGAAAACATGCACCCTATTCCAGTTTGTTGGCCATTCGATCAATGGGGAATGGACATCGTGGGACCTTTCCCAGTGGCCAGATCCAAGAAAACCTATGTCCTGGTCGCTGTAGAATACTTCAGCAAATGGATAGAATGCGTCGCTCTCGCACGAATAACCCAATTCCAAGTTATCAATTTCCTATGGAAATTCATTGTTTGTCGGTTCGGCATCCCAAGGATCCTTGTCTCCGATAATGGAACTCAGTTCGCTGGGAAACAGATAATAGAATGGTGTACAAAACTTGGAATTCAACAAAATTTTACCTCGGTAGGACATCCTCGAGCAAATGGACAAACTGAAGTAGCAAACCGAGAGATAATAAAATCTTTGGAAAAAAGATTAGGAGCAGCCAAAGGAAAATGGCTAGATGAACTCCCAGGAGTATTATGGGCTAATCGAACGACAGTAAGGAGCTCAACTGGGGAAACCCCATTTAGCTTGGTGTATGGGTCGGAAGCGGTTATCCCTGTGGAAACCCTAATCCCAACGCCAAGAGTAGAAATGTTCGACGACCAAGAAAATGAAAAGTCGAGAGAAAACGACATTGATTTAACAGAAGCTTTAAGAGAGAAAGCTGCTGTACGCTTACAAGCCACTAAAGCTAATATGGAGAAAGCATATAATCAAAAAGTACGCATCCGAACCTTCAAAGAAGGAGATTTGGTCTTGAAAAAGGTAGAAGTATCCAAGCATGTGGGAAAGTTACAACAAAATTGGGATGGACCTTACATCGTGATTGGTGTGGGGAAGAAAGGTTCATACAGAATTGCACATTTGGATGGAACTGCCTTACCAAGAACATGGAATGCTGTCAACCTTAGGAAATACTATGGTAAATAAATTTTAGCATATTATAATGCATTTTTTACTTTTTACTTTATCAAATTTCAATCTTTGTAATAAAGGCCTTGGCCTAAAAGTTCAATTATTAAAGATTTCTTTGGCACTCTATATACATCGATTTTATCGATTAAACATTCATCGAAATCACGCATACATACTATCAGAAACAAAAACCGAGTCGAGTAAACATTGATCCGCTCAATAAAAACTCCTCGATATATCTAAAGACTTTTTGGTTAGAAACCTAAGTCTATAATCAAAAACGAGTCGAGTAAACATTGATCCGCTCAATAAAAACTCCTCGATATATCTAAAGACTTTTTGGTTAGAAACCTAAGTCTATAATCAAAAACGAGTCGAGTAAACATTGATCCGCTCAATAAAAACTCCTCGATATATCTAAAGACTTTTTGGTTAGAAACCTAAGTCTATAATCAAAAACGAGTCGAGTAAACATTGATCCGCTCAATATAAACTCCTCGATATAATCAACGATCAAAAAAGACTTTTTGGGTTAAAAACCTAAGTCTAATTAAAAACGAGTCGAGTAAACATTGATCCGCTCAATATAAACTCCTCGATATAATCAACGATCAAAAAGACTTTTTGGGTTAAAAACCTAAGTCTAATTAAAAACGAGTCGAGTAAACATTGATCCGCTCAATATAAACTCCTCGATATAATCAACGATCAAAAAGACTTTTTGGGTTAAAAACCTAAGTCTAATTAAAAACGAGTCGAGTAAACATTGATCCGCTCAATATAAACTCCTCGATATAATCAACGATCAAAAAGACTTTTTGGGTTAAAAACCTAAGTCTAAGTAAAAACGAGTCGAGTAAACATTGATCCGCTCAATATAAACTCCTCGATATAATCAACGATCAAAAAGACTTTTTGGGTTAAAAACCTAAGTCTAATTAAAAACGAGTCGAGTAAACATTGATCCGCTCAATATAAACTCCTCGATACAATAAACGATCAAAAAAAGACTTTTTGGATTAAAAATCTAAGTCTAATCAGAAAAGAGTCGAGTAAACATCGATCCGCTCGATAAACACTCCTCGAACTATTTACAAAGATCAAAAGGACTTTTTGGGTTAAAAACCTAAGTTCTGAATCGAAAACGAGTCGAAGTAAAAATTGATACGCTCAATAAAAACTCCTCGATATATCAAAAATACTTTTGGGGTTAAGAACCTAAGTATAATCAAAAAACGAGTCGAGTAAACATTGATTCGCTCAATAAAAACTCCTCGCTCAAGCTTATCGATCTAAATACTTTTTGGGTTAAAAACCTAAAGTTCGAGATTATGACAAGTCGAGTGAACATTGATACGCTCAATAAAAACTCCTTGATCTGTTCCTAACGATCTAAATGATTTGCTAAAGTTTTGAAGATAGGCTAAGTATAAAACCGCCTGCTCGGATAAAGCTACGCATAAGTAAATTATAACGGATTAACGACAAGGAAAGTACAAGGAATAAAGTATATTTTTATTCATCAAATCAGTTACATACAAAATCATACGTTACAAAGGTCTACCTACTACTCAAAGATCATTACAATGGTTTAAATAAGATGATCCTCTATTATCGGCGATCTTCACGACAATGTCCACGGAAACACCAATCTCCTCCCTAGTACCTCGTCGATTTTAATAAACCACCTAAGAAGCATGCTGCTCAGGATGGTCGACTTCTTTGGTTCGACGGCCAGGCTCTGAAGATCAAATGTTCTTCCAGAGGAAATGAGCATCACTAGCCAGATAACCGGCAATACTCATTCACCCACAACGAGATACTGCTAGTATAATGGGGTAGACTTTTACTCTGAAGCAGCATCTCTTCCGAGGAGTCGTGAGGAATAAAACTTACCAGCCCACCCCTCGTAATTTATCACTCCGGAGGTGACATCGAAGGGAAGGGGTGAGTGGCAAGTATGAACCCCCCATGTGCAAACAAGAAACCACGGACCTCTGACATGATGAAGACCAATGCAGAGATCTCATGGGACCCGTCAATACAAGGTAGGGCTGACATGGGACCCGTCAATACAAGACTGGGAACAACTTCACTATTTTGAATAAATAAATCATGATAATGTGATTTTTTGAAGACAATGGGATCAGAGGGTAGAATAAAATCTAAGGAATTGGAGATCTCCATCCTTTTTGAGAAATTGCAAATGAAGAATATAAGTCACCCCCTATTTATAGGGCAGATCTAAGGGATCCAACGGC
>CM064881.1:45486697-45675361 GCA_003313485.2 Penstemon barbatus
GGGGCTATTTCGCACCCTACATATTACTTACTCGAATCGAACGAAGATGTTAAGATCGATTAGACCAATCCAGCAGATCGATCGTCTAACAGACCCGGCCAAGCACAGCTCTCTTCGATCTAAAGATAATACTCCGGACCCATGAAGGATATTTGGGCCGAGTCCTATTAGGACTATGATTCCTTGTAAAACTAGGTTAAACATTGTATAAATACCTAGTTAATCATTGTATTAAACAACTACGAAATCCTTTACTTCAAGGATACACAAATATTCTCTGCCTAAGGCATTACAACTGAATAAGAATCTATAATTCATAGTATTTTGATCTCCATATTGATGTGTTATTAGCTTTATTGTGGTTTTACTTCTTGTTCTTAATCATTGCTTTTCTTTGTGATTGATCCATCCGGAATAAAGTAACGGAGCCCTACTAAATATACAAATTCACTGATATACAAATTAACCCGACGAAATCCGGCTAAATCAGTTGGCGCCCACCGAGGGGCTAGGTTAATTATTCGAATCGACACATGGCTCGCCCAAGGAAAAGCGCTCGCGTTGGAGCGAGAAGCAATACGACCACAGGTCACAACACATCTGAAGATCCACAAGACAACAATGATAACAACAATCCAAACACCAATGAAAACCTCCCAGATACCCGTTCCCGTCAGCAGGAACACCAAGGAGGTCTTACCGGTACAATACCAGAAGAACCGGAGCTCCCCGAAATACCCGCTCCTCTCCCTGGCGCTCAGGAAAAACTGAAACAAATAGCGATGCTCTTCAAATCACTCTCTCCAGAAGAATTACTAGTTTTAGACCAAATTCCTCAAAACGCTACGGCTCCTGGGGCAACTCCCGCGCCAGGAGTGCCAAGGCCGAACGAACGGACCTCTCAACAAGCTGACAGCCCAGCGAGTGAGCGACGCTCGCTACACAGCCCACAGCAAATAAATTCTAAACCATCCGACAACCGTCCCCAAAGAAGAACTGGTCGAAGAGTACCGCAAGCAGTTCGCAGCGGATCGAAGGAACGAACGATCATTCCAATCGAAGATGATATAGATGATACAATTCCCCATCGACCGAGAGCGACTCGATTCTCAGAACGAGAAATTGAAAGGATGGTACAAGAGCGACTTGAACAACGATTACGATCTGTGCAGAACCCGTGGGCCCGGACCGCAGAACTCCAAGAAAGCCTTGCGGCTTGCTCTCCTTTCTGCAGGGAAATAAAAGAAGCACAGTCCGTAGGACAGGTCCCGGGAAGACTACCCCGATATGATGGAACCACCGACCCGGACGATTATATTTTTAGCTTTACGAACATAATGAATTTGTACGCCCACTCCGCCGAATTCACCGCCAAACTAATGGTAACAACATTCGAAGGACTCGCGCTGGATTGGTTTGCCAAACAACCAGCCAACTCTATATTCAGTTTCCGAGAATTATGCAATAAACTAACGCAGCAATTTGCCAGTCAGAAGAGACAAAAACTTCCGATGAGCTACCTGGGAACCATACACCAACAAGAGGGAGAATCCCTAAGAAATTGGTTGGCAAGGTTCAACGTAGAATTACTCAAAATCGAATCACCGAATATCGATTACATAATTTCTATCCTCTTCGACCTCACTAAAAATAGGCAATTTGGAAACGCCCTCAGTCGAAAACAACCGAGAACGTTTGCCGACATTATGAGCTTGGCTTCTAAGTATATGACCCAAGAAGAGATGAATTCCTTTAAGGATAAAAACAAAAACAAAGCCACCACTTCAGGCTCCAAACGGCACGATAGGTTTCCTACCCAAAAAGCTTCAGATTACGAGCGATCTTCCAGGAGAGGTAATGTTTTTCAACCGACTGGAATACAACAAAGCCGATCAAGACAGACAACCTAATTTCTACCAAAAACCAAGAAACCATGATCAACCAATAAGAAGCAGGGTGAATCAAGTGGAACACCCAAGGTTAAATATTCCTATGGAAGAAATATTGGATGTCCTAGAAAGAAATAACTGGATTCCCGAAGCAAGGAAAATTGCACAGCCGAGACCAGGCTCTCGAAACTACAATCAATACTGTAAATACCATAGGGCACATGGACATCGAACGGAGAATTGTTTTCACCTCAAGAGAGAGGTTGAGAAACTTATCGAGCAAGGAAAACTTGACGAATACATAGAGCGAGATAACCGTAAGAGGGAAAGAAGTAGGAGCCCTCGGAATATTGACCGAAGAAGAAATTCTCATCAAAGATCACCTGAGCGACGACCTATTCAGGAGTCAAACCACGACCAGATCAATGGAACTATCCATACGATCTCCGGGGGTCCCGCGGGTGGAGATAGCCGTAACGCCCGGCGAAGAACTGCCAGGTCAATAATTGGAAACTCAAAATACCCAAAAGAAATTTGGACCTTGGAAAGCAGGACGTCAAACGATCAGCAGATCAGTTTTAATGAAGGCGAAGCACCCAAAAATATTATTTGGGATGCAAGAGAGGATAACCCCGACTTCCCCATGGTAATATCGCTAGAAATAGCAAATTACAATGTCAAGAGAATCTTAATAGATAATGGGAGCTCAGCTAATATTATCTCCCGAGAAGTTTTAGCCCAAATGGACTTGGGGCAGATAAACTTGCAGAAAGTAGCTACGCCATTAATAGGATTCGGGGGGTCCGAAATCATCCCCAGCGGAACGATAACCTTGAGCGTATCGCTCGGAAAAGTACCCCACCGGACAGTGAAGCTAGTAAAATTTTTAGTCGTAGAAACCCCTTTCGCTTATAATGCAATATTAGGACGACCTGCTCTCAATCTATTCCGAGCGGTAGTCTCTACTTATCATCAGAAGATAAAATTTCCAACCGATACAGGCATCGGAGAAATAACAAACGACCATTGCATGGCTTGGGACTGCTATAGTACTTCGTTAACAATGAAAGAACATCCTAAGTCCATTACTCCGAGCAAGAGAAAGATCGGAGGCGATCTCATCAGAAACGAAGTTGAAATTCCTAGTACTGATCGACTAGATAAAAGGGGGAAAGAACCGCTAGACTTATCTTTGAAACCCCCTGAACATAAAGATGTAATTCTAGTAGAAGGTGACTCATCCAGAAAGACGAGAATTGGTACAGAATTGAGCGAACAAGGAGAAATAATGCTGATCGACTTTCTCAGAAACAATGCTGATGTCTTCGCTTGGAGTGCAAATGATATTGAAGGAATTGATCCTCGAATAATCAAGCATTCCCTAAAAATAGATCCTTTGGCGAAACCCGCCAGGCAGAAGAAGAGAAATCATGGACCAGTGAAAGATAAAATTATCAAAGCCGAGGTAGAAAGGTTGCTCGAGGCAAAACAAATCCGAGAAATTCATTTCTCGGATTGGCTATGCAATGTCGTGCTAGTCGCAAAAGGAGATAAAAAAGATAATAAATGGAGGATGTGTAATGATTTCACCGACCTTAACAAGTTGTGTCCACGCGACCCATACCCCCTCCCAAGGATCGACTTACTAGTCGATTCGACAGCTGGCTTTGCGTTATTCAGTATGATGGACGCCTTTCAAGGATTTTACCAAATATACATGGATGAGCGGGATCAAGAAAAAACCGCGTTTGTAACCGAGCAGGGAGTATATTGCTTCATAGTAATGCCATTCGGCTTAAGAAATGCCGGAGCTACTTACCAAAGGTTAGTAAACCTGATGTTCAAAGAATTAATTGGAGAACTGATGGAGGTCTACGTGGACGACATGCTGGTCAAAAGTATGAATGAAGCAGATCATGTAAAGCATCTCGATCGATGCTTTCAGATCCTAAGAAAATATCGTATGAAGTTAAACCCCGCAAAATGCACCTTTGGTGTCAAATCAGGAAAATTCTTGGGATATCTAGTTCACCAACGCGGAATTGAAGCCAATCCAGAAAAAATCCGAGCCATAACTGAAATGAAACCTCCTAAAACTATCTCTCAAGTACAAAGCCTAGTTGGAAAGGTCGTAGCATTAAACAGGTTTATATCAAAGTCTGCGGACAAAAGCCTCCCCTTTTTCCAAACACTCCGAAAGGCAAAGAACTTTGTTTGGACCGAAGAGTGCAATCAGGCCTTCGAACAGCTTAAAGAATATTTGACGACACCTCCGATGTTGGCAAAACCAACAGAAGGAGAACCATTGTACATGTACATCTCCATCTCCAATACAGCGATTAGCTCGGTACTAATCAAAATCGAGGGCTCTGATCATAAGCCCGTATATTATCTCAGCAAATTATTACAAGGGGCAGAGAAGAATTACTTAGAAATAGAAAAATTCACACTGGCCTTAATAGTGGCCGCACGAAAACTCCGACCCTACTTCTTAACTTACAAAATCATCGTTCTGACAAATCAGCCACTAAGGCAAGTTCTAGCAAAACCTGAAGCCTCCGGTCGACTAATCAAATGGGCCATCGAACTCAGTCAGTTCGAGGTAGACTACAAACCAAGGATTGCCATCAAGGCCCAAGTATTGGCCGACTTTATATTAGAAACACCGACACAGGCAACTGAATCATCGAGCTGCCCCAACAAAGATGTTTTGATCATTGAAGATCAAACTTGGCTAATGCATGTCGATGGTGCATCATGCCGAGAAGGAGGAGGCGCCGGAATCAATTTCACCGGACCAAATAAGGAAGATCTAAATTACGCGATAACACTGGACTTTGTTGTGACAAACAATGAAGCTGAATATGAAGCATTGATCGCGGGAATGGAGATGGCGGTCAAAGCCAATATAAAAAATCTTAAGGTACTCACTGATTCAGAATTAATGCAAAGACAGATAGAAGGCCTATACGAGGCTAAAGAATTCAACATGGTCAAATACCTCGCCAAAGTGAAAACTCTAGCTGAGAAATTTGAAAGTTTTAATATCCAGAACATACCACGTTCGGAAAATAAATGGGCCGATCAGCTATCAAAATTCACAGGATCCCATGACGGGAAGACCGAACGGGTGATCAACTGGTTGGTCTCTAATACACCAGCAATCGACATCGACGAAACTCCAGTAGGCGATATAATGGAAATCGAAGAAGCCGAAGAAAACTGGATGACCCCAATGATAGACTATCTTCGGGAAGGAAAATTACCACCAGACCAAAATGAAGCTCGGAAAATAAGATATCGAGCTCCGAAATATACACTGATAGAAGGAAAACTCTACCGAAGATCAGTATCAGGGATTCTTCTAAAATGCGTACCTGAATCACAAACCATCGATGTATTACGAGAAATACATGATGGGGATGCAGGAAACCATAGCGGATCAAGGGCATTGTTTTTAAAATGTCTCAGGACGGGTTACTATTGGCCGACCATCAATAAAGATGCCGCTAAATATGTCCAAGAATGTCATCACTGCCAGATCCACGCTAACATATGTCATCGACCAGCAGAAAACATGCACCCTATTCCAGTTTGTTGGCCATTCGATCAATGGGGAATGGACATCGTGGGACCTTTCCCAGTGGCCAGATCAAAGAAATCTTATGTCCTAGTCGCCGTAGAGTACTTCAGCAAATGGATAGAATGCATCGCCCTCGCCCGAATAACCCAATTCCAAGTTATCAATTTCCTGTGGAAATTCATAGTTTGTCGATTCGGCATCCCTAGGATCCTTATCTCCGATAATGGAACTCAGTTCGCAGGGAAACAGATAATAGAATGGTGTACAAAACTTGGAATTCAACAAAATTTTACCTCGGTAGGACATCCTCGTGCAAATGGACAGACTGAAGTAGCAAACAGAGAGATAATAAAATCTTTGGAAAAAAGATTAGGAGCAGCCAAAGTAAAATGGCTTGATGAACTCCCAGGAGTATTATGGGCTAATCGGACAACAGTTAGAAGCTCAACTGGGGAAACCCCATTTAGCCTGGTATATGGGTCGGAAGCGGTTATCCCTGTGGAAACCCTAATCCCAACCCCAAGAGTAGAAATGTTCAATGACCAAGAAAATGAAAAGTCAAGAGAAAACGACATTGACTTAACAGAAGCTTTAAGAGATAAAGCTGCTGTACGCTTACAAGCCACAAAAGCTAATATGGAGAAAGCTTACAATCAAAAGGTACGCATCCGAACCTTCAAAGAAGGAGATTTAGTCTTAAAAAAGGTAGAAGTATCCAAGCATGTGGGAAAGTTACAACAAAACTGGGATGGACCTTACATCGTCATTGGCGTAGGGAAGAAAGGTTCATACAAAATTGCACACTTGGATGGAACTGCCTTACCGAGAACCTGGAATGCTGTTAACCTTAGGAAATATTATGGTAAATAAATTTTAGCAGGGTATACTGCATTATTTTACTTTTTACTTTATCAAATTTCGATCTTTGTAATAAAGGCCTTGGCCTAAAGTTCAATTATTAAAATTTCGTTAGCATTTTATATATCGATTATGTCGGTTAAACATTCGTCGGAATCGCGAATTCATATTGTCAGAACGAAACGAGTCGAGTAAACATTGATCCGCTCAATAAAAACTCCTCGATATATCAAAAAGACTTTTTGGTTAAAAACCTAAGTCTAATCTGAAACGAGTCGAGTAAACATTGATCCGCTCAATAAAAACTCCTCGATATATCAAAAAGACTTTTTGGTTAAAAACCTAAGTCTAATCTAAAACGAGGCGAGTAAACATTGATCCGCTCAATAAAAACTCCTCGATATATCAAAAAGACTTTTTGGTTAAAAACCTAAGTCTAATCTAAAACGAGTCGAGTAAACATTGATCCGCTCAATAAAAACTCCTCGATATATCAAAAAGACTTTTTGGTTAAAAACCTAAGTCTAATCTAAAACGAGTCGAGTAAACATTGATCCGCTCAATAAAAACTCCTCGATATATCAAAAAGACTTTTTGGTTAAAAAACCTAAGTCTAATCTAAAACGAGTCGAGTAAAACATTGATCCGCTCAATAAAAACTCCTCGATATATCAAAAAGACTTTTTGGTTAAAAACCTAAGTCTAATCTAAAACGAGTCGAGTAAACATTGATCCGCTCAATAAAAACTCCTCGATATATCAAAAATACTTTTTGGGTTAAAAACCTAGGAATAATCGAAAACGAGTCGAGTATACATTGATCCGCTCAATAAAAACTCCTCGCGCAATCTAAAGACTTTTTTGGTTAAAAACCTAAGTCTAATAAAAAAAAAACGAGTCCAGTAAACATTGATCCGCTCAATAAAAACTCCTCGATATATCAATAAGACTTTTTGGTTAAAAACCTAAAGTCTAATCTAAAACGAGTTGAGTAAACATTGATCCGCTCAATAAAAACTCCTCGATATATCAAAAAGACTTTTTGGTTAAAAACCTAAGTCTAATCTAAAACGAGTCGAGTATACATTGATCCGATCAATAAAAACTCCTCGCTCAATCTAAAGACTTTTTTGGTTAAAAACCTAAGTCTAATAAAAAAACGAGTCGAGTAAACATTGATCCGCTCAATAAAAACTCCTCAATATATCAAAAAGACTCTTTGGGTTGAAAACCTAGGTCTATAATCAAAAAAGAGTCGAGTAAACATCGATCCGCTCGATAAACACTCCTCGAATTATTTACGACAATATTCAACAGTCGAAAAAATTATGACAAGTCGAGTAAACATTGATACGCTCAATAAAAACTCCTTGAACTATTTCTAACGATCTAAAAGATCTGCTAAAATTTTGGAGATAGACTAAGTATAAGATCGTTTGCTCGGAAGCTACTACTCACAAATATATTATGACAGAATTAACGACAAGAAAAGATGCGAGGGATAAAAATATATTTTATTCATCAAATCAGTTACATACAAAAGTACTACGTTACAAGGATCTACGTACTAATTAAAGATCATTACAATGTGTACATAAGATGATCCTCTGTTATCAGCGATCTTCACGACAATGTCCACGGAAACACCAATCTCCTCCCTAGTACCTCGTCGATTACGATAAACCACCTAAGAAGCATGCTGCTCAGGATGGTCGACTTCTTTGGTTCGACGGCCAGGCTCTGAAGATCAAATGTTCTTCCAGATGAAATGAACATTACCAGCCAGATAACTAAGCAATGCTCACTCACCCGCGAGAAGATACTGCTTTTACTTTATCTATAAAACATTTTACTCTAGAGCAGCATCTCTTCGGGACCGTCGTGGAACGGTAAGTTTACCAGCCACCTCGGAGGCCTATCACTCCTGAGGTTACATCGAAGAGCAGAGGTGGCTGGCAAGTATGAACCCACCATGTGCAAACGGAAACCACGGACCTCAAATTGATGAAGACAAAAACTGAGATCTCATGGGACCCGTCGATACAAGGTAGGGCTGACATGGGACCCGTCAATACAAGACTGGGAACAACTTCACTATTTTGAATAAATAAATCATGATAATGTGATTTTTTGAAGACAATGGGATCAGAGGGTAGAATAAAATCTAAGGAATTTGAGATCTCCATCCTTTTTGAGAAATTGCAAATGAAGAATATAAGTCACCCCCCTATTTATAGGGGCAGATCTAAGGGATCCAACGGCTGAAAAAGTATTTAATCAACGGACATGGATACGACCCTTTGACTCCCCGTAATAAATGCAAATAAGTTGGAACGGCACCATCTATTCGCCTCAACTGGTCGACAACGAGAGAAATCCTAGATCGAAGCGATCAACCAAATAATACAAGTAAAACTAAAGAACTCCACACTGGTCATACTGGAACGATCATACTTTCATGATCGATAGATTAAAAACCTAGAAGCCACAAACGGTGTGACATAAGCTTCAAAATCACAGCGAAAAGGACAGTTGCTCGATAAAAGATAAAAGATCAAACCCTTCAAATTACGAGGGACGTCACTGCCTCATACATTATATGAATGACCATTGATCAAGCTACACAGAAACTCCCATGGAGTCCAAGATATCTGACATAGAAATCAGGAGAATAGTCCTCCTCCGTCTACATGGCAAAGACGTCACTGCCTAATATACCAAAGAATTGCTTAAGAAGGTCTGAACAGGGTAGATCTGGCTAAAACACCTACATTTTCCAATTCCTCCCATATCAAGAAAGTGATATAATGGTACACTAGCCAAGGAGCATATCGTTCTAAAATTGATTCTGGGAAATATAAGGGTTTGGAAAAGATTGAAAGGAACATTTTTCTGACTACCTCCTTAAGGAAAACCGAAGATCAACAAAGGGACAATAACCTCCTTATATAAGATTTGGATCACAAAAAGACAAAAGTACAAAGCGTAGTTTGGGCATCGACCAAGATGATGCACTTTTTCGATATGAATAACCTATTGTCTAAATTAAGAAAACAAAGGAATATACTGGACTCGACTAGCAGAAGATAACAATATATAAGCACAAAGGAAGAACGAGCATAACAAAGTATAGATACAGAAGGTAATTGATAAGGCAAGAACCTGCCTACAAAAAGATTATCGGTTCCGATCTCCTACTCCTCCCATTACAAAAATTTCAGCCCAAACGAGTGCACAAATGCCGGGCAACAAAAAAAAAAAAAAAAAAAAAAAAAAAAAAAAAGAGACAGTCCAAGGCCTGCCATGTTGAGCAAAGGTCACTGAGAAGGACGGTCAGCAGGCCGACTACCAGAAACAGCTTTCCGAGGAGTCAGACTCCCAGCAAAAGCCATCAGTTCTTCTTGACGCTTTAGATAACCGGCGTCATAACCTTCCTCATAAGACTGCCGACGAGATTCTTCCGCCAAAACAGCTGCCTGAGCTAAATTGTCTCTCTCCTTTTCAAGGACATTTTTTTCGGCCTCCAATTTTTGAAGATCATCTTTATCAAGTTGCAGCTGCAACTCCAAACCTCTGCTTTTAGCTTTTTCGGACTCCAAATGACCCTGAAGAACTCTCCGACTATTCCACAGTTCGTCATTTTGCACACCCAGCTGGAGTGCAAAATACTTGCCCTAAGAACAGAAAGATTAAGAGAAATCGCCTTACAACGAGGAATTCTAAACAAAGAACAGGAAAAATATTCGAAATATGTTTACCTGCTCACATATCTTCACCAAAGATTGAACAAGACGAACATTGGAGGCACCTTCAAGCTTCCTCAACTCGCCAGGCAAAATAGTACTCATGCCTAGGTCCCATGACAAAGCATCGGGTTCAACAGAACCAGGCAGCTCGCTAGTCAAAGGGACACCATCAGAACGAGGAGTCTCCGACAAAAGAATGTCTTCAACTTGCTGAAGGATGCACCAATCATCTAACTGACGAGGAGATTCTCTCCCGTCGGGACTAACAGTGGTCTCCTTGCCCGAAGATGAAATTACGGTTCGGCGGCCAGACATGGAACTAGTTTGACCTCCGGAAGGTCCTCCCGATTCAAAAGAGGTAGTCATCACAGTAGTATCATTAAACAAAAATTCTGGGCAGTCCTGCACAATAGATTGTGCTAAGGAAGGATTGACGAAAAAGCCGCCACCAGTTTGCCCTCCGCTGGCGATTGGGGCACTAGAAACTGACAAAGGAAGGGAAACAGTAAAATTCCCCCCATGAAAAACATGCTCGAAGGAAGGAGCATTTGAACTAACAGCAATATTATAAGCCGGTTCCTCGTTCAACATATCGCCAAAGGCATACCGACCAGGAGAAGGCATTCTTCCTACTTGAGTGGAAGCAGGATGGATTGGTTCAGAAAACGACGAGTCTACCGCAGAGAGAGGCTCAGAAACGATAACACTGGTATCGATCTCCGACCTAATTGTTTGGGACGAACGAGGAGGTTCCATCGATGGCCCATCTCTTCGATGCTTTTTGGATCTATTATCACGAGCGCCCTCACGGGAAGGTCGCTTCGAAGTATTACCAAAGAGGTTACTCATGGTCGGATTATGAAAAAGCACAATTTAATATCGAGAAGATTTATCGACTGGCTAAAAGACGAGTATTCTGTCGAGAGAAAAGTATAGCGGTAAAAACAAGTCAAGATTTTACCTTTCGTATTTATACTACGCGAAAGGACGCGACAGACCTAAAGAAAGGGCGCGAAACAGCAGAAATGACCTTGGAGCAAACGCTAGAATATGAAAAGACACACGCATAATGATTACGCCAGATTTAATGACTTGTCTGAGTTATTACGGCGAAGCCGAAAAGACACGACTGTCAGAATACAAAACGTTTAGCGTACAAAGAGAAGAAAAGGTAAAATTACAATTAATACCTACCAGGAAAATAATTACAAGGATTATTCAAGAAATCACTGTCTTAAGAAGCCTGCTCACTATTCGAAATTCTCTGGTCGCTACCGACGACCTCAGTCGTACCAATATCTTCTTCCTCTTCTTCCTCGATTTCAGGATCAAGAAAAGTATTATCGAGCTCTTCATTGACGTCAGAAGGAGGAATGGGCAATGGATTTCCAAATTCTTCGACAAGGTGAGCTAGAGGAAAACCTTGATATAGAACATCTGGGACCTCAGAAGAAGAATAAAGTTCACCATAACGATTCAACCGAATATGAGCAGCCTTAAAATACTCTTTTCGACGATCATCGATCATCTCCAGAGCTACCAGCTGATGAATCGCCTTCTTAAAAGTGCTTTCCAGTAAAGGACCGACCATCCGATATACTAACGCCGTATGAACAGGAGAGTTGAGAAATTCGCGAACGACGCTTTCGTCAGATTTCCTGACATATCTATCTCTTTGCCTAAGTGGGACATCGTTTTCATACTCCTCTAAAGAAGCTTCGAGGTTTGACACTTGAGATTCCAGCTCACTAATTCGAGCCGTGCTCTGTAACTGAAATTCCTCTAACTTTCTAGCCATTTGGTTGGCCTGCTCTTGAGCGTGAGAAACCTCCATCACCCTGTTCAACACTTCTTGATCGTCGGTCCCGGTAGCATGAGTCTCTAGGACAGGAACAGAAGAAGATATCGAGGGACCAACCTCTGAACCGGAGGATTTACGAAGCAAAGCTTTATTCTTCTCATCCAAGAACTCGCACTGCTGTTTCCAAAGTGCATTCTCATAGGCGTATGACGTAAGACACGTCTTAGTCTGAACAAACAAGGAGGACAAGAAAAAGAGATGGATTAGTAAATTAAGGAAGACACTTAAAGTTATCTGCTAACATGATTAAAGGAAAAGGATATCACCTTTTCAGCATAAAGACAAGCTCGTTGGAATTTCTCCAGAGGATCCTTATGAAGAAGTTTATTCAGATCTCGGGTAAAAACACCAGACAAAAGAACACGAGTTGCCTTATCAATCGCGTTCTCGTTATCATCATGGATAAGAGAGTCCTTCTCGGAATAACCAGCGGCTCTCTTTCCCTCCAAATGTTCCTCGATCATTTCGACAAGAGTAGGTCTTGGGTGTTTTTCTCCGACTAAAGAAAGATCCTGGCCGGAACGACCATAATAACTCCTCTTTCTATCGACTGGATTATTAGTTGGATGAGGCTTCGACCAAGTGTGACATCCTCGAACGCCTAAAGATGTTCTAAGAGAAAGAGGAGGATAACCAGGTCCCGTGCCCTGACGAATAGAGGGCTCCTGAGGAGATTCTGATGATTCCTCTCTATCCTCTTCGGATTCATGGCTTAACTCCAATTTCCTTTTTCGTGACGCTCTCTGCTCGATAGGCGCATTCTCGGCGGATTTAGAAGATTTTGAAAGGACCATCTTTCCCTTCGAAGAATGTCGAGAATTCTCTACCATATCAGCTGAAAAAGAAATTAATCATGAATTATGTACCTTCCCTATAAATGATATTATCACAACACTAAGATCGAATAAATTACTAACCAAGAGGTTCAGATGGTGAATTGATGGGAAAACTATGAATGCTTAACCCCGCCTTGCGAAGGAAAGCTTCCCCAATCAAAAGAGCACTTTGAAATTTGTTTGCACGCAATTCGGAGATATCAGCGATAAACTTAGCATCATCAGGAATCAGTTCGCCTGTCGCTAAGCGACCTCCGGAAATCCAATTAGAATCATGATCCCATGAAAAAGGCACACTCGTACCATCCGCTACTCGAAGACTAGATGGAGGACGAACGAAGAAGAAATGAGATTTCCATGAGGGATTACTAGAAACAGGGGCATCAAAGATTGCTCGGCTAGGTCGTTGGCTAGCGAAGAAATATCCACGATTTGAAGAACTAGAAATGTTAAAGCGAAAAAGTTGTGTAAAATTACGGAAAGAAGGTTTAAACCCCTTAGCGATCATCAAAACCGAAAAGCAAACTACGAAAGCGACGGAATTAGGGACCAGTTGTGTCAAGCACACACTAAAAGTTTTCAAAACTTCCAGAAAAAGGGGAGACAAAGGGAGACGAAGTCCACTATTAAAATGAGCCGTATAAAAGGCTCGACATCCTTCCGGGGGAGTTGTGACCCTATCAGCAGAAGAAGGAAGAATTAACTCAGAACCTTCCGGAAAATATTTGGTATAGTTATTCACAACCTCCGGAAATGTCTCCATCGTATAAGCACAAGCAACATCCTCAATGGGTTCAGAAATTTGAGGAACAGTACCTTTGCCCTTTTTGGCTCGGGCCGCCACATCCGCGTCAGTAAGGATCCGTACCTTAAAGGTATCCTCCACGGGGACGACAAAATCGATTACACTAGATTGCAACTCCTCCTCGTTGTCGGGGGCGACAACCTCTCTAGAAGAAGATCTCCTCACAGAAGCCATATAATCTGGATCTCGGAAAATGGAGGTCGATAAACGAAAAAACTTAACGTAATGAGCGACTAGTCAAGAAAGTGATTACGAGTTGTAATGAAGTATAAAAGGGAAATGGCGAACCAAAGAGTCACCTATTTATAAGAAAATGAGAAATGACGTTTCGGAGTTATGACAGCTACTGATATTCCCGCCAAGAAATGGAAGGATACGAAAAGCTTCCAAAATAGACGCGTGGCGATTCGTAACTTGAGGGAGAAAACGACTATCTATGACATGTAGCACTCTTTTCCTTATTTAAGATTTTTTCCCACTGGGTTTTTTCTTAAGTAAGGTTTTTAACGAGGCTCCATTCATAGAAAAGAAACAGTCGTAAAGATCTATCTACTTCTACGAGCTTCTATTATATATACGCTCGAAGAAGTGAGGGAGTACTGATGGGGGCTATTTCGCACCCTACATATTACTCGAATCGAACGAAGATGTTAAGATCGATTAGACCAATCCGAGCAGATCAAGATCGTCTAACAGACCCGGCCAAGCACGGCTCTCTTCGATCTAAAGATAAATACTCCGGACCCATGAAGGATATTTGGGCCGAGTCCTATTAGGACTATGATTCCTTGTAAAACTAGGTTAAACATTGTATAAATACCTAGTTAATCATTGTATTAAAAAAAACTACGAAATCCTATACTTCAAGGATACACAAATATTCTCTGCCCAAGGCATTACAACTGAATAAGAATCTATATCATTCATAGTATTTTGCTCTCCATATTGATGTGTTATTAGCTTAACTTGTGGTTATACTTCTTGTTCTTAATCATTGCTTTTCTTTGTGATTGATCCATCCGGAATAAAGTAACGGAGCCCTACTAAATATACAAATTCACTGATATACAAATTAACCCGACGAAATCCGGCTAAATCACTATAGACTAAAACAAAAACAGAATTAACAAAAAAAATAAAAAATTCAATTCACTAACTTACTAATCAAGGAATATTTAAAGAATTTCATAAAAGACCCATCTAATATTTCTTCCAAACACAACAATGGCTTCCAGAGTATTCAAGGCAGGATATGAACATGCAAAAAGCAACGCTGGAAAATATGCAGTACCATTATTTATGCTTTGTAATCTTAATTATTTAAAAATATTGTTTTGCAACAATTTGATAGTTTTTTATTATTTTTCATGTTTTTGCAGAAATTTGATAGTTCTTGATTTTATGTTACATGGATCTCTTTAATCCATTATATGTTAACATTCAATTTTCATGGAACAGAATAGATAGTCATGCACACATCTCCATACTCTAATGTCATTTATGAACTTTCGGACTGGTCTATGCTGTAATTATTAGCCTTCACACTAGCTTAATGAGGTTACACTAGACTGTTTTTACAAATATAATGTGGTTCAATTTGTTAGTGAGAAACTGCTTGAAGACATTATACATTTACTACAACTGCCATTCATGTGCTTTGGTATTTGAGTTGGTTACGGTTGTTGTAATATTGGAATATCCTCTATGGTATTTGGAAATTTTTTACATAGAAAAATGTGAGTTTCATAGATCTTGTGTAGTTGTAATGCCCATTTTAAAACTTCTAAGTGATTCTTGATTTTTTATTTATCTTTATTACCTATCCTTGATGTGGATGATATTATGGAATTACCAGATAGAATATCATTAAATTAGACAAGAACCTAGCTCATTATTACTTTACTTGACCAATCAAAATGACTCTTAATGTACCTTCAGTATTATTAGAATATAAAAAAATCATCTCATTTTTCCAATCACTAGTCGATTCAACATTAACATAATTAGTGAATTCCATAGTCCCAATAGTTGCGAAAAAAATGGAAAAACATTATTTATAATTTAACTGAATGAAAATTACAATGTAATGAATGTCATTTTCCTGCTTATTACAAGTAGTATATTAGATACTATGCCTTAAACTACGCTCGTCTAACAGAACAAAATCATTATGTAATAACAACATAAAAACCTTTTAAAGATTGTATATTAACTGGAAATATCTATTTTATGGATTAACACTTAAAGGCGAAAAAATATTAGCTTAAATTTTAAGTCATAATAAGAAGAAGCAACCTTTTGGAATCCCCAAATCAAACCTATTAGTGTAATATAAATGGAACAAAAAATCTACTAATTTTCTACAAATACATAGTGATATTATTTGAACAAATTATGACATCCAAAATTACTAGATATCTTCTTACGAAATTGTATACAAAAACTAGCATGTCCTCACGATGGGGCAAATCTTATTTGCACGAAATTTTCACGAATATCAGAGTACAATTTAACAAGCTTAACAAGGTCATTGTCTTCAAATGGATATCGTCGTCTTTTTAAGGCAATTTTCCCTCCAATGGATAATTTGCATGGTCCCTTCTTGTCACTAAAACTTCGGACATCATGGTCTTATCTAATACATCATCCAAATATATATCTCGAGTGTCGAAATCACCAAAACCAACACTCAAGACACCATCATGTAGGGGTGTTCAACGGAACAACCACACCACCCCAACCAAGCAGTCGCAATTTGCAGGTTGAAAGATAAATGGGTTGATATTTGATGCATAATTTATAAACGTAAGAATACGCGATATAATGATTAGAAGAGTACCGTCTCCCTAGGGACTCAATGACCTAAAATAAATATAAGATTTCTTGTCCAAATTAAACAAATCATTGATTTATATTATAACTAAGCAACAATAGGATTAAAGTGAATTTTGGACATGGACAATTTGAATAATTTGAAATCCTTACAATATGTCTCTGGTTTGAAGAATGAATTAAGTTCAAGTGTACAAGTGTCTTTCCAATGCAAATAAGTCATGATAGTGCTGTAATAGTACATGTCTCGGCCTCTTACAGAGATAGGTGTTAAGCTGCAAAGTAACAACTAGTTAGCTATAGACTAAAAAAAAACATAATTAACAAAAAAAAAAAATTAAATTCACTAACTTACTAATCAAGGAATATTTAAACAATTTCATAAAAGACCCATCTAATATTTCTTCCAAACACAACAATGGCTTCCATAGTATTCAAGGCAGGATATGAACATGCAAAAAGAAACGCTGGAAAATATGCAGTACCATTATTTATGCTTTGTAATCTTAATTATTTAAAAATTTTGTTTTGCATCAATTTGATAGTTTTTTTATTATTATTCATGTTTTTGCAGAAATTTGATAGTTCTTGATTTTATGTTACATGGATCTCTTTAATCCATTATATGTTAACATTCAATTTTCATGGAACAGAATAGATAGTCATGCACACATCTCCATCCTCTAATGTCATTTATGAACTTTCGGACTGGTCTATGCTGTAATTATTAGCCTTCACACTAGCTTAATGAGGTTACACTAGACTATTTTTACAAATATAATGTGGTTCAATTTGTTAGTGAGAAACTGCTTGAAGACATTATACATTTACTACGACTGCCATTCATGTGCTTTGGTATTTGAGTTGGTTACGGTTGTTGTAATATTGGAATATCCTCTATGGTATTTGAAAAAAAAATTCATAGAAAAATGTGAGTTTCATTGATCATGTGTAGTTGTAATGCCCATTTTAAAACTTCTAAGTGATTATTGATTTTTTATTTATCTTTATTCCATATCCTTGATGTGGATGATATTACGGAATTACCAGATAGAATATCATTAAATTAGACAAGAACCTAGCTCATTATTACTTTATTTGACCAATCAAAATGACTCTTAATGTACCTTCAGTATTATAAGAATATAAAAAAATCATCTCATTTTTCCAATCACTAGTCGATTCAACATTAACATAATTAGTGAATTCCATAGTCCCAATAGTTGCGAAAAAAATGGAAAAACATTATTCATAATTTAACTGAATGAAAATTACAATGTAATGAATGTCATTTTCCGGCTTATTCCAAGTAGTATATTAGGTACTATGCCTTCAAACTACGCTCGTCTACCAGAACAAAATCATTTTGTAATAACAACATAAAAACCTTTTAAAGATTGTATATTAACTGGAAATATCTATTTTATGGATTAACACTTAAAGGCGAAAAAATATTAGCTTAAATTTTAAGTCATAATAAGAAGAAGCAACCTTTTGGAATCCCCAAATCAAACATATTAGTGTAATGTAAATGGAACAAAAAATCTACTAATTTTCTACAAATACATAGTGATATTATTTGAACAAATTATGACCTCCAAAATTACTAGATAACTTCTTACGAAATTGTATACAAAAACTAGCATGTCCTCACGATGGGGCAAATCTTATTTGCACGAAATTTTCACGAATATCAGTGTACAATTTAACAAGCTTAACATGGTCATTGTTTTCAAAGGGATATCGTCGTCTTTTTAAGGCAATTTTCCCTCCAATTGATAATTTGCATGGTCCCTTCTTGTCACAAAAACTTCGGACATCATGGTCTTATCTAATACATCACCCAAATATATATCTCGAGTGTCGAAATCACCAAAACCAACACTCAGGACACCATCATGTAGGGGTGTTCAACGGAACAACCAAACCACCCCAACCAAGCAGTCGGAACTTGCAGGTTGAAAGATAAATTGGTTGATATTTGATGCATAATTTGGAAACGTAAGAATACGCGATATAATGATTAGAAGAGTACCGTCTCCCTAGGGACTCAATGACCTAAAATAAATATAAGATTTCTTGTCCAAATTAAACAAATCATTGATTTATATTATAACTAAGCAACAATAGGATTAAAGTGAATTTTGGATATGGACAATTTGAATAATTTGAAATCCTTACAATATGTCTCTGGTTTGAAGAATGAATTAAGTTCAAGTGTACAAGTGCCTTTCCAATGCAAATAAGTCATGATAGTGCTGTAATAGTACATGTCTCGGCCTCTTACAGAGATAGGTGTTAAGCTGAAAAGTAACAACTAGTTAGCTATAGACTAAAACAAAAACAGAATTAACAAAAAAAAAATTTAAATTCACTAACTTACTAATCAAGGAATATTTAAACAATTTCATAAAAGACCCATCTAATATTTCTTCCAAACACAACAATGGCTTCCATAGTATTCAAGGCAGGATATGAACATGCAAAAAGAAACGCTGGAAAATATGCAGTACCATTATTTATGCTTTGTAATCTTAATTATTTAAAAATTTTGTTTTGCATCAATTTGATAGTTTTTTATTATTATTCATGTTTTTGCATAAATTTGATAGTTCTTGATTTTATGTTACATGGATCTCTTTAATCCATTATATGTTAACATTCAATTTTCATGGAACAGAATAGATAGTCATGCACACATCTCCATCCTCTAATGTCATTTATGAACTTTTGGACTGGTCTATGCTGTAATTATTAGCCTTCACACTAACTTAATGAGGTTACACTAGACTATTTTTACAAATATAATGTGGTTCAATTTGTTATTGAGAAACTGCTTGAAGACATTATACATTTACTACGACTGCCATTCATGTGCTTTGGTATTTGAGTTGGTTACGGTTGTTGTAATATTGAAATATCCTCTATCGTATTTGAAAAAAAAATTCATGGAAAAATGTGAGTTTCATTGATCTTGTGTAGTTGTAATGCCCATTTTAAAACTTCTAAGTGATTATTGATTTTTTATTTATCTTTATTACCTATCCTTGATGTGGATTATATTACGGAATTACCAGATAGAATATCATTAAATTAGACAAGAACCTAGCTCATTATTACTTTATTTTACCAATCAAAATGACTCTTAATGTACCTTCAGTATTATTAGAATATAAAAAAATCATCTCAATTTTCCAATCACTAGTCGATTCAACATTAACATAATTAGTGAATTCCATAGTCCCAATAGTTGCAAAAAAATGGAAAAACATTATTCATAATTTAACTGAATGAAAATTACAATGATTTTCCTGCTTATTCCAAGTATTATATTAGATAATATGCCTTCAAACTACGCTCGTCTACCAGAACAAAATCATTATGTAATAACAACATAAAAACCTTTTAAAGATTATATATTAACTGGAAATATCTATTTTATGGATTAACACTTAAAGGCGAAAAAATATTAGCTTAAATTTTAAGTCATAATAAGAAGAAGCAACATTTTGGAATCCCCAAATCAAGCCTATTAGTGTAATGTAAATGGAATGAAAAATCTACTAATTTTCTACAAATACATAGTGATATTATTTGAACAAATTATGACATCCAAAATTACTAGATAACTTCTTATGAAATTGTATACAAAAACTAGCATGTCCTCACGATGAGGCAAATCTTATTTGCACGAAATTTTCCCGAATATCAGTGTACAATTTAACAAGCTTAACAAGATCATTGTCTTCAAAGGGATATCGTCGTCTTTTTAAGGCAATTTTCCCTCCAATTGATATTTGCATGGTCCCTTCTTGTCACAAAAACTTTGGACATCATGGTCTTATCTAATACATCACCCAAATATATATCTTAAGTGTCGAAATCACCAAAACCAACACTCAGGACACCATCATGTAGGGGTGTTCAACGGAACAACCAAACCACCCCAACCAAGCAGTCGCAACTTGCAGGTTGAAAGATAAATGGGTTGATATTTGATGCATAATTTGTAAACGTAAGAATACGCGATATAATGATTAGAAGAGTACAGTCTCCATAGGGACTCAATGACCCAAAATAAATATAAGATTTCTTGTCCAAATTAAACAAATCATTGATTTATATTATAACTAAGCAACAATAGGATTAAAGTGAATTTTGGATATGGACAATTTGAATAATTTGAAATCCTTACAATATGTCTCTGATTTGAAGAATGAAGAAAGCTCAAGTGTACAAGTGCCTTTCCATAGCAAATAAGTCATGATAGTGCTGTAATAGTACATGTCTCGGCCTTTTACAGAGATAGGTGTTAAGCTGAAAAGTAACAACTAGTTAGCTATAGACTAAAACAATAACAGAATTAACAAAAAAAAAAAAAAATTCAATTCACTAACTTACTAATCAAGGAATATTTAAACAATTTCCTAAAAGACCCATCTAATATTTCTTAATTCCAAACACAACAATGGCTTCCAGAGTATTCAAGGCAGGATATGAACATGCAAAAAGAAACGCTGGAAAATATGCAGTACCATTATTTATGCTTTGTAATCTTAATTATTTAAAAATTTTGTTTTGCATCAATTTGATAGTTTTTTTATTATTATTCATGTTTTTGCCGAAATTTGATAGTTCTTGATTTTATGTTACATGGATCTCTTTAATCCATTATATGTTAACATTCAATTTTCATGGAACAGAATAGATAGTCATGCACACATCTCCATCCACTAATGTACTTTATGAACTTTCGGACTGGTCTATATCTCGAGTGTCGAAATCACCAAAACCAACACTCAGGACACCATCATGTAGGGGTGTTCAACGGAACAACCAAAGCACCCCAACCAAGCAGTCGCAACTTGCAGGTTGTATAATAAATGGGTTGATATTTGATGCAGAATTTGTAAACTGAAGAATACGCGATATAATGATTAGAAGAGTACCGTCTCCATAGGGACTCAATGACCTAAAATAAATATAAGATTTCTAGTCCAAATTAAACGAATCATTGATTTATATTATAACTAAGCAACAATAGGATTAAAGTGAATTTTGGATATGGACAATTTGAATAATTTGAAATCCTTACAATATGTCTCTGATTTGAAGAATGAATAAAGTTCAAGTGTACAAGTGTCTTTACAATGCAAATAAATCATGATAGTGCTGTAATAGTACTTGTCTCGGCCTCTTACAGGGATAGGTGTAAAACTGAAAAGTAGCAACTAGTTAGCTATAGCCTAAAACAAAAACAGAATTAACCAAAAAAAAAAATTCAATTCACTAACTTACTAATCAAGGAATATTTAAACAATTTCATAAAAGACCCATCTCATATTTCTTCCAAACACAACAATGGCTTCCAGAGTATTCAAGGCAGGATATGAACATGCAAAAAGAAACGCTGGAAAATATGCAGTACCAATATTTATGCTTTGTAATCTTAATCCTTAAAAATTTTCTTTTTGCATCAATTTGATAGTTTTTTATTACTATTCATGTTTTTGCAGAAATTTGATAGTTCTTGATTTTATGTTACCTGGATCTCTTTAAATCTATTATATGTTAACAGTCAATTTTCATGGAACAGAATAGATAGTCATGCACACATCTCCATCCTCTAATGTCATTTATTAACATTCGGACCGATCCATGCTGTAATTATTAGCTTTCACACTACCTTAATGAGGTTACACTAGACTGTTTTTACAAATATAATGAGGTTCAATTTGTTAGTGAGAAACTGCTTGAAGACATTATACATTTACTACAACTGCCATTCATGTGCTTTGGTATTTGAGTTGCTTACGGTTGTTGTAATATTGGAATATCTTCTATGGTATTTAGAAATTTTTTTAATAGAAAAATGTGAGTTTCATTTTAAAACTTCTAGGTGATTATTGATTTTTTATTTATATTTAATACCTAGCTATCCTTGATGTGGATGATATTATAGAATTACCAGATAGAATATCATTAATTAGACAAGAACCAAGATCATTATTACTTTATTTGACCAATCAAAATGACTCTTAATGTACATTCAGTATTATTAGAATATAAACAAATCATCTCATTTTTCCAATCACTAGTCGATTCAACATTAACATAATTGTTGAATTACATATTCCCAATAGTTGCGTAAAAAATGGAAAACATTATTCATAATTTAACTGAATGAAAATTACAATGTAATGAATGTCATTTTCCTATTTTTTCCAAGTAGTATATTAGGCACTATGCCTACAAACTACGGTTGTCTACCAGAACAATATCATTATGTAATAACAACATAAAAACCTTTGAAAGATTATATATTAACTGGAAATATCTATTTTATGGATTAACACTTAAAGGTGAAAAATTACTAGCTTAAATTTAAGTCGTAATAAGAAGAAGGAACCTTTTGGAATCCCCAAATCAAACCTATTAGTGTAAAGTAAATGGAACAAAAAATCTACTAATTTCGTACAAATACATAGTGATATTATTTGAACAAATTATGACATCCAAAAATACTAGATAACTTCTTACGAAATTGTATACAAGAACTAGCATTTCCTCATGATGGGGCAAATCTTATTTGCACGAAATTTTCACCAATATCAGTGTACAATTTAACAAGCTAAACAAGGTCATTGTCTTCAAAGGGATATCGTCGTCTTTTTAAGGCAATTTTCACTCCAATTGATAATTTGCATGGTCCCTTCTTGTCACAAAAACTTCTGACATCATGGTCTTATCTAATACATCACCCAAATATATATCTCGAGTGCCGAAATCACCAAAACCAACACTCAGGACACCATCATGTAAGGGTGTTCAACGGAACAACCAAACCACCCCAACCAAGCAGTCGCAACTTGCAGGTTGAAAGATAAATGGTTTGATATTTGATGCAGAATTTGTAAACGTAAGAATACGCGAAATAATTATTAGAAGAGTACCGTCTCCATAGGGACTCAATGACCTAAAATAAATATAAGATTTCTTGTCCACACTAAACTAATCATTGATTTATATTATAACTAAGCAACAATAGGATTAAAGTGAATTTTGGATATGGACAATTTGAATAATTTGAAATCCTTACAATATGTCTCCGATTTGAAGAATGAATAAAGTTCAAGTGTACAAGTGTCTTTCCAATGCAAATAAATCATGATAATGTTGTAATAGTACATGTCTCAGCCTCTTACAGAGACAGGTGTAAAGCTGAAAAGTAACAACTAGTTAGCTATAGCCTAAAACAAAAATAGAATTAAAAAAAAAAAAGTTCAATTCACTAACTTACTAATCAAGGAATTTTTAAACAATTTCATAAAAGACCCATCTCATATTTCTTCCAAACACAACAATAGCTTCCACAGTATTCAAGGCAGGATATGAACATGCAAAAAGAAACGCTGGAAAATATGCAGTACCATTATTTATGCTTTGTAATCTTAATTATTTAAAAATTTTGTTTTGCATAAATTTATAGTTTTTTATTATTATTCATGTTTTTGCAGAAATTTGATAGTTCTTGATTTTATGTTACATGGATCTCTTTAATCCATTATATGTTAACAGTCAATTTTCATGGAACAGAATAGATAGTAATGCACACATCTCCATCCTCTATTGTCATTTATGAACATTCGGACCGGTCCATGCTGTAATTATTAGCCTTCACACTAGCTTAATGAGGTTACCCTAGACTGTTTTTACAAATATAATGAGGTTCAATTTGTTAGTGAGAAACTGCTTGAAGACATTATACATTTACTACAACTGCTATTCATGTGCTTTGGTATTTGAGTTGGTTACGGTTGTTGTAATATTGGAATATCCTCTATGGTATTTAGAAATTTTTTTCATAGAAACATGTGAGTTTCATTGATCTTGTGTAGTTGTAATGCCTATTTTAAAACTTCTATGTGATTATTGATTTTTTATTTATATTTATAACATATCCTTAATGTGGATGATATTATAGAACTATCAGATAGAATATCATTAAATTAGACAAGAACTTAGATCATTATTACTTTATTTGACCAATCAAAATGACTCTTAATGTACCTTCAGTATTATTAGAATATAAACAAATCATCTCATTTTTCCAATCACTAGTCGATTCAACATTAACATAATTGTTGAATTCGATAGTCCCAATAGTTGCGTTAAAAAAGGAAAACGTTATTCGTAATTTAACTGAATGAAAATTATAATGTAATGAATGTCATTTTCCTGCTTTTTCCAATTAGTATATTAGGCACAATGCCTACAAACTACGCTCGTCTACCAGAACAAAATCATTATGTAATAACAACATATAAATCTTTGATAGATTATATATTAACTGAAATATTTATTTTATGGATTAACACTTAAAGGTGAAAAAATACTAGCTTAAATTTTAAGTCATAATAAGAAGAAGCAACCTTTTGGAATCGCCAAATTAAACCTATTAGTGTAATGTAAATGGAACAAAAAATCTACTAATTTCCTACAAATACATAGGGATATTATTTGAACAAATTATGACATCAAAAAATACAAGATAACTTCTTACGAAATTGTATACAAGAACTAGCATGTCCTCACGATGGGGCAAATCTTATTTGCACGAAATTTTCACCAATATCAGTGTACAATTTAACAAGCTTAACAAGGTCATTGTCTTCAAAGGGACATCGTCGTCTTTTTAAGGCAATTTTCCCTCCAATTGATAATTTCCATGGTCCCTTCTTGTCACAAAAACTTCTGACATCATGGTCTTATCTAATACATCACCCAAATATATATCTCGAGTGTCGAAATCACCAAAACCAACACTTAGAACAACATCATGTAGGGGTGTTCAACGGAACAACCAAACCACCACAACAATGCAGTCGCAACTTGCAGGTTGAAATATAAATGGGTTGATATTTGATGCAGAATTTGTAGACGTAAGAATACGCGAAATAATTATTAGAAGAGTACCGTCTCCATAGGGACTCAATGACCTAAATTAAATATAAGATTTCTTGTCCAAATTAAACGAATCATTGATTTATATTATAACTAAGCAACAATAGGATTAAAGTGAATTTTGGATATGTACAATTTGAATAATTTGAAATCCTTAAAATATGTCTCTGATTTGAAGAATGAATAAAGTTCAAGTGTACAAGTGTCTTTCCAATGCAAATAAATCATGATAGTGCTGTAATAGTACATATCTCGGCCTCTTACAGAGATAGGTGTAAAGCTGAAAAGTAACAACTAGTTAACTATAGCCTAAAACAAAAACAGAATTAAGCAAAAAAAATAAAAAAATTTCAATTCACTGACTTACTAATCAAGAAATATTTAAACAATTTCATAAAAGACCCATCTCATATTTCTTCCAAACACAACAATGGCTTCCAAGGTATTCAAGGCATGATATGAACATGCAAAAAGAAACGCTGGAAAATATGCAGTACCAATATTTATGCTTTTTAATCTTAATTCTTTAAAATTTTCTTTTTGCATCAATTTGATAGTTTTTTATTATTATTCATGTTTTTGCAGAAATTTGATAGTTCTTAATTTTATGTCACCTGGATCTCTTTAAATCCATTATATGTTAACAATCAATTTTCATGGAACAGAATAAATAGTCATGCACACATCTCCATCCTCTAATGTCAATTATGAACATTCGGACCGGTACATGCTGTAATTATTATCCTTCACACTAGCTTAATGAGGTTACACTATACTGTTTTTACAAATATAATGAGGTTCAATTTGTTAGTGAGAAACTGCTTGAAGACATTATACATTTACTACAACTGCTATTCATGTGCTTTGGTATTTGTGTTGCTTACGGTTGTTGTAATATTGGAATATCCTCTATGGTATTTAGAAATTTTTTAATAGAAAAATGAGAGTTTCATTTATCTTGTGTAGTTGTAAGCCCATTTTAAAACTTCTATGTGATTATTTATTTTTTATTTATATTTATTACCTATCCTTGATGTGGATGATAATATAGAATTATCAGATAGAATATCATTAAATTAGACAAGAACCAAGATCATTATTACTTTATTTGACCAATCAAAATGACTCTTAATGTACCTTCAGTATTATTAGAATATAAACAAATCATCTCATTTTTCCAATCACTAGTCGATTCAACATTAACATAATTGTTGAATTCCATAGTCCCAATAGTTATGTTAAAAAAGGAAATCGTTATTCGTAATTTAACTGAATGAAAATTACAATATAATGAATGTCATTTTCCTGCTTTTTCCAAGTAGTATATTAGGCACAATGCCTACAAACTACACTCGTCTACCAGAACAAAATCATTATGTAATAACAACGTATAAACCTTTGAAAGATTATATATTAACTGAAATATTTATTTTATGGATTAACACTTAAAGGTGAAAAAATACTAGCTTAAATTTTAAGTCATAATAAGAAGAAGCAACCTTTTGAAATCGCCAAATAAAACCAATTAGTGTAATGTAAATGGAACAAAAAATCTACTAATTTCCTACAAATACATGGTGATATTATTTGAACAAATTATGACATCAAAAAATACTAGATAACTCCTTACGAAATTGTATACAAGAACAAGCATGTCCTCACGATGGGGCAAATCTTATTTTCACGAAATTTTCACCAATATCAGTGTACAATTTAACAAGCTTAACAAGGTCATTGTCTTCAAAGGGATATCGTCGTCTTTTTAAGGCAATTTACCTCTAATTGATAATTTGCATGGTCCCTTCTTGTCACAAAAACTTTTGACATCATGGTCTTATCTAATACATCACCCAAATATATATCTCGAGTGTCGAAATCACCAAAACCAACACTCAGAACACCATCATGTAGGGGTGTTCAACGGAACAACCAAACCACCACAACCATGCAGTCGCAACTTGCAGGTTGAAATATAAATGGGTTGATATTTGATGCAGAATTTGTAGACATAAGAATACGCGAAATAATTATTAGAAGAGTACCGTCTCCATAGGGACTCAATGACCTAAATTAAATATAAGATTTCTTGTCCAAATTAAACGAATCATTGATTTATATTATAACTAAGCAACAATAGGATTAAAGTGAATTTTGGATATGTACAATTTGAATAATTTGAAATCCTTAAAATATGTCTCTGATTTGAAGAATGAATAAAGTTCAAGTGTACAAGTGTCTTTCCAATGCAAATAAATCATGATAGTGCTGTAATAGTACATGTCTCGGCCTCTTACAGAGATAGGTGTAAAGCTGAAAAGTAACAACTAGTTAGCTATAGCCTAAAACAAAAACAGAATTAAGCAAAAAAAAAAAAAAATTCAATTCACTAACTTACTAATCAAGGAATATTTAAACAATTTCATAAAAGACCCATCTCATATTTCTTCCAAACACAACAATGGCTTCCAAGGTATGCAAGGCATGATATGAACATGCAAAAAGAAACGCTGGAAAATATGTAGTACCAATATTTATGCTTTGTAATCTTAATTCTTTAAAATTTTCTTTTTGCATCAATTTGATAGTTTTTATTATTATTCATGTTTTTGCAGAAATTTGATAGTTCTTGATTTTATGTTACCTGGATCTCTTTAAATCCATTATATGTTAACAGTCAATTTTCATGGAACAGAATAGATAGTCATGCACACATCTCCATCCTCTAATGTCAATTATGAACATTCGGACCGGTACATGCTGTAATTATTAGCCTTCACACTAGCTTAATGAGGTTACACTATACAGTTTTTACAAATATAATGAAGTTCAATTTGTTAGTGAGAAACTGCTCGAAGACATTATTCATTTACTACAACTGCTATTCATGTGCTTTGGTATTTGAGTTGCATACGGATGTTGTAATATTGGAATATAATCTATGGTATTTAGAAATTTTTTAATAGAAAAATGAGAGTTTCATTTATCTTGTGTAGTTGTAAGCCCATTTTAAAACTTCTACGTGTTTATTGATTTTTTATTTATATTTATTGCCTATGCTTGATGTGGATGATATTATAGAATTACAAGATAGAATATCATTAAATTAGACAAGAACCAAGATCATTATTACTTTGTTTGACCAATGAAAATGACTCTTAATATACCTTCAGTATTATTAGAATATAAAAAAATCATCTCATTTTTCCAATCACTAGTCGATTCAACATTAACATAATTGTTGAATTCCATAGTCCCAATAATTGCGTAAAAAATGGAAAACATTATTCGTAATTTAACTGAATGAAAATTACAATGTAATGAATGTCATTTTCCTGTTTTTTCCAAGTAGTATATTAGGCACTATGCCTAAAAACTACGCTTGTCTACCAGAACAAAATCATTATGTAATAACAACATAAAAACCTTTGAAAGATTATATATTAACTGGAAATATCTATTTTATTGATTAACACTTAAAGGTGAAAAATTACTAGCTTAAATTTAAGTCATAATAAGAAGAAGCAACCTTTTGGAATCCCCAAATCAAACCTATTAGTGTAATGTAAATGGAACAAAAAATCTAATATTTCCTACAAATACATAGTGATATTATTTGAACAAATTATGAAATCCAAAAATACTAGATAACTTCTTACTAAATTGTATACAAGTACTAGCATGTCCTCACGATGGGGCAAATCTTATTTGCAGGAAATTTTCACCAATATCAGTGTACAATTTAACAAGCTTAACAAGGTCATTGTCTTCAAAGGGATATCGTCGTCTTTTTAAGGCAATTTTCCTTCCAATTGATAATTTGCACGGTTCCTTCTTGTCACAAAAACTTCTGACATCATGGTCTTATCTAATACATCACCCAAATATATATCTCGAGTGCCGAAATCATCAAAACCAACACTCAGGACACCATCATGTAGGGGTGTTCAACAGAACAACCAAACCACCCCAACCAAGCAGTCGCAACTTGATGGTTGAAAGATAAATGGGTTGATATTTGATGCAGAATTTGTAAACGTAAGAATACGCGAAATAATTATTAGAAGAGTACCGTCTCGATAGGGACTCAATGACCTAAAATAAATATAAGATTTCTTGTCCAAACTAAGCGAATCATTGATTTATATTATAACTAAGCAACAATAGGATTAAATTGAATTTTGGATATGGACAATTTGAATAATTTGAAATCCTTACAATATGTCTCTGATTTGAAGAATGAATAAAGTTCAAGTGTACAAGTGTCTTTCCAATGCAAATAAATCATGATAGTGCTGTAATAGTACATGTCTCAGCCTCTTACAGAGACAGGTGTAATGCTGAAAAGTAACAACTAGTTAGCTATAGCCTAAAACAAAAATAGAATTAAAAAAAAAATTCAATTCACTAACTTACTAATCAAGGAATTTTTAAACAATTTCATAAAAGACCCATCTCATATTTCTTCCAAACACAACAATAGCTTCCAGAGTATTCAAGGCAGGATATGAACATGCAAAAAGAAACGCTGGAAAATATGTAGTACCATTATTTATGCTTTGTAATCTTAATTCTTTAAAATTTTCTTTTTGCATCAATTTGATAGTTTTTTATTATTATTCATGTTTTTTGCAGAAATTTGATAGTTCTTGATTTTATGTTACCTTGATCTCTTTAATCCATGATATGTTAACAGTCAATTTTCATGGAACAGAATAGATAGTCATGCACACATCTCCATCCTCTAATGTCATTTATGAACATTCGGACCGGTCCATGCTGTAATTATTAGCCTTCACACTAGCTTAATGAGGTTACCCTAGACTGATTTTACAAATATATTGAGGTTCAATTTGTTAGTGAGAAACTGCTTGAAGACATTATACATTTACTACAACTGCTATTCATGTGCTTTGGTATTTGAGTTGGTTACGGTTGTTGTAATATAGGAATATCCTCTATGGTATTTAGAAATTTTTTTCATAGAAACATGTGAGTTTCATTGATCTTGTGTAGTTGTAATGCCCATTTTAAAACTTCTAGATGATTATTGATTTTTTATTTATCTTTATAACCTATCCTTAATGTGGATGATATTATAGAATTATCAGATAGAATATCATTAAATTAGACAAGAACCTAGATCATTATTACTTTATTTGACCAATCAAAATGACTCTTAATGTACCTTCAGTATTATTAGAATATAAACAAATCATCTCATTTTTCCAATCACTAGTCGATTCAACATTAACATAATTGTTGAATTCCATAGTCCCAATAGTTGCGTAAAAAATGGAAAACGTTATTAGTAATTTAACTGAATGAAAATTACAATGTAATGAATGTCATTTTCCTGCTTTTTCCAAGTAGTATATTAGGCACAATGCCTACAAACTACGCTCGTCTACCAGAACAAAATCATTATGTAATAACAACATATAAACCTTTGAAAGATTATATATTAACTGGAAATATTTATTTTATGGATTAACACTTAAAGGTGAAAAAATACTAGCTTAAATTTTAAGTCATAATAAGAAGAAGCAACCTTTTGGAATCGCCAAATCAAACCTATTAGTGTAATGTAAATGGAACAAAAAATCTACTAATTTCCTACAAATACATTGTGATATAATTTGAACAAATTATGACATCAAGAAATACTAGATAACTTCTTACGAAATTGTATGCCAGAACTAGCATGTCCTCACGATGGGGCAAATCTTATTTGCACGAAATTTTCACCAATATCGGTGTACAATTTAACAAGCTTAACAAGGTTATTGTCTTCAAAGGGATATCGTCGTCTTTTTAAGGCAATTTTCCCTCCAATTGATAATTTGCATGGTCCCTTCTTGTCACAAAAACTTCTGACATCATGGTCTTATCTAATACATCACCCAAATATATATCTCGAGTATCGAAATCACCAAAACCAACACTCAGAACACCATCAAGTAGGGGTGTTCAACGGAACAACCAAACCACCACAACCATGCAGTCGCAACTTGCAGGTTAAAATATAAATGGGTTGATATTTGATGCAGAATTTGTAGACGTAAGAATACGCGAAATAATTATTAGAAGAGTACCGTCTCCATAGGGACTCAATGACCTAAATTAAATATAAGATTTCTTGTCCAAATTAAACGAATCATTGATTTTTATTATAACTAAGCAAAAATAGGATTAAAGTGAATTTTGGATATGTACAATTTGAATAATTTGAAAAAAATATGTCTCTGATTTCAAGAATGAATAAAGTTCAAGTGTACAAGTGTCTTTCCAATGCAAATAAATCATGATAGTGCTGTAATAGTACATGTCTCGGCCTCTTACAGAAATAGGTGTAAAGCTGAAAAGTAACAACTAGTTAACTATAGCCTAAAACAAAAACAGAATTAAGCAAAAAAAAAAAAATTCAATTCACTAACTTACTAATCAAGGAATATTTAAACAATTTCATAAAAGACCCATCTCATATTTCTTCCAAACACAAGAATGGCTTCCAGAGTATTCAAGGCAGGATATGAACATGCAAAAAGAAACGCTGGAAAATATGCATTACCAATATTTATGCTTTGTAATCTTAATTCTTTAAAATATTCTTTATGCATCAATTTGATAGTTTTTTATTATTATTCATGTTTTTGCAGTAATTTGATAGTTCTTGATTTTATGTTACCTGGATCTCTTTAAATATATTATATGTTAACAATCAATTTTCATGGAACAAAATAGATAGTAATGCACACATCTCCATCCTCTAATGTCATTTATGAACATTCGGACCGGTCCATGCTGTAATTATTAGCCTTCACACTAGCTTAATGAGGTTACACTAGACTGTTTTTACAAATATAATGAGGTTCAATTTGTTAGTGAGAAACTGCTTGAAGACATTATACATCTACTACAACTGCTATTCATGTGCTTTGGTATTTGAGTTGCTTACGGTTGTTGAAATTTTGGAATATCCTCTATGGTATTTAGAAATTTTCTTAATAGAAAAATGTGAGTTTCATTGATCTTGTGTAATTGTAAGCCCATTTTAAAACTTCTATGTGATTTTTTATTTATCTTTATTACCTATCCTTGATGTGGATGATATTATAGAATTACCTGATAGAATATCATTAAATTAGACAAGAACCTAGCTCATTATTACTTTATTTGACCAATCAAAATGACTCTTAATGTACCTTCAGTATTATTAGAATATAAACAAATCATCTCATTTTTCCAATCACTAGTCGATTCAACATTAACGTAATTGTTGAATTCCATAGTCCCAATAGCTGCGTAAAAAATTTAAAACATTATTCATAATTTAACTGAATGAAAATTACAATGTAATGAATGTCATTTTCCTGCTTTTTCCATGTAGTATATTAGGCACAATGCCTACAAACTACGCTCGTCTACCAGAACAAAATCATTATGTAATAACAACATATAAACCTTTGAAAGATTATATATTAACTGGAAATATCTATTTTATGGATTAACACTTAAAGGTGAAAAAATACTAGCTTAACTTTTAAGTCATAATAAAAAGAAGCAACCTTTTGGAATCCCCAAATCAAACCTATTAGTGTAATGTAAATGGAAAAAAAATCTACTAATTTCCTACAAATACATAGTGATATTATTTTAACAAATTATGACATCAAAAAATACTAGATAACTTCTTACGAAATTGTATACAAGAACTAGCATGTCCTCACGATGGGGCAAATCTTAATTGGATATGTACAATTTGAATAATTTGAAATCTATACTAAACTAATCATTGATTTATATTATAACTAAGCAACAATAGGATTAAAGTGAATTTTGGATATGGACAATTTGAATAATTTGAAATCCTTACAATATGTCTCCGATTTGAAGAATGAATAAAGTTCAAGTGTACAAGTGTCTTTCCAATGCAAATAAATCATGATAGTGCTGTAATAGTACATGTCTCGGCCTCTTACAGAGATAGGTGTAAAGCTGAAAAGTAACAAGTAGTTAGCTATAGCCTAAAACAAAAGCAGAATTAACCAAAAAAAAAATCATTATATGTTTGCAATCAATTTCCATGGAACAGAATAGATGGTCATGCACACATCTCCATCCTGTAATGTCATTTATTAAAATTCGGACCTGTTCATGCTGTAATTATTAGCCTTCACACTATCTTAATGAGGTTACACTAGACTGTTTTTACAAATATAATGAGGTTCAATTTTGATAGTGAGAAACTTCTTAAAGACATTATACATTTACTACAACTGCTATTCGTGTGCTTTGGTATTTGAGTTGGTTACGGTTGTTGTAATATTGGAATATCCTCTATGGTATTTATAGATTTTTTTCATAGAAAAATATGAGTTTCCATTGATCTTGTGTTATTGTAATGCCCATTTTAAAATTTCTATGTGATTATTGATTTTTTATTTATGTTTATTACATATCCTTGATGTGGATGACATTATAGTATTACCAGATAGAATATCATTAAATTAGACAAGAACCTAGCTCATTATTACTTTATTTGACCAATCAAAATGACTTTTAATGTACCTTCAGTAGTATTAGAATATAAACAAATCATCTCATTTTTTCAATCACTAGTCGATTCAACAATAACATAATTGTTGAATTCCATAGTCGCATTAGTTGCGTAAAAAATTGAAAACATTATTCATAATTTAACTGAATGAAAATTACAATGTAATTAATGTCATTTTTCTGCTTTTTCCATGTAGTATATTAGGCACTATGCCTACAAACTACGCTCGTCTACCAGAACAAAATCATTATGTAATAACAACATAAAAACTTTTGAAAGATTATACATTAACTGGAAATATCTATTTTATGGATTAACACTTAAATGTGAAAAAATACTATTAAATTTTATGTCGTCATAAGAAAAAGCAACCTTTTGGAATCCCAAAATCAAACTTGTTAGCGTAATGTAAATGGAACAAAAAATCTACTATTTTCCTACAAATACACTTTGATATTATTTGAACAAATTGTGACACCCAAAAATACTAGATATCTTCTTAGGAAATTGTATACAAGAACTAGCATGTCCTCACGATGGGGCAAATCTTATTAGCACGAAATTTTGACCAATATCAGTGTACAGTTTAACAAGCTTAACTAGGTCATTGTCTTCATTCAAAAGGATATCGTTGTCTATTTAAGGCAATTTTCTCTCTAATTTTCGATAATTTGCATGGTCCCTTCTTGTCACAAAAACTTCTGACATCATGGTCTTATCTAACACATCACTGAAATTGATATCGAGGGTGTCGAAATCACCAAAACCAACACTCAGGACACCATCATGTAGGGGTGCTCAACGGAACAACCAAACCACCCCAACCGATCGGCCAAAACCAAAACGGTCGCAACTTGCTGGTTGAAAAATAAATGGGTTGGTATTTGATGCAGAATTTATAAACGCAAGAATACGCAATATAATGATAAGAAGAGTATCGTCTCCACAGGGAATTAATGACCTAAAATAAATAATTACTAAAAGATTTCTTATCCAAACTAAACGAATTATTGATTTTTATTATAACTAAGTAACAATAGAATTAAAGTGAATTTTGGATATGGACAATTTGAATAATTTGAAATCCTTACAATATGTCTCCGATTTGAAGAATGAATAAAGTTCAAGTGTACAAGTGTCTTTCCAATGCAAATAAATCATGATAGTGCTGTAATAGTACATGTCTCGGTCTCTTACAGAGATAGGTGTAAAGCTGAAAAGTAACAAGTAGCTAGCTATAGCCTAAAACAAAAGCAGAATTAACCAAAAAAAAAATCATTATATGTTTGCAATCAATTTCCATGGAACAGAATAGATGGTCATGCACACATCTCCATCCTGTAATGTCATTTATTAAAATTCGGACCTGTTCATGCTGTAATTATTAGCCTTCACACTATCTTAATGAGGTTACACTAGACTGTTTTTACAAATATAATGAGGTTCAATTTTGATAGTGAGAAACTTCTTAAAGACATTATACATTTACTACAACTGCTATTCGTGTGCTTTGGTATTTGAGTTGGTTACGGTTGTTGTAATATTGGAATATCCTCTATGGTATTTATAGATTTTTTTCATAGAAAAATATGAGTTTCCATTGATCTTGTGTTATTGTAATGCCCATTTTAAAATTTCTATGTGATTATTGATTTTTTATTTATGTTTATTACATATCCTTGATGTGGATGACATTATAGTATTACCAGATAGAATATCATTAAATTAGACAAGAACCTAGCTCATTATTACTTTATTTGACCAATCAAAATGACTTTTAATGTACCTTCAGTAGTATTAGAATATAAACAAATCATCTCATTTTTTCAATCACTAGTCGATTCAACAATAACATAATTGTTGAATTCCATAGTCGCAATAGTTGCGTAAAAAATTGAAAACATTATTCATAATTTAACTGAATGAAAATTACAATGTAATTAATGTCATTTTTCTGCTTTTTCCATGTAGTATATTAGGCACTATGCCTACAAACTACGCTCGTCTACCAGAACAAAATCATTATGTAATAACAACATAAAAACTTTTGAAAGATTATACATTAACTGGAAATATCTATTTTATGGATTAACACTTAAATGTGAAAAAATACTATTAAATTTTATGTCGTCATAAGAAAAAGCAACCTTTTGGAATCCCAAAATCAAACTTGTTAGCGTAATGTAAATGGAACAAAAAATCTACTATTTTCCTACAAATACACTTTGATATTATTTGAACAAATTGTGACACCCAAAAATACTAGATATCTTCTTAGGAAATTGTATACAAGAACTAGCATGTCCTCACGATGGGGCAAATCTTATTAGCACGAAATTTTGACCAATATCAGTGTACAGTTTAACAAGCTTAACTAGGTCATTGTCTTCATTCAAAAGGATATCGTTGTCTATTTAAGGCAATTTTCTCTCTAATTTTCGATAATTTGCATGGTCCCTTCTTGTCACAAAAACTTCTGACATCATGGTCTTATCTAACACATCACTGAAATTGATATCGAGGGTGTCGAAATCACCAAAACCAACACTCAGGACACCATCATGTAGGGGTGCTCAACGGAACAACCAAACCACCCCAACCGATCGGCCAAAACCAAAACGGTCGCAACTTGCTGGTTGAAAAATAAATGGGTTGGTATTTGATGCAGAATTTATAAACGCAAGAATACGCAATATAATGATAAGAAGAGTATCGTCTCCACAGGGAATTAATGACCTAAAATAAATAATTACTAAAAGATTTCTTATCCAAACTAAACGAATTATTGATTTTTATTATAACTAAGTAACAATAGAATTAAAGTGAATTTTGGATATGGACAATTTGAATCATTTGAAATCCTTACAATATGTCTCTGATTTGAAGAATGAATAAGTTCAAGTGTCTAAATGTCTTTCTAATGCAAATAAATCATGATAGTGTTGTAATAGTACATGTCTCGACCTCTTACAGATATAGGTGTAAAGCTGAAAAGTAACCAGTAGCTAGCTATAGCCTAAAACAAAAACAAAATTAACAAATAAAAAAAAAATTCAATTCACTAACTTACTAATCAAGGAATATTTAAATAATTTCACAAAAAAAAAAAAAAAAACCCATCTCACATTTCTTCCAAACATAACAATGGCTTCCAGAGTATTCAAGGCAGGATATGAACATGCAAAAAGAAAAGCTGAAAAATATGCAAAAAGAAGATATTTTACCTCATAACATTTGTATGACTTGTGTAGAGCATTTGCTTTTCTTCCTCACCCCAATCTTCATAGACACCGGGTACACGACCAATAAATACTACACAAAAATTTTCTTGTAACAAATTAGTGCAAATTGAACCATTAGTGGTTTTAATAAAAAAAAATATATAAATATAGCAAATGATTTGAACTAATTTGTGAACAATACCATTTAATCTAGTGTTTGGTAAGCAAAATAAGGTGTAATGTTAGTTACTGAAATTACAATATTTCTTTCTTCATCTATCAAAAAAATACGTAATATGGGTGAAAATGTAATATTCTTATTTCATTGGGTACAAAGTGAAGATGTAATATGGTGGTGGAAATCCATTTCTAATGATACAGAGTCAGCTATATGGGTGTATAAATGGGTTGTGTCAAATCGACTGAAAAGGCTGACAACTTCGTGATCTCTCACGTGATAGGATTTGGCCACAGAAATGACAATGAACAATATAATAAGAATTTGTACAAATTCTGAGATATGACTAAGAATCATCTGGTCATTACTTAACTGCTCAACTAATGACCATGGAATATTAAGTAGACCGTTTAACGGTCCAAATGCATTTTTCATTTAAATCATCAACGGTATATAATAACATTTCAGTCTAATTATTAAACTCAGCCGCTCATTTTATGTCCATGTAACATTAATAGACCGTTTAACGATCCAGGTGTACAATGTATAATGACATCTCCCACGTGATAGGATTTGGCCCACGAAATGACAATTCACAATATAATAAGAATTGGTACAAGTTCTGAGATATGACTAAGAATCAACTGCTCAATTAACAACCGTGGAATATTAAGTAGACCGTTTAACGGTCCAGATATATTTTTCATTCACATCATCAACAGTGTATAATAACATTTCATTCTAATTAATTATTAAACTCAGCTGCTCAATACTCAACTGCTTATTTTATGACCGTGTAATATTAATAGACCTTTTAACAATCCAAATATATTTTTCATTTACATCATTAACGGTGGATAATCACGTAGGAGTTTAGTGTTTGGGGTTTTATGGTTTTAGGGTTTAGGGTAATAACATTTTGGTCAATCGAGATTCAAAACGGAGGACCAACTCGCATACTATCATTAACTCCTCCGTTCGTAACAATTATTGCAAAAAAAAAAATTATTTTGGTCAATCGGGATTCAAAACGGAGGACCAACTCGTATAGTATCATTAACTCATCCGTTTGTAACAATTATTGCAATATTTTTTTATTTTGGTCAATTGGGATTCAAAACGAAGATTAAATCGTACAGTATCATTAACTCATCCGTTCTGATTTCTTTGATTTTGGTCAATAGGGATTAAAAACGGAGGATGAATTCGTATAATAGCAGTAACTCCTCCGTTTGTAACAAATTATTCTAGTTTTTTTTATTTTGATCAATCGTGATTCAAAATGGAGGGCTACTTCGTATAGTAGAATTAACTCCTCCGTTTGTAACAATTATTGCAATTTTGTTTATTTTGGTCAATCGGGATTCAAAATGGAGGACCAACTTGTATAGTAACATTAACTCCTCTGTTCATAAAAAAATACTTGCAATTTTTTTTTTGTGGATTAGGATTCAAAACGGAGGACCAATTTGTATAGTAACATTAACTCCTCCATTTCAAATTAGTGCAATTTTCTTTGATTTTGATCAATAGAAAATCGAAATAAGTCTTTCCTTTGGGCACCAAAATAGTATATGATTCCAAAGAACTAAGATCCATGTCCCACGGGTTCTTAAATGTCTGTTGAAGTCCATATAAAAACACATTTATTTCGTGAAACAAAGAGGTATATATAAAACTACCATATCCACAATGCATTTTTTTCTTGATAGCTACAACTATTAAAGTAAAACAAAGAGGTCATGTTGGACTTTACACTTCTTGGTTTCTGAAGGTGGAGTTGTTTCAGTTTATAGTTGTGTTATTCTTTTATGGTTTAATTAATCGTTGATTATATTAAATTATTTGTTAAGTAGTTTTTTGTGGAGTAGAATTGTACTGGTATGTTAAGGCGGTAGTGGTGGAGTAGAATTGTACTGGTTTGATATTATAAGGAAGATCTTGTGTTTTAAGGAGTTTAAATGAAAATATATTTGTGATTCACTATATTCAAATACTGAGTAGACTTTTGATGGTGAAAACATAGTGAATGAAACAATGGATTTTGCGTTCATGATTGTCTTTTCTTCGTTTTCTTTTTCTTTGTGCGTTTATTAAATAAATTTTTGTTTTACTTCTTATTTGTTGATAGGATCAACCAATAGGGATGATTCTTCTCCAAGATCTATCGTATATCAGCATTTTCATCCAAGGATTGTCTATACCCCACTATCATCTCGTCGACGACCCTATATCCCACGGGAATGCCCATGAGGTGCTTATCCAAATAGGATAGTGCACCGTCTTGAGAGAGACCGAAATCTATATTACAGAATTTGTATGGACCCTCGCGGGTTTTAGAGCAAGAATGTACAGTGGATTCAGACCTAGAAAATGCTTCGACTTGAAAAATGAGATGATTAGGAAACGATATGTTTATCGAGGCCAGATGAATAGAGAAATCAGGAGGAGGTAAGAGAAGTGTTTAATGAAGAGTTAGAGCTTAGTGAGGAAGAAGAACCATTTGAAGTAGAAGGTTCCATTGAGTCTGAAGAATCTATTTTCAATGAAGGGGCAGCGTAATGTTAGTTATTTTATTTATATGTATCAATATAAATATGTAAATTACGGAAAAGCCAAGGGCTAGATTGTGAGTTGGTGTACTATAAACTTTATTCCAGATGTTATGATGTAAATTAGTTTTAGTGTAAAACTTGTATGTTGTTTATGAATAATAAATAATTTTTTTTTTTTAATTTATACTTGATATTTTATATGTTGTGCATTTGGAGAGTAATAACAATTGCAAGAATAATAAGGTGATATGTCACTTATATACATCTTTGCGATGTAAAGATGTCAAATTCTTGATATTTTCATAGTAACCTAATAGAGGACCAACTTGTACGTTAATATTAAATCCTCCGTTCTTATGTCTCAAACTAGCGCAATTTCTTTGATTTTTGTCAATAGAAAATCGAATTGGAGTACCATTTTCAACTTGGGTTCTTTTCTATGGGTTTTTATTTTTTTTATTTTTATGTTATTTAGACTTAGGTAATAAAATTTTTGTTGTTTCGCTCTGTTACATAATTACCCATTTGTTATGTTTAATTAAGTTTAATAGAAAAACAAAGAAAAAAAACAGCCATTATCTCCATATATTGGCCATTCTTTGCTATTTTATGGAAGTTTGTGCATTATATATATATAACACGAGAATAGATTCACTAAAATAAGTGCAATTAATTCCCTCTCTTTTCTGATTTATCTCAAGCCGCAAACCATGACGGTGAATCATGCCTAGATCCACATTCGCATTGGGGATGCGCTTCTTTACCTTCATCTTGGGGAACTTTAATGGATTGTTTGTAAGTACACGAAATTTTTACCTTGCAAGCATTTTTTTAGTTGTTTGTTTTCTTAAGAATATCCTAAGGATGTGTGGTCCTCCGTAAGTAACTTTACAATCTTGAGAGTCATCTTCAAGCATTTTAGTGAAAGGAGTTTGTGTTCATGGCTTGTTCGAAGTTTACTTTTTTTTTTGTATTTTTATTCCTCGTAGAAAATTCTTCAACCGTTTTTTTCAGCATGCAAAACATACGATGCGATCAAAATGAATGGGAATTGTCTTGATTCGCAACAGTACATATCCCTGTTGTATAACAGGAAAAAAAAAAAGGGTTAGCTATTCATAGGTGGCCAAGGGATTAAACAACTGTCAACGGATTTCAGCTTGGTCGCTGAGGATGTTTTATTTTTCGAATACTTTGGCGAGGCAAACTTTGGTTGTTGGTATATAGTGGACGCAGTTGTATGGAGAAATCTTTTGAACAAATTAGAAAAACCTCAATCAACTTCTTCTTAAAGGTGGGCTCATATCCACATGGTCTGGTATGCTGTAGTTAAATGATTCTTTTCTCCAATGTTAAAATATGGGTATTATTCCAGTTAATTAACAAACTATTCTCATTCCATACAGGAGCTTCCCAAATGACTCCGTTCAATTATCCCGGGGGAAGGTAACTCATTTATAGAAGTTCAAACACATTTTGGGATATGAAAGATCAAAATGAGGAACGGCCCTTTATTGTGTATCATGCGGGGAAAATGTTGGGAGCCTTTCTGTTTAGCCCACAATCTTTCAAGTGTTAAATTAATCTAGATGGAGATTCATGAAAATGGGAAATTTACTGCAACAATTTACAATCATGATTATGATTACTGGAAAGCCATTGCTCTTAGATAGGGGCTATGCTTCAAAGATGATTTAGACTTACTTTCAGTTGAATAAGGCGGACTAATTGTTTCAAAATTGCCTTCTATGAATCTTGTGCATTCTTAGGGTCTAACTGTTTCAAAATTGTCTTATGGGTAGTTGAAGCAGGATCTAAACGCATTCGGTGCATGTGCAAAACGGTGAATCCTGGTCCAGTAAAGGACACAGATGCAGTTGCGGCTGATGATTTAGCTGAGAGGATATCATTTCACTTGATGAGGATGATGACCCTAAACTTGATGAGGATAATGATTCAGTTGATAAGGATGGTCATTCAGTTGATGGGGATAGTGATTTGCCAATGAATTATAAAACCAATTATGGGGCGCCTCTTAATTCCTGGTGGAAAAAAATTACAAAACATATGGTCTCGGACTTTTGTAAAAAGTCCGTCGCACAGCTGGTACGTCTATGTTGCATTTGGGTCCTCCGTGCATATTTCTAAGAGCAATTTTTAAATTTTTTATTGCATATTATGTCATTATATATGTTGCAGTACTTTCCTCGAGACAAATGGATGGCACATCACATAGATTCAAATAAAGTAGCAGCTCTTAAAGTTCCTCGGTATGGTCGACGAACATGGAAGGTAAAGGTGCATACTTATGTGAACAATGAAGATGGAACCACTAGTCGCATTGCATTGGGTCATGGGTGGTCAGAGTTTGCAAATGACGTCTGCTTAATTGTCGGTAATGGACTGAATTTCAAATTTTACGCCCCCTTTTGAATGACCTTAATAGTGATAATATGTACTTGGCTCTGCTTGTTAGATTAAGTGCTTCACATATTGGTGATGGTTCAAAAAAGACTTATATTAGCCTAATTTGGTGGAATATTATTTTTTGATGTTGAATTTGATTGCATGGAGTTTATATGTAACGGAGGACCAACAAATATGTACTCTCTTTAAATTGCTTATGCCTAATGTATTTCTGTTAGATCATAAATGTGCGGATTTGATTGTTAAGTTCATTTGGCATTAGTATATTTACTCTGCGGAAGATCGAATAGTTGCGTAATTCACTAGGCTGTCTTCTGAGTATTGAGACTTTTATAACAGCTAAGCCATCAGGTAGGTAAATTACTTAGATGAGTACTTTACTAAGCTGAGTAATTCAGCACTAACAGCTAAGTCATTGGCAGAGTACTTAACTATGTTGTATTCTGAGTACTAAGAAACTTACTATATTTGAATATATTTAAATGTTGACTTGGGTTGAGTATGATCATGACTATGTTTTGGATAATTGAGTGATAAAATTGTAAGATGCTAAGATTCTATTAAAACTTTATTCGATGATAATCTTTCAATAGTCAAGTACAACCAACAGCTTAGAAAATACTCAACTGAATACTTCACACTTATTCTACTTTATCACGCCTAGAGAATGTACTAAAAAACTATTTTTGAAATCCGTCAATCTTAACCACCCAACTAAAAGACAAAATTAAAACATTTTCTTCGTTTATAAATAGGGTCCACTTCACTGATAACAGCTTCTACTACTCTATAATTTTTACTTCTGCGAAATTTCTCAGATTCAATGGCACCAAAACAAGTTTCAATGGTTAAGGCATCTACTTCTAAATCTATTGGAAGGCAGAAGACACTAGTTGAAGGTATGTGGTTAAATTTCGAAGAGTTTAATCACACTGCAACAACAACAATGAGAGCTATTTTGGGAAAAATCAAGGAAACTGGTTTGATGAAGTTCTTATCTGCTCATTCAAAGTACATCTAGACCGATGACATTCTCCAATTCTATCTTCACGTAGAAGTGAAAGAAAACTCGATAGAATCTGTCATAGATCAGCAAAATGTGAAAATTGATGCAGCTGTTGTGCACTAAGTATTTGGGTTACCTATTGAGGGAATAGTGGACATTGGGGGCTACACTCTCACTAAGACTCATTTTGGAATATTGCTGCCAAGGATGGTGAACGGATGGGTTCATCAATTATGAAAAGCCAGCTGAAAGATGAATTCCAGAGGTTTGCAGACATAATTGTAAAGATTCTGGAAAGCAAAACGGGATCTTTTGATGGTTTAACCGAGGAGAGGTTACATTATATGGCTGCCATTTGGTATAAAGTTTGGATAAGTTGGGCAAATGTTATATTGGAATACATGAAGTTAAATATGGACAAGAAGAAAAACTTATACCACGGTGTTTTGCCTGAATTTCGCTTGTATATTATGCAAATTTGATGTTGGATATTAGACTTGTATACATAATCATGTTTTGAAATTTATTAATTCCTTAGTTTGTTGTATTTTTTACTTACACTTTTATATTTTTAATTAAATAAATATTATCATTTATATTTATATGAGCTTACTATTTTGTATCATATTACCGTTATAATATAAGTTAAATATAAATATTATATGGTTTAATTTAAGTATATTCTAAGTTTTTGTATATTTTTAATCAGTTGTGGGATAATGTTTAATTATGCATATTATATATACTTTAGAATTTACTATGTTTATTATATTATTATGAGTCATTCGGGTCCGATCGGTTCGACCAAGAACTAGTAACCAATAGGCTCACTGGTTCATTATTCGGTCCGGTTATGAAAACATTGTGTAAAGGAGTAGGGGGATAAAATCAAACAAAATAAAATCGAAGATAAAAGTAAAATGAATGAAATTGGGTGATTTACACTCGAACTCCCTAAAATTTACGGTAATTACAGAAGACCTCCTGTGGTTTAAAAACTATAAAGACACTCGTGGGGAATTGTAAACATATTTTACGGGGTCTTTGTAAAAATTGTTGAAGTTGTAAAGGATGTTTTGGTACATTGTTACTTGACCTATTTTTAACATACTCATATTTATGTGTAATTAAACTAATCTAGTTTGGGTCTGGTTGGATCATGTTATGTATGGATTATCACGATCCATTTAGTGAAAAAGTACTCCCTATGCTGTGTCTAACTAAAAAATTCATTGTGTTATTTGTATAATAAAAAATCCCTGTGCTAATTTTTTAGCAAAAAAATTGCTTCGTAGCCAAATAATAATTATACCCCCATCAGAATATGCAAAAGCGCCCCTCTTAAGAAAAATATTATCAACAAATCACTATGAACTATAGAAATGGATAAAGCCTCCCATGTTCACTTAAGAAATTGACAAAAATCTTCCAATTTATTTATGAAAAAATTTCAAATGATTTTCTTTTTACTAGTAAAAACATAAAAGGGGGAGGTCGGGGGAGGCCGGGATTGCTAATAAAAATAACACGTGTTTTTATTTATAATTAGATGATAACAAAGGGTGTTTTTGCATTTACCTCGTTTCTAATTACCTGATAGCTTCAGATAACATGAACAACAACCATCAAGTTAGCAGAAGCAATGAGCCATCCTGGCCTCCGAAGAGCAACCAACACGTTATCCGCCATGTCTTGACCAAACGCCCAATTTCCGATGAGTGCTACGGGGGAATAACAAACCGCATTGATGAAATACGCCCAAACGGCCCCTTTCCACATCGGAATTCTCGATGGCTTCTCCGGGGTCGACGGGATTGTGGCCTGTATTTCGAGCACAACTGCGTGGCCAACATATGTAAATGTGATCTGCCTCAAGGCGTTGAAGATGCGAAACATCTGGTTAGCGCCACTAGTTTTTTTATACTTGTAGCTCACGTCAAGGACCTGACTGTGGCTCAGGCTGCCCGCCCATGCTATAGTAGAGTAGCTGCATGACATCCAATTCGATTTTTTATCGATCAAATATTTGATAGATTTATACAATTTAAAAGATTCATTACGCGAAACAAATGGAACAATTATGGATTTTGATGGATTTAATCTATCGAGAAGTTGAATTTATTAATATTTAAATATATTTTATTTATATAGATAGCATTAATAGTTTCTTTATAGTTGTTCACAACAAGATATATACTTCTTTGAGTTATGGAAAATTTGCATAAATTTTTTCTATGAAATTTTTATTATGCCAAATTCTCTTATATTTTCAGAAACTCTGCACACTCTCTCCTTATTCCGCTAGTTATCTAACACCGTTAAAATTTAGGGGATATACCTAAATTATCGGGTTTTTTGCACTTTGCACCCCTGAAATATGGGAAATAGGCATTTTGCACCCTCGAAACTTAGATTTAGTACTTTGCACCCTCGAAATATGATAAATGTAGCACTTTGCACCCTTGTTTATTTTCAAGCAAAAAATTCAAGGGCAAAATAGGTATTTCAATGGTATTGGCACTTTGCACCCTCAAAACTTCAGAATTTCGCACTTTGTACCCCCAAAATAAAATTAGCACTTAACACCTTCTAATTAAGAACAAATCAGTAACTTCCACCCCCGAAACACAATAAATGAGCACTTTGCACCCCAAAATACAAAATTAAAACTTAACACCCTCAAATTTAAAAAACCCAAACCCCTCGTTTTTTTTTTGTCAAAGTTGACGATCGGAGTGAAAAAAATTTAAGGCAAAATAGGTAATTCATTTTTTTTACTTAAATTTTACAAAATACAATTATAGTTACTCGAATACTCACTCATTTCTCTCTCCATCTTTCTTTTCAACAGTATAACCATAAATAACTAAATAAAGTACAAGTTGACTTCTCGAAGACTCATTGTCTACTTCAACATATCAAAGACCCATAAATAGTTACCTATTTTGCCTTGAAAAAATTCACCTTAATGATCGACTTTGCCGGAAAAAATAAGGGGTTTGAGTTTTTTTATTTAATTTGAGGGTGTTAAGTGTTAATTTTGTATTTCAGGGTCCAAAGTGTTCATTTATTGTGTTTCGGGGGTGCAAGTTGTTAATTTGTTTTTTATTAGGGAGTGTTAAGTTCTAATTTTATTTTGGGGGAGCAAAGTGCCAAAGATTTACAATAGAATTACCTATTTTGCCCTTGAGTTTTTGCTTGAAAATAAAGGAGGGTGCAAAGTGCTGCATTTTTCATATTTGGAGGGTGCAAAGTGCTAAATCTAAGTTTCGAGGGTGCAAAGTGCCTATTTCCCATATTTCGGGGGTGCAAAGTGCAAAAAACCCTAAATTACCCCTACATTTTAAAAAAACTTGATATGTTACAAGGGTATTTTATTCAAAAGTTAAAAAGTACATGGGGATTTTGTGCAAACCCTATCAGAAAACTGATGGAAGTGGACGGACGGGGGATTTTATTTTGATTATCGTGCATAATCCCAAAAAAAATTGCTTCACGGGCCGGACTACTTTGATCGACCCATTTATCATCCAATGGAACTTCCTACAAAATACAAAAACAACAAACGCGCGAATATTCATCGTGTTCTTCAAAATATTTCATGTCAATATTTTGCAATAAGTAATCATAATTATTGTGAAATTAACTTACTTTGGGTTGTGAAGGAGAGGTTAGAACCATTTTTGCAAACTAAAAATCACACACCAAGAATGTAGGAATCGAGTGCCTATCGTCATGTATTCGTAGTGGTTGATCGATCATTGTTTTGTAGAGCAAAAGTGATTGATAATTCTTTTATTGGTCACCATTACTTTTGTTAGTAAAAAATATTTCATTTAAAAAGCTAGTTTTTGCTTCTTTGTAGGCAGAGCTTTGGCCCTAGGCAATTTAGGCAATTATCTAGGGCCTCAAGCTCCTAGGGGTCCCCAATTCATTAAATTATACCATACACATTATTTATTGGGTGAATATAGTATTTTAACTGAGCCAAACCAAAATTAAGAATTGCAAAATGTCATGGGTCACATCCCTTACTATTAATATGTCAGATAGTAGTAATAATTATACAATACAGAAATAATGAAATTTTTAATTTAAATCGGATTTGGCTAAACCCATATAATCATAAAACAAATAAAATATACTTGTGATTGATTGAGTGTTATACAATTTCAACAAATATGTCGATTAAGGTTGTTGCAAAGTGATTATGGAAACACCTAAATTTTAGGAGAATAAAAGTCTTAGGGGCCGTTTGGTAGGACCTAATAGGGAGTATTAGGTCATATTATATTAGTTAATATGGGTTAATATAACGTTTGGTGGCATTGCTCTAATACCGGGTCAAATGGATTAAATCCTTACGACCCGGTATTAAGACTATATTATAATCCACCCATGCGTGGGTGGATTAGTTAATCCGGGTAAATATGGATTAGGTAAATATCACTAATAACCTCAAAATTTACATATTTCCTTTTTAACATATCATTAAATATCATAAATTCTTCTCAAAAATCTGAAAATGGAAAAATATTATACATAAATAATTCACAAATTAAAATCTATATCAATTTAGAATTAACATGGAAGCATTCAATCAAATCTACCAAACATGATTTTAATATGGCCTTCAATCTGGCTCCAATCTAATCCACCTTAATCTCATACACCATACCAAACGGCCCCTTATAGTACAAAATTAACCTCGAAAAGAAATAAAAAAATATATGTAACTTCTCATATTGTCATTAATAAGAAAGGGTAAAAATGTCAAAAGGGAATTTAAGTCTCTCTTGAAATTCTAAAACGACATGTATTTTGAAATATATATTATTTTGACTAAAACGATATATATTTTGGAATAGAAGGAGTACGTTTATAAAAAAAATCCAAAAGTCAAGGTTTAACAACTACTTTTTCTTTGCACAAATATTAGTTTCTCCATGAGATATTACGGGTGTATGTGGATAGGTTGTGGCCCAGTCTCCCGGGTTTCGCGAGACCGAGTCAAAACCCTTTCAAAAGAGTTTTCGCCAAACCCATAAAATCATAAAAAATAACATATTCATAAACTCACACTTAAACTCTTCAAACCTATAAAACATTGATTTGACACCTACCATATACTTTCCCCCCAAAATTTCACTAAAAAGACATTGATTTGACACCTATCACCTACTTTTTCCTTTAAACCCCAACATCCAAACCCAATCCAAGTGGGGTTTCAACTTATTCAAACCACAAGACCCAAGAATAAAAATCTATCCAAAATGAAGCCTCAAAGGTTTTATCGAAACCACCCGAACCAATTTTTTTAAACTGAGACCCGTGAAACCGAGTCAAAACCCATCCAAATATACCCTACGCTCTTATTTTCTTTCTCTCATTCTATAAGACTACAATAATTATTCATCAAACTAACAAAGACAGAGTATTTATGATCATGTATAAGAAAGATTAAGTTTGTACACCCTCTTTATCAATAGGAAAAAATAGAGTGAATAGCATTTTTGGTCCTCCTTATGGGTCAAATTTTTCATTTTCGTCCCTCTTAAATTTTTCGTAGCAGATTGGTCTCTCTTATCAATGTAATGTATCACATTATTCCCTTTTATAACACATTCTTCCCTCTTAAATTTTGTGTAGCAAATTTGTCCCTCTTATTGATGTAGTGTAACACATTAGTCCCTCTTAAATACAAAATACAACAACTTTCGTGCACTTTAGACTATATTTTGAATTTAAGTGATGTATTTTGTATTTAAGAGGGACTAATGTGTTACACTACATTGATAAGAGGGACGAATTTGATACAAAAAATTTAAGAGGGACGAATGTGATATACTACATTGATAAGATTGACCAATCTGCTACAAAAAATTTAAGAGGGACGAAAGTGCAAAAGTTAATCCATAAAGAGGACCAAAAGGGCGATTTACTCGAAAAAATATGTTAGAAGAACTAGACTGTGTGTATATAGTTAGTACTTTTGTATCTAGCTAGACTAAAGCAAGAAAAATAAACTTTACAAGAAAGTTTTTTCTACGATATATATAGGCCCTGATTTTGGGTTTTGCCTAGGGCCCCAAGAAGCATTGGGCCGGCTCTGTTTGTGGGTATAATGATTTGAAATTAAAGTAAAGGAAACTAGATGCAACGCACTAGAAGTTGATATTGTAGATTCCTTAGTATATAATTGGACAAAACTTTACCCACCAAGAACTGGGAAAAATTAAAAGTTTATTTGGGCTTCACTTGGCCTCAAAACAATATAATGTTCATCAAAGATTAGACAATTTCTTACAAAAATTACGAATATAATGTCCATAAAAGAATATAACCGTTTGTAGTACCCAATACGTGACATCCTCAATACACTTGGCCTCAAAACCATCCTCACTTTATTCCAGTTAGGGTATATTACCAATTCTCTCTGCAGGTAAGGTCAAATTACAAAAATCACCGTCACGTATTGGATACTATAAAAATGTCCCTCAAGTTTGTCACTTTCTTACAATTAACCCCTTGTACTTAAAATTTCCAATTTTCCCCTTGAAAGTTATTCACTTATTTGTAATATTTATAATATGTTATAAATTTTAAAAATTGGGTGTCAATTGTTATATCTTGTATATATAAAGATAATAATCATATATTTACCACCAAAATAATTGATATAATTTATAATTTCTCATAAATTTCAACAAATATTTCAATTTATAATACAATATAAACTTTAACAAATTAAAAATCTTATTTATAATACAATATAATTTATTAAATTTACTAATTTATAAAATAAATTCATTTAACTAATGTGTAAACAATTCATATATATATATATATATATATATATATATATATGGTATATTATTAAAATTCTATTTAATTTAATATTATACAATTTAAATTGCTAATAAAATTATAAATACCCGTTTTTTCAATCATTGAAACTTATGGGCAATTATAAATTTTATCAATTATTCTACTAGTAAATATATAATTATCTTTTTTTTTTAATTTATAAGATATAATAATTAGATCCCAAGTTTTAACATTTATAATACATTACAAACAATACAAATAACACCGAAGGGCAAAATTGAAATATTTTAGGGGCAAGGGGTTAATTATAAAAAGGTGACAAACCTGAGGGAAATTTTTTTAGTACCCAATACGTGAGGGTGATTTTTGTAATTATACCTTACCTGAGGGGGATATTTGTAATTTACCCTTCCAATTATTATCTCGAGCATCTTTGAACTTTGTTTTTGATAATTTAGCATCTTCGAACTTAACTATTCTAGATTCAATTTCTAAGGCTCCCTCCTTTTAAAGTCGAATTAGTCTCACTACTCATTACGAATTCGGCAAACATAGTCCCACAAATCTAAAAGTTTCACACACTGCATTAAAAGGATTTTCGGTTGTTGGATTGAAAACACCTTTTATCTATTTATGTTTTTAGTTTAGAAACACTATTGTCAACCTTTATTCTGTTGCGAAAATGTTGCGAAAAGGTTGAGAAAATACTGACCAGTCATGTTTCAAATCTGAATATCCTTCAGAAACAAAAAAAAATTAAAAAGGTGTTTTTTTTTTGTGGATAATTAATTGAGATTTCCTAGCGATTACAAAAATCATAAAAAAAAAAAAAAACTTTCTTCGAAATTCAATTAATTTAATGAATTATGGATTGAGTTTTAATCCGAATTTGACCAATTGTCAAATCTTATTCGATTATTTTTTTTCACTCGAGTACTTAGAAGTTTTACCCAATTACATGTCTCCAACCAAAACAATTATTGGTCAAAGCATATATAAATTTTCCAAGCGAATTAGTTCAATCCTAATAAGCTATTATCCTTGGGGGAAAAAAAAGTATAATTTTTTGCAAGCGAATTAGGATTGAAATAATCCAAATTTTCACCAACTTATAGATATATAAAATTTACGCTCTATTAAATAATGACACTTGAAAAATTTATTAGTTATCAATTAATTTTCTATTTTGGAATTTTATTATATTAAATTCAGAAAGTAAACAATGATATTAATTGATTTTTTATATTTATTTATTGGCCAATTATATCAAGTCATGTATCAAAATGATATATTTAAAGACAATCACATTGTGCTTTGGCTTTATAAGAAAGTGACCACTCAAAATGTGCCACATGTCAAGATAAGGTGTTTTGGCCAATCAAATGAAGTCTTCCATTCCAAGGAAGTTAGGGCAAATCACGTCCTGACACGTCACCCAGTTGCTACTAATGAGACTCTTCAAAATCTATATAAAGGGGTGTCGTGAATTCATTCGAGAAACATATACATACCTACATACATACATATACACATTATAGAGATATACTTTCATATATTCTCATCAAGCTTTGAAGCTCTGTCAAGCTCTGCAAGTTTAAGTCTTCGACTTTCAAATCCGTGATTCCATCCACAAATATAGGAGAAGGCCACACAAACGATTCACGAACACGCTCAAAGCTCTTGAATCCATATACTCTACGAATCCGCAAATCAAGGAGAAAGTCACCCATACGACTCAAGAGAAGAATCAGAGGATTTATATATAGAGATTGTAATCACTTTAATTATATCGAATATATTATTATTTTGTTACGCTTATTTATTGTCTATTTAAGTTTTTTGCAGACATTTAAAATTTGTTGTAAACAAATTTCTAGCACGCCCAGTGGGACAACGTACTCTACCTCATCTCATCTCTTCAAGGAAAAAACAATGGCTCTTACAAGAAAGTATTGACCTTTGACTGACTTGATGGAGGATTCAAACACCAAGGTCGTCGAAAAGAAAGCGCGAGATGATTTTCAAAATGAGGAATCCTCACCCCGTTCTCATTGTTCAATTGCGGTGCATGTTATGACGAAAAGTACTATGACTATGAAAGAACACCTTATGACGTTGACCAAGGAAATAGAGTGGCTCACTAAGCATGCGCAAGAACAAGATGCAAAGATTGAAAAGCTGTTGAGCCAAGGGTTCCATGCCAAGGCAAGTCACTCCATGGAAAAACGACATGTGGAGTTCGAAGAAGATGAGATATCAATAAAATGATACTCAATGGCGGGCGAGGACCAACCCAAGGATTCTGAGGAGGACGACATGCTCTTAGGGCGAAAATCAAATGAGAAGTCTAAGGGCCGTCAAGTCTCATTCGATGGCATGGTTCATGTGGATCGACTAGAGGAATTGGGACCATCAAGTGCAAATTGGAGGAAGTTCGAAATCTTCACTTACGTGAAGCCTTACACTCGTTGCATTGACATGATGAAAATGCCTACTCGATACCAACCGCCAAAGTTTGAACAATTCATTGGGAAAGGGAACCCAAAGCAACATGTTGCTCACTTCGTGGAGACTTGCAATAACGCTGGAACTACTGGAGATATCCTCGTGAAACAATTCGTTCGCTCACTTCAAGGAAATGCTTTTGACTGGTACACCGACTTGGAAGCTGGAACCATCAATAGTTGGGAACAACTTGAATAAGAATTTCTCGACCAATTTTACAGCACAAGAAGGATCGTCAATATGATCAAACTTACAAGTACTCGCCAATGGAATGAGGAGAAAGTGATCGATTATATTAATCAATGGAAAAATCTGATTTTGAATTGCAATGATCGCTTGTGTGAAACTTCTGCAATAGAAATGTGTATCCGAGGGATGCAATGGGACTTACGATATATTCTCCAAGGCATAAAACCGAGAACTTTTGAAGAGCTAGCCACACGTGCGCAAGACATGGAACTGAGCCTTGCTTCAAGTAAAGGTCAAAATTTCTTTCTAATTCACGAATCAAAGAAAGGAAAAGTTGGACATTACATTAAGAAAGGGGCAAGATTTTTCCCCAAGTTGAAAGCGAAGAATCCATGACTATCAATATCTCTCGATGCAAGTCAAAGAAGAATGATAAAATAAAAAACGAATCATCTCGATGAAGCTTTGAAAAGAAGCTAACTTTAAAGGATATGCAAAACAAGGAATACCCATTCCTTGATTCTGATGTTGCATCAATGCTTGATGATTTGCTCAAAGCCAAACTCATCGAGTTGCCCGAAATGAAGCGACTGAAGAGGCTGGAAGAACAAATGACCGCAATTACTACAATACTACCGCTTGGTTGGGCATCCTATTGAAAAATGCTTCGTTTTGAAAGATAAAATCCTACAACTCGCTCGTGAAGATAAGATTCTACTTGATGAAGATGATGAAACTGTAAATCTTGTCACAATTTCACTTGGAGGTTTTGATACAACGATAGACGCGGAGCAATCGCCAAAGAAGATGTTTAGAAAAATGTTTCTAAGGGGATTGATTGGATCTATTTTAAACAACATCTTATCGGGGGCTATAGAAACATTACTAGAAGTCAAAGAAGATTTTAGAAAAAGGTTTGAATATAGGAAATATCAAAAAAATGCTATGGACGCATTACCTCACTTTTATAAGATCGCGGATCAAGAAAGAGAATATGAGAGAAGAAGTTGTGCTAAGAAGATAGAAAATCTGGTAAGTTTCCTATGCATGCTACCTCACAACGTAAAAAAGCAAGACAAATGGGTTCTTATTAATTGGTTTTTCAAAAATGATGACGATGATGTTGTTGAATATAGAAAGAAAGGTGGCACATCACTAGGCATTTATACTTAAACTCAAAAGAATATGAAGGATAATGCTTGCCAAAAGTTTTTTCGATGGATGTATGATGTGGACATTCCTTCCAATGACGTTCGTTATGATAGTTTTGCGCCTATGATCGAAACGATTGGGCAATATGGTCCGGGAATGAAGCCACCTACTTATCAAGAAGCAAGAGTACACTATCTAAGAAGGAGATGGAGCATGTTAATGATTTAATGAAAGATAATATAAAGGAAAAAGAAATGTATGGTTATTCATTGATGGCGGATGGTTGGGAAGATAGAAAACACAGGCCTTTGATCAATTTTCTAGTCAATACACCCAGAGGAAGTATGTTCATTGATTCTATAGATGCATCCAGATATTCTCACACTGGAATAGAAATATTTGAGTTGCTTGATGGCTTTGAGCAAAAAGTTGGGGAGAAAAGTGTAGTTCAAGTAGTTACGGACGATGCAAGTGAATACAAATATGTTGGTGAGTCAATTAATTTTAATTTAATTTTAAATTCAGTAATTATTTTGATTAATTCAAGTTACAATTTTGCTTGATTGATTCAAGTTAATGTATAGGAAAAAAGTTGAAGGAAAAGTATCCACACTTGTATTGGACACCATGTGATGCGCATTGTATGGGCTTAATGTTTGAAGAGATTTTCAAATTACTAGACTTGAAGAGGACACTCGAACGTGCAATAAATGTCAATGCATATATTTATCATCACAAGCTAGTGTTGAAAATGATGAGGGACTTTACCAGCCAGACGGATATGGTTAGGACAGCCAAAACTCGATTCTCAACATCTTTCTTAACTTTGGGTAGGTTGGTTCCTAATGTGGATGAACAAGATAGGATTTCTAGTGAGATTGAGATTTACAAGAAATGTGAAGGTTTGTTTCAAAATGAAATTGTAAAGAGGCAAATATTATGTTTTCACCAGATAATATTATAATATATAAGAATTGGTTTAGTAACCTAGTTTTATTAAATTATTACTATTAATTGGTTTATTGAAAATACGAATTTTATTGTCTAGGGCTTCATGGGAGATTCAATACGGATTACTCCAAATTTGCAAAAACTTGCTAAAGTTTTTAGTCTTTGTTGTAGCGCATTCGGTTATGAGAGAAACTAAAGTGTATTCGAACATTTCAAATGAATATTAAGATTTATGAAGCTCTTCAGTAGATAATCAAATAATCAATTAAATAAATTTGCAGCTTCATTCCAAGAAAAGGTACGGGTTGGAGTAAAGAAGACTTAATGATTTAGTGTATGTCAAGAACAATAGATCTTTGAAGCAAATATATGATATGCGTAACACCATCGATCCTATAGTCCTTGATAATCATGTTTTAGATGGTGCTAAAGTGTGGATGGTAGGGACAATGGATCCTATAGGTGAAGGTGATGACCGAGTGTTGATGATACTTTGACTTGGCTTCAAGTTGAACTTGCTTCTGGAGCAAATGAACCTCCATATTCACTAAGACGTTCTTCTAGATTTAGAGCAAAGCAAACGGAGACTTCAACATTTGAATCGTATCCTAATGTGGATGATGAGGAAGAGGACACTGATGTTTATAATTCAGAATTCGGAGAGGGAAATAGCGATTACTACAAATCTAAATTATGTAGCTCTAGTGAAGAATCTGAAGATGAAGAGTCAAGTGGCAATGAGTTTGATTGATGATTGATGATGTTTATACTTTAGAACTTCGATATTATATATTTGTATTAACTAATTTTTAATAAACCTCTAGTACTTTACGTTTATTTGCTTGTTTTTGGATATTTAGAATTTAATTTGGTATTAATGAATTAAGATGATTTGGTTATATTATTTTTATATGTCTTTTTAAAGATTTATGATTACTATTTTGAAAAATATATAAAATGTGCTCTATTTTCAAAAAGTTCGCGCTTTAGCGCTGAGCTATGCGTTATAGCCCTAGGAGTCTTTGCGCGTTGCTGCGCTATTCGCCTCTAACTACTATTATGTGATTGTTTATGTTTGAATTATGTGTGTATCTATCTATCTATATATTTTATGGGTAATTTTGATTCTAATTCAGAATTTAATGGGGTGGTTAATTTGGTGTTAAATATTGAATTAGTGAGTTGTGTGATTGTTTATGTTTGAGTATTTGTGTTAATGTGGTTATTAATGGAAAGATGTAATGTCTATGTTGTTGTTCCTAGGTAGCCTAAAGGGATTCCAGAAAGAGCTTTTGCTCAAGCTATCTTGGATTGACAGAGGAGAACAATGGAAATGATGTATAAGGATGTTGTTGATGAAGTGGCACCTTTAATTCCTTCTTTAAAGGTTCTCTCATCTCGGACAAAACCAAGTTAGCATCACTCAAGACGAAGCATACTATTAGTAAACTACCCAAACCATTTCTCTTTTCTAGATCTGTCTTTTGTTTTTGGATTGGTTTTATATCCTGGTCTTTTTTTTTGAAGGATTGCTATTCTTTAATGAATTTTTTTATCAACTTTTGATTCATTGTATAGACGGAAATTATCTCTTGCAATGAAATTGAAATTGTGAGTTGTTTGAATCAATTTATTAATTACTTGGATTTATAGTAAATGGAGTTATTAATTATTTGAATTTGTGATTGTATTTTGATTTGAAATTTTGTAGTTGAGTTGGATGGCATGTTTGATCAATGTATGTTTTGAATATTGAATCATGTTTATTAAAATGTTATATTATTGTTTGTCGAATGTCGTATAATTTAGGTATAATTAACATGTGCAAAAAAATTGAAAATTTCAACAGAAAATATTTTCCATCGAAATTTGTTAGATTCCGTCGAAATCTAACAAGTTTTGACGGAAATATTTTCCGTCGAAATTTCTGTCGAAAATTTGATTTCGATGATACTTTCTTTGACGGCCTATTTCGGTCGAAATTTCTCTGTTTTCTAGTAGTGGTATTGATCATGTTTAAAAATCAATGTAATTCGAGTGTATAAGATCTTATACCACTAATTTTGTGTATTGGTTGGGAAATTACTCAAGAACATAACAAAATTAAAGCTGCAGAACCTGAAAAAAAAAATTGGAAAAAAATTGAAGATAAATTAGGGAAGTTCAAAGACAAAAATAATTAACTTAAGGGAAGACATAACTAGCTGCATCAAAACTGAAAACCACACCTGAAGAACTCCAAATTTGAACAAAATCTAGGATGTCAAGTTCTTCAAATTCACTTAGGGAAGAAACCTGTAGAGAAAGGGAGTTGGGGGAAATCGGGCGAATGAAGCGGAATTATGTTTCAACAATTTTCTTTTATCCAAACATAGAAAAGGGTAAAAATGGAAATTCATATTTAATTTCTCAACTTATGAAACCGGTTCTAGGTTACCTATTTTCCACAAGGCATATTTTTGTGAGTGAACTCGAAGGAGTTTGGACAAGGGTGAACTCCTTTAAGAATTTTCGTTGAGAGTTTTTTATGATAATTTTGAAACATGAGATATGATTTGGATTGAAGTTGAGTTTTTAGGCTATGAAAAAAAAAATAGATGGTATGTATCAAAGCAATTACTATCTCAGTCCATAAATATTATTTTTATTTTCTTTTTGGGATATCAAAAATTGACACTCCATTTCATAAAATAAAATTATGTTTTTCTCATAATTATCTCTCATATACATTGATGATTTGACATCATTAATTTTCAACCATTACTTTTAAGGGCATAAATGTCAACATACCTAAAACTTTTCCAACACTTACATAAAACTTTGTGTTAGTAAAAATGAAGAATTATATGCTTCATTTTTTTTCTATCCTTTTACTTTTGACGTGGAGTTTTAGGTAAGGACATCTCCAGTTGAGCCGGGGAGGCAAGCAACAACTCCCCCGTCGGCTGGAGACGAAACTCCCCCCGAATGGGCAGGCAGGCAGCCAGTGGGAGTTGCCTACCTGCAATGGTTGCATGTTTGCCTGCTCGAAGGCAAGCAGCTCCGGGACGCGCGACGACCAGCACACAAAATATAAAAATTTGAATATTATTATTATTATTATTATTATTATTAGAGTGGGGAAAGTTTTGAAATAGAATTAAATATTTTGGACTTTTGGTTCCGTTGAAGATGACTAAGTAGGCAAGGCAGACAGGGAGGTAGGCAATCATAAGGGGAAAGTTGCCTACTTCGGCTAAGCGTAAAAGTAAAATATGTGGATCTTTAAAGTATTTTTACATAGATGCCCTTAAAATTAGTTGTTGAGAGTTAGCGGTTTTAAATCATTAATTTATGTGAGAAGTTATTTTTGAGAAAAATAATTTTATTTATGAAAATAAAATGTTATTTTGTTACATCCCAAAAAAGAAATGAAAGTAAAAATCTAGGAACAGAGTACCAACAGGTGATTGGTCTAGTGGAAGGGACTAATCACTATAAAGTAGCGGACTCAGGTTTAAATTTCTGTTGGGAGAGATACCCACTTAATATATTCAACCCACCTCGAAATGAATTAAACCCTAGAGAAAAAAAATCTAGGAACAGAAACAGAATGAACATGTATTAAAAATATGTCAAACTAAAAATTTTATAGGTCTCCCGTCTCTGAAACAGTGAATTTTGGGCCGAGACCTACCCAATCCCAAATCGAGTTTGGCACAATTTGGAAAATGGGCCAAACTACTTCAAAATATAGGCCCAAAGATCCACGGTTGAGATTAATCCGACTCGCAACACATCATCCAACTGCAAAACTAGCCGTTTGAGCTTTACCAAATTAAACCCACTCTTAAAAAATATAACTGTTGATTTAAAACCCTCGCCTCTCTTCGATCGAAATAAGCCATTTTTCTGACCCATTTGTTAAAATTTCAAGAAAATGGTGAACAATGAAGATTCGAACAAGAACCCAGAAAACCCATCTGGAATACAAGCAGAAATTACTGAAAGTGGAAATTTGTTCAGTCCAGGGTTTCGATCAGTCGCCGCCATGGCCGGTTGGGATGAAGAAGCTCTTTTAATTGCAAGCCTCACCGTTGAAGATACACCAGATCGTCAACCCAAATACAAGAAAAGATCCGATTTACATAGTTTGAAAACCCCACCATCACATTCAAGAAGGTATAATCGTATTTTATGTTTTAAATTAGAGATGCTTTGCCTTTATTAACAAAAACCATTTGAAATTTCGTCATAAATCATAGGGAGGTTTTTGTTAATTGTTTGGGTTAACCGGGGTTATTGTTAATTTTGAAAGTTCATTGGGGATTATTGATATGTTTATAGTTTAAGATGGGTATTTTTGTGTCCTGTATAATTGTCATTTTAGCTTGGAAGGTTTTCTTTTTTTGCTAATAAAAAATAACACGGTGGTTTTTGTTAGATTAAACAACACAGTGGGGTTTTTCTTTGTTAAACAAAGTACAAGGAGTAAGTTTGCATTTCACTCTTTAAATAGGATTTGATTAATTTTTGGAAATTTTCCTTATTGTATATTATGATTATAATTACTTGAAGGGGTGTAATCGAGCCGAGTAGTGTCGAACGACACTCCATTCAAGCTTTGTTTGAGTTTTGTCGAATTTGAATTTTGTGTTTGAGCTTGGTTGATTGTTAAATGAGCTTTCACCTAACAAGTTCGAGTCTAGTATTGATTAGTTTTAATACTTTACATGTATATTATCATTTTTTAGTTTATCGAGTCGAGTTTCAAATGTTATTGAACGTAAAATGATGTTCAAACTTGTTTGACTAGTGTGCCGAACCGAGCTCTAACGAACTTTTACGAACGACCTAGAGTCATGTATCAAGTAGCTTGGTTTGATTTTCAGTCCTAATTACTTGGAGAACATGCTATGTTCTTAATTATATAATGTCTCTTGAATATAATTTGAGGGATTTAGGTTAAAGTTTTTTATGGTACAGAAGATGTGTTCTTTGTTTTTATGCCGCCATGTTTCTGTTGTTGCTTCCTCAACTAAAATGTTAAATTGGAATATTTGCAGAAAACGAAGGGCTCAAAGGAGAAGTCCCGTTTCTATACCAGTTGCAGTTCTTGATCTTGATGAAGATTTAGATGACTCAACTGCAAAACTAGGTATTTGTTAAAACTCTCATGATTTTCGGTGATGAATATTTTGGATATATAACTTACTTTTCAATTTGACCTTCAAATTTATTGTAGTGGGTGAGAAACATAAGGGAATTAAAGAAAGTAATTCTGCGAAAGTAGAGAAGAATATGGATAATGATAAGGTGAACACAAAAGGCTCCAATGTTCCAACAATTCCTTGCATTGATCGGCTTCGAGAAGAGCTTTCTTGTGCGGTAAGAACGAGATATATTAGTCAATCGCGAAAATTATTTTGCTCTTATGGTGAAACATTCTGATAATTCAATTTGGCAGATTTGTTTGGAGATATGTTATGAGCCAAGTACTACACCTTGTGGACACAGGTAAAACAGAAAAGAGTTGATATTTTTCAATTGAGCTAAATGCAAAAACACCTCTTGTGCTTTGTTTAACTAACAGAAACCCCCTGTGTGTTCTTTTTCTATTAGCAAAAAAGTCCATTTGAAATTGCTTCATAAAATCATGGGAAGGTTTTTGTTAATTGTTTAAGTGAACAGGGGGGTTATTGTCAATTTTCAAAGTTAATAGGGGGCTTATTGATATTTTTTTAGGTTAAGAGGGGTGTTTTTGTATCCTTTGGTGAGCGAATAAATGTCATTGGTCTTGGGAGGGGTTTTTTGGCTAATAAAAAATATATTACAGGGGGATTTTTGTTAGTTAAAATCATACACGGGGCTTTTGTTAGTTAGACAAAGCACAAGGGTGTTTTTGCATTTCACTCTTTATGAATTTATTATCATTGTTAACTCAATTCAGCATGTTTTGAATGATTTGCTTTTTGTTTTGTAGTTTTTGCAAAGGTTGTTTGGGTTCTGCTACTGATAAATGTGGAAAGAAATGCCCAAAGTGCAGGCACCTTATCAGGTAAATCTTGAGTTATTGGCAATTAACCTTCCTCTTATTTTCATAATCTTCAATTTACCTCCTTCTGATTTGAAAAAGAGCACTTTACCCCCCTCTAATCCTAAAAGTTTCACACCGCCTCCTTGAGATTTTTAAACTTAAAAAAGTTACGAATTGACAAAACTATCCCTCTTATATGTGGCACTTTACCACTGTGATATGATAAATGTGGCATTTTACCCCCCAATGTTACAAAAACACATTTCATGTTCACTCTGAATTTCGGCGAGTGAGTTACACTGACCGGTCAATGGAGATAAATTGCTCCTTTAAATTTTTTACAGGCGGGTAAAGTGCTATTTTTGAAATCATAGGGGGATAAATTGAACATTATGCATTTCACAAGGGTGTAAATTGGCATTAGCTTGATGAATCTTATAGCTTTTGATTTCTAGCATCTATGGAACCTAATTAACTATTATAGATTGAACCAACTAATTTACATTTACTACTTTCCTAACTTTATATTTCATTCAAGACTTATCTATCTAATTTTGTTACATGGACTAATTTTTACTTTGTAATGTTATGAAATTTGACAGCAATGGGAAGTATTGCAAAGTGAACACAGTTCTTTGGAACACTATTCAGCTTCTATTTCCACAAGAAGTAGAAGCAAGAAAGACCGCTTCATCCGCTGCTGCTGCATCAGATAGTAATAAACCGCAAAGGCAAAGTCCCGGAAGAACTAGTAGGCCCAATGCTCGATATCGTTTGGTTCAAGCCCTAAATAGTCCAGAGTCGGAGAGAAGAAGCCATCGTATTAGAATCCGAAGTTCAAGGCCTACTGGGATTTCGAGTAGAGGAAATGTTAGTAATGTAAGGACAGAATTACCCATCCAAGACGAGGATGCTGCATTGGCTTTGAGATTGCAAAGAGAAGAATATGTGGGGGCGTTTCGGGTATCTGATGGGCAGAGAAGCTCGCTCGCAGTGGCTAGAGCTAATTTGAGGGCTATGGCTTCAAGGGCTGTTGGCTTACGGCATCTAACTAATTAGATGCGTAAAGCGTGTTGATGTACTTCTTAATAGAAATCGCGACAAATGGGAATCATTTTGTATGATTTTTTTTGCATATTTTGAACCCTAAATCGTCCAGGATTTAACAATTGTTTAGGTGTATTTTACTATTTAAAAGTTCAAATTTTTCAATGTAGGTTTGAAATTACAAGTCACTTTCGTAATGACATTACATATTTCGAAAATATTGTGGCCGTTGTGAATCTTTTTTTTTTCAATTACAACCAACACACATAATCATATAATTTCTGCGACCACTACATATCATGCTTTCGTAGTGGAAATAATGTTTCATTTATCCTCCTGCGATTTGAAAAAGAGCATTTTACCCTCCTCCCTCCTATGAAAACTTTTAAAGGCTCCTTCAGTCGTAGAGTATAACTCACTTGCCGAAATTGAGAGTGGACATGAAAAGTGTGGTTGTAGCATAGGGGATAAATTATCATATTTATTATAATACAGCTGTAAATTATCACATTTATTATAATACAGGGGATAGAGATCTCTTATTTAAAGCACAGCGAAATAAATTGACATTGTTAATATCACGGGGTAAATTGTCATTAACTCCAAAGTCCGGAGCACGTTGGGCCTTGGGGCGTCAATAATACAAACTTCATGGGTGAAATGGAACCCATTGAATCTTAATTAAAATTGGCATTAAACATGATTAAAAATCATGATTTTTGAACATGATGGTAGATGGATATAGGTAATATTTGTAAATAAATCAAACACAATTAAGAAAAACATTGCTCAATATTGGAAATGAAGTTGTATTAGAACTTGACATGTTTTTTGAATGATTAAACTCGGATACATTTTAATCAAAATCAAACTCTGATTAAACTTTGAGTTATTTGATATGTTTACATGTGTTTTATTATTTTATTTATCAAATTAAGTTCAAATCAAAATTCAAAAACTATCAAGTAATATATACGGTTAATTAATAATTATAAAAAATCATCTCAAAGGTACTTTAGTAAATCATTATAGAATTCGAATCGAATCGAATCGAATCGATTCATTTGATTTTCGGTCATATTATACACATTTGGAAATATGCCTCGATTTAACTGCCAATATTTTTGGTTTTAGTCGTAATCTATCGAATTACGTGTGATAATCTATTGATTAAATTATTTCATTTTCCAATATGCTGAATTTTACATTTGCATCTTCAGATTCCGTTCAATTATTTTTTTTAAAAAAAAAAAATACATTAATCATCAATCATTATTACAAAAACAATTTTAATAATTGTCAAAGTACAGAAAATTACAAATAATAGATCAATATCAAATACTAATATTAAACTAGAGAATTTGACGCATAAATCGTTTACGTGTAGAATTCATAAGTTGATGAATCAGTAATAATATTTCGTAGACCGCCAATTGTTGATGCCAACATGATGAACACGCCAACAGATATGCACGCCTGAAATTCACCAAGTATTTTTTTTTTTTGGAAAACAAGAAAAAAAATATAAAAATTGAATGACAAAGCATCTTATAAAAGTCCAAATTTAATGGGTTAAATATTTAAATAAACTTATAAAAATTGAATGAAAAAAGCATCTTATAAAAGTCCAAATTTAATGGGTTAAATAGTTAAATATTTAGATACACAACTATTATAAAGAGACCAATGACATAATTATAAGTACTTTCGCAGAATTGCATTCTTAGTCCCTTAAGATCGGATACTCATCGCTTTTGATCCCGTACTTAATTCACAAAATTGTACTTTTGATCACAAGTTATGAAAATGTATTGCACTTTTAGTCCAGCACTTATAAAATGACACATTTGGTCTCACTTCTTTAAACTATTTTGTATTATTAGTCCATTCGAATATTTTTTGTTTACAATTATTGGTCCTACGTGATTATCTCATTTTTTGCACTTTTGGCCTTACAATGTGTGACGGGACCAAAAGTGCAAAATATTTTTATAAAATTGGGACTAAAAGTACAAGTTTATGAAGCTACAAGACAAACATAAAATGACAGTAGTTTGGTAGTATTATAAAGCTTTAATGGATGAAGTTTTTTCTTTCCACATTGAATCTCACAAAGTGTTTTAAGTAATTAATTATTGAATTTGTTGTAATATGAAGCAGAAGATGAGGTTCATGCGTAACTTTTTCTAGTTTATTACTAATTTTTGTAATTTGATAGTTACTGAAATATTTCGATATGATATAATGATTGATGATTAATGTATTAAAAAAAGCGTAAGTTTTACTTACACAATTGATTATCCATGATTGACTGAATCTCTTTGGTTTCTTAATTCTGAGCCACATTACACTTGGTAACTGTATAAAACCAAGAAATTCTACACATTACACATCTAACATGATTTATTGAAATATAATTCTTAATTTCCAAAATATAATTTGAAGTTAATAAAATAAAAATCAAAACATAAATTATTGAAAATCTCACAATGTAAGAAGTTGAAGCAAAGCCAAATCCACCAAAGAAACCAAGGAGATCACCAAAGAAAGGGAATGTCACAGCAATAAAAAGAGTAAAAGCTGCACAAGTAAAAATAAAAAATAAAAATCACTTTTATTTAATTAATTTGAGTTATTTCTCACATAAAATAATGCCAATAAATTCTTACCAACATAAGCAGAACGAACAATGAGTCTCAACATTAGTCGAGGTGGGACGTTCAATCTATGCACCATTGTGCTCTCAATCATATCAAACACTGGCATAGCATAAACCTGCAAAATTACCAACAGTTGATTGGTCTAGTCGAAGAGATTAGTCACTACAAAGTAGCGGACTCAGATTCGAATTTGTGTTGGGAGAGATACCCACATTAATGTACCCAACCCGTTTCGAAAGGGATTAAACCCTTAGGAAACCAAAAATAAAAATATAAACCTGCAAAATTGCATTTTAATTCTCTAAGGTTCAATTCTCAACATACATAGACTATGTCTATTTTTTTTTTTATAATTTGGCACATTTGGTCTTCATTGTCAAATTAATCGTTCAATTTTCAAATTAAATATATTTGGTCTTTCTTTTTTCTTTTATTTTTCTTATTGGTTAGGCTCATCTAATCCTCGAATGAAATGCAAAAATACTCCCTATGATTTTCCTAATCATCACATAACCCATGTGTTATTTTTATTATCAAAACACCCTTTATGCTAATTTTTGTCAGCAGGAAACCATTTCCAAGTCAAAATGACAATTTTCTTCGCATCAAATGGTGCAAAGCATCATTATTCACTTAAAAACTGTTAATAATCACATTGTTAACTTTGAGATTGGCAATAACCCCTATGTTAACTTAAAAATTGATAAAATTTCCCTAGGATTTGTGAAGAAATTTCAAATAGGTTTTTTTCTTAATAGAAGAAGAACACATGGAGGATTTGCTAATAAAAATAACACATGGATATTTTTTGTAATTAGGCAAAGCACAAGGGGTATTTTAACATTTAGCTCCCTAATCCTCTCATGAACACATTTAGTAGTCTATCTTTTTGGGTTAAATAAATTCACCTTTGGAACTCAACACATTTAATTGTGAGGGGGCATTTTGATGAATTAATTGCTTAACGTTGAGTACTTTTCATGTAACTAATATAGATGATTTTTATCATAAATAAAAAGATAAAAAGATATGATGACTAAAATATACATAATTGGACTTGATTAACTAGTCTAGTGTACCTGATAGCTTCCAATAACATGAACCACAACCATCAAATTAGCAGAAGCAATGAGCCACCCTGGCCTCTGAAGTGCAACGAGCACGTTATCTGCCACGTCATCACCAAACGTCCAGTACCCGACTAAAGCCACAGGGAAATAACAAATTGCATTGATGAAATATGCCCATAGGGCGCCTTTCCACATTGGTATCCTCGATGGCTTATCGTGAGTCGATGGAATTGTGGCCTGTATTTCGAGCACCACAGCGTGGCCAGCATAGGCACATGTAATCAGCCCCAAGGCATTGAACACACGAAACATGTAATCGGTCGATCCATTAGTTTTGTTGTAAGCATAGGTCACGTTTGGGACCCTGCCACGACTTAGGCTGCCCACCCATGCTATAGTTGAATAGCTGTAGAAGCCAACATGAAAATAGAAGATGAAACTGGTCCATATAAAATAACACATTGGGATAAACTGTTTCATTTTTCTTTCAGCTTCGAAATAGGTCTAAGTATGTAGTAGAATATAATGGAGGGTACTTTTGTCAAATCATGTTTTATTGAGGTTTAAAAATGTCTAGAAGACGGTGTCAATTTTTTATAAGAATGTCGATTGAGGCAAAGTGCACTCTTTTGGAAAATTTTAGCCTAAGCTCTCAAACAAGTTTATTATACTTCCCGTATAAATGTTTTTGTTCGATCAGATTCAATTTGGACAAGAATTACTTGTAGGATTCTAGTTCGTTGAGTCAATGTCAAAAAGTAATTATTTCATATTTGATAATACAAATATAAAAATATGTATCTAAAATAATCTAAACAAATTTATAAACTATTAAAACATTACTAAATTATTTCTAAATTAATATAAAACTTTGGGATGAAAATTCTGGATAAGAAGACTAAAACAGCGTCAACTTAAAACATAAAGGATGCAAACTGCTTGCTGAAACCATAAATGTCCTATTTTCGCGTCCCTATCAAAATTAAAGAATTTCCCTAAAATTTATAGAAGCGAATATTAAGAGTGTCTCTTCAAGAGAATATAAACTTTTTTTTTTGCAAGTTAACTCCCTATGATATGTCTAATGGGCAATTTACCTCATTGTGAAATAAAAATAGGCAATTTAACTCCATGTGAAATGAAATAATGAGCAATTTACCTCCTTGTCATATAAAAATGGGCAATTTACCTCCCTTTGAAATTAAATGAAATAATGAGCAATTTAACTCCATAGATAAGAATTAATAAGCAATTTATAGGGAGACATTGTGCTTCTTTTATAAAAACACAGGGAGGTATTTTGCCATTTTTCTTATCATAAAGAGTTAAAGTGCCTATTTAAAATATCACAAGAAGATATTTTGTCATTTTATTTATTACAAGGAGTTAAATTGTCTATTTAAAATAAAATTAAAAATTAATTTGCTATTCACTCTAATATAAACACATATTAACAAATTAATTACCTCAAAGACATGACTGCGGCCGCCAATGAAACACCAGAGACAGAATTAATGTCCGGAAACTGAGAAAGGAAGAATTGGGACCCACCAAAAATGCCAATCCAATAAGATTGTCTAATTGGAGTGCAATTGGTGCAGGCAATTTCGACGAACTTTTTGAGACACTTTCCTCCCGTCACCATATATACTATGTCGCAACCAACTTGGACTATGATCTGTTGAGGAACCACTATCCATGGTCCGAGTTTCGGACCAAAAACATGTTGTCCGAGGTCATAGTACCGGTCAAAACGAACTCCGGGTACGCATTCGTGTAGTTGTATCATTTGCCACATTGTGTACAATGTGATGCACCAAGATAAAACCATCACTAATGTTCCGGGACCCCTGTATATGTAATTTTTTTTATTTTTTTCTAAATAAACATTCAATTAAACTCACACGAAAAATAAATTTTTCACAAGCGGTAACTACGATTACAAAAATACGAAAGAGGTAAATTACTAATCTTAGTACAAAGCAACAAGATTATGGATCGCGCAATTAGTCGATGAAGAGATAACACCACTAACGGTCATCCTTATCATAAAATTTCTACAGAGTGGTCCCTCTTGTATTTTTTTCCCACGTTAGTCTCCAATATGATTATTAATCTCACTTTGGTCATTTTCAAGTTATCCAAGGTGAACTAAAGTGCCAAAATAGTTTTATGAGGGACTAAATTGATAAAGAAACAGTTTTAGGAGGGACTAAATTGATACAAAATTATTTTATGGAGGACTAAAGTGTAATACTATAAGTAAAAAACCTTTGTAAATGACCAAAGTGAAACAAATGATTTATAGTGAGGACTAACATAGGGAAAAAAATACAAAAGGGACTACTCTGTAAAATATTAATGATAAGAAGGAACATTAGTGGTGTTTAACCGAAGTTCTTTAAACAGAATAGTAAGCTAAATTATTGAAGTCTCAAAGGGACCATGAGTACAATCTCCAAATTTTAGAACTTAAGAATCATTAGAGTGAGTTAGGAGCTTGATTATATGACTTGGGCCCAATCAAAGCTAATTTTGATTTTTCACGTTGTAGTAGTTTCGACTTTCGATTCGAGCAAAATGCAAAAATATTCCATATACTTGTCTGATTGGTGAATATTGTCCTGTGTTAATATGGGGATTACTGTCAATATTTTAAGTTAATATGGTGAGGTATTATTGGTATTTTGGCTTGGAAAGAGGGCTTTTATTAATAAAAATTAGTAAATAAGAAGTTTTTGATATCAAGTGTAGTATCAAATGGTGAGTTTGGCCCAGTAGTTGGAGCTCTTAAAATCACTTATAGATCTATATTGTGATTATTAAAGTGTTTGGCCTCTATTATAAAAATAACTTCTGTTCAAACGTGATTTTCAGTATTTGGCCCCCCAAGATCATAATCACTTTTGGAATCTCGAGAAGCAAAAAATTAACATATTTTAAAAGCTACTAAAGTATTACTTTTGCAAAAGCTATTATACAAAAGCAATTATTTTATAATTAATCTTTATTATAATCAATTATTACCAAAATCAATTATAGTAAAATTAATTCTCCTATAATTGCTTCTCGTATCGCTAGACCAAACTCACCCGTATATCATTTTTATATCAGTTAATATAATTGATATCAAAACTAATGTCATTGGTCAACTCATTGGAAAACATGGGTATTTTAGTGAGAAATGTGGGTGCCTTATTTGGTATGATTACTTGAGCATGTGAGCATGCGTGTTGGTTCTTGGTTCTTACTTAACTATGTAATTCATTTGTCCCTAAATTTTCACGACTATTTTATTTTCAGGATGTCCACTACTTTTCTATAATAAAATTATTTTTCTTAAAAATACCCTTCCACTTATTTAAAAATACATAAAAATTTCATCTTTTTAACTTTATCTAAAAACTTCGCGTAAAAAGTAAAAATATAGAAAAATAAGGGACCGAGGAAGTATTACTTTACAAAATTGTGTGTCGTATCATGTAAAAAGAGTGGAGTGGGTATCTTACCATCCTAAGTAAGCCATGGCATATGGCAAGCTAAGAACGCCAGCACCGACCATGGCAGTGACAGTGTGAAAAGTCGAGTACCACCATTTTGCTTCTCGAGCAGGACCATATTCGTCCCATTTGTCATGAGATGGAACTTCCTGCAACAAACAAAACAACAATCGAGTTCTGCTCAAATATTATGAAATTCAAATTTGGAAATTACGAGATTTTGGACATGTTGACTCAAATAGAAATTCGAACAGATCTCTAAAGATCGCTAAGTAGGTTGCGCATAACTTAGCCTCATGGGCTCTTGATTTACATAGGCCTCACACTCTTTGTTCATAATTTGTGCATGTATCTATTTTTGTGATGGGATGACCCCATTGTAGACTGGAATTGTACTTTTATTTAATTTTTGCAATAGAATTAATTTTTGAAAAAAAAAATTAGAAAACATACATTTGGGTGCGGGGGAGAAGCTTGAACCATTTTTCTTTTACTCACCAAGAATGTAGGAATTTAGTGAACAACACATCATGTATTTGTAGTGGTTGTAGTATATTATTATTTTGGAACAAAATTAAGATGACGAATGACCCTTCATCAGCTACCATTACTTTTTTTTTTCTAGTAAATTCGTTACATCATCTACATAGAATGATAATGGATATTAGATGCAATGCACTACATGTTGACTCTAGAAGATTTTTATATATGTATGTAAAGGTTACAACTTTAGCCGCCAAGAATTAAACAAAGAAAAAAGGAGGGTATCATTTGTCTAAGGGCATTTCCAGCCGAAGCAACTCCTCCCTCTTGCATGTCTGTCTTACGTTGTCTTGCCTAGTCTGTCTTCTTGAATTGAATCAACAATCCAATACATTTAACTCAATTTCAAACTTTCCTCACTCCACTTAATAATAACAATAACAATAATAATAAGAATTTTTAAGGGAAACACCAACGATTAAACATAATTAAAGCAATACAACAAAACACTACAAAAAATTGGATCATGGGTCTATGGAGAGAAATCGTCATCGCCTAGGTTACAACTATTACAAAAAATTACGTATTTTTACACAAGTATAAATTATTATTTTTAAATAAAACTAAAAAAACAATTAACGGGTGGTCGACAAATGGCGTCCACCCATTGTTCTGGTGCACGCGCGCGTCCAGGAGTTCGGCAGGCAGGCAACTTCCCCCGGATGCCTGCCTGCCCTCTGGAGGGAGTTTTATTTCCAGCCGACGGGAGAGGGGGGGGGTCCCTCTTCGGCTAAAGATGGCCTAATAACTTTCTATTGTTCATCGTCGAAATCTATATTCCCTTCGTCCATTTTCTTTTGTTCCATTAAGTTTTGACATAGAGTTAGGTAATAGTTGAAAAAGTGAAATATTAAGTTATATTTACATTTAAACCCTTAAAAGTAGTGGTAGAGAATTAGTGGTGTCAAATACTATATGTGAAAGAATATTTTTGAGAAAAATAATTTCATATTAAAAAACGGAGTGTTGTTTTGAAAGATCTCGAAAGGTAAATAAGAGCAAAATTAAAAAGACGGAGGGAATATTTGCTTTTCTTTCAAGATTCAAGAGAATTCATCACTTAAAATATGCCATAATTGAGTTAAGCACCAACGGTGGCTCAAAATCGTGTATCCTCTAAAGCTTTGTGTCCCTTGGGATTAAAAGGTAAAAATGCAATTTTAGTCCCTTTACATTGGATCCTCAGTACATTTAATTATTCTCGTAGTTTATAGAATTGTGCTTTTAGTTTCGGACTTTAATTTGAAATATTGTGCTTTTGGTTTCAAATTTTGAAATCCACTCTGTAAAATTGCACATTTGGTCCCGCAATATATTTTATGTTTGGCATATTTGGTCCCACTTCTTATTAATATGTCAAAATTAGTCCTCACTATTTATAAATTTGCCTCGTATACAGGAATAAATGAAATCTTGATTTCGGATTCCCACTTTAAATTTTTGAACTGTCTCAATTGTCGAATGGTTCACATTGATTTTACCAATTCCAATGACTCTTAATGTGGATAAATGGTCCAATGGGCTTGTATTGGAGAGATTATTTGGTACGATCATTGCATGAATGACGTGGTGCAGTAAATGGTTTGTATTTGGTTAAACTAGTGTTTGCGTACCAATACATGTAGGGATGGGAATGGGATTGTGGAGCCAATTTTTTTTCTTAAATTTAGGGATTGAATTTAATATTTTCCTTATATTGTACCTCGTTATCCATTCAATGGATGCACTAAATGATTTTTCCTTGAACTATCCACGATCACCGAATATTTTGTTTCAATTTGTAACTGTTTGGCCAAACAAATAGAGGATTGTGAAGTTGTGTGAGTTAAGTGATTCCAGGAAAACACCTCTAATACTTAAATAAGATAGAATATAATTGAACTTGAAAACAAAGAAATTTTGAGAAATATGAGAATGTGTATTGTGTGTCATAAATTATATAAGTACTTTATATTGTATTAGGGTTTGTGTCCTAGATGACTCAAGTGTTCATGTGCATCTTTACTATTCTTAGTTTGTAGTACATGGAATATCACTTCAATAAAAGTGATTTTTTATGACATCAAGCCTGATGACATTTTGAAGAAAATATCACAAAAATTGATCATTGCTACATGTTTTGACTAGTCAAAATGTCAAGCTAGATATATTTAAATTAGTCAAAAAATGGATTTTTATAACATCAAGTCAGATGGCATTTTGAAGAAAATGTCAAGCACACATGTTTACTCTGTTTGGTGGAGTTGCCCTCGCACTACTGTGTATATCTGATACATTATCTATGAGTTCATCATTTTGTGTGGTGAGGTCTCATGGGATTGGAACCTCTTATTGCTCGGCTCGTTTTGAGAGCTCACTCTTCTTGCTAGGTCGTCAATTGATGTTGCATTTGTGAATAGTTGATGAACCAAAGTAAACCAACCAAGGCGGAGGTGGAGGTGGTTCATGTCGTAATAGGTGGGGCTGCGGTGGGTGGGGCCACGGGGGCTGCAACCGTTATTGTTGCCGATTTGGTAAGATTATCACATCACTAGTCATTAGTAATCAAAAGCTTACAATTAGTTAAATTTTCTGGTTCATAGTTTTTAGGATAAACATGCAATAATATGTTTTAAAATTCAAAGGGACTTCTGGTGTTACAAAACATGTTTAAGAGGGATCAAAATAACCACTATAATTATAATTTTAGGTGAAATGATAAAAATGCAGTTCAAGTAATGCACGTGTGACCCTCTCCGCTATGTAATAGCCGAAAAATGAATCGGTGAAACACTACATTGATAAGAGGGTTGTAACTGCTATAATTTTTTTTAGGGATGAATGTGCAAAAACCGGACCACAAAGGAGAAGAAAAATGTGATTCACTCTACTTAATATATACATCAATTTCATGATTACATGTTTTATTGTTGAAGATTATGTGATGTGTTAGAATCATTAGCTTATAATTAAACCATGTTATATAGTAGTGTTTTATTTCTATATGTCTCCAAAAAGAGTTATTTATATATTTGTAATAAGATTGGTGTAACTTGAATCTAATTGAATAATTTGTTATAGGATATTAAAAATTATTAAAGTTGTCATAATCTGGCCATTAAAATCTTCTTATTGAAAAAGTGTAGTAATAAAAATGTTGATGACTCTACATCTGGTTCACCAAGCTATAATATAATTTTAACATGGATAGTATTATTGGTGGAGTGGCAACTATAGTAGCTAGAACAAATTTTTAATTTTAATTAATTTATATTTATTTGCCTTCGTTATTCTACGAATGAAAAATAAAATTAATTAATATTATTCTCACTCTTCTTATTTCTTAGAATTAGCAATCTTGTATCTATCCCCTACGAATCTCACAAATTGTTGTTGTCAGATAATTTTTTTACATTAAATTAATTTACCCACATTGGTCTTCTTTGCAATACAAGTGAAGTGAGAATGACTTCTCTATAAAAAAAAAAAATAAAAAAAAAAAAGTGAAGTGAGAATGAAAATAGAGTATAGTTATATTCTCTCTTCTTATTTCCTTCCAATTTGTTAGAGAAAATTTCTAATTTAGATTATTCTGCCATTACTAGACTTTTTTATATTACATAAGTGAAAATAAAAATTAAATAATATTCTTCTCACTCTTCTTATTTCTTAAAATTTGTTATCTTGTATTGATCCCTTTCGATCCACACAAAGTTTTGGTGACGTAATTTTTTTTTTAATTTAAATTAATTTACCCTCATTTGTCTTCTTTATATTACGAGTAAAAAGGAATTTATAAATTAATGTTTTTCTCTCTCTTCTTATTTCCTTATTATTTCCTTAGAATTTGTTAAATCAAATCTAATTTTGATTATTCTACAATTATTAGACTTCTTTATTATAAGAGTGAAAGTAAAAATTAATTAGTGATCTTCCTTCTCTCTCTTTTTTCCTTAGAATATCCTAGTCATAATTCATCCCTTCCAAATCTCTCAATTTTTTATCTCGCTAATTTTTTTTTTAAATTAAATCATTATTTCTGCATGATTTTTAGTAGTATAAGCCTATCTAAGGGTCATTTATGGTGAAAATCCCTTTGTGTGCAGAGTGTACGACAGTATTGAAGCCGGACAGAATAGTGATTATTCTGCAGGCAAGTTCCATCAGATAAATCTGCTACAAGAACACGAGAAATAGGCACCTATGAACCTTTGAGAGAACAAATCTCTTCTTTTTCAAAAACTCATAATCATCAATATCTCTGAAAATAGTGAAGATTACAACTCTTTTTATAAGATTCTAATCCTAGGCAACTGAAAGGAAATAAAACTCTTAAGGAAACTGAATAACTCCTAGACTCCTATAGAAACTAAATCACCAAAAAAATAAAGAAACTAAATAACTAAATAATAAAAAGATAGATTGTCTTGGATGCTCCTGCATCAGTCGCTCAGGGTTGGAAAGAACTCGTCCTCGAGTTCACAGCAGTGTCATCAAGATCCACAAAACCAGGACAAACTAACGATGACGGTTAATCAAGCCTTGTACTTGGGTCTGTCCTGTCCCTCCACGTCGTCTGATGTTGGTTAAATCCTCGACAGCCTCTGCAAATCCTCAATTTTTACTTCCTTGGAGTGATCTCTTCGATCACGGTGTGGACTCCTCAACATCACCATGACTCAGTCATTTAAGCTGATGAGGATTTTGCCCCAGGAAGAAAGAAACCCAGTATTAGCCAGAGGTTGGGTAAATCTGCGACTTGCTTGGCAAAACCTCGATCTCCCAATCAATGATTATAGCCTTGCCTTGTCGTTCACGAGAATGGCGTAACTGCTCCCACCAAGCAGAAGCCATACCCTTGAGTTTGACCGCAACTAACTTAACCCTCATTGGAAAATTCTGAAGCTCTGATACCAACTGAAGCCGGTCAGAATAGTGATTATTCTGCAGGCAAGTTCCATCAGATAAATCTGCTACAAGAACACGAGAAATAGGCACCCATGAACCTTTGAGAGAACAAATCTCTTCTTTTTCAAAAAGTCATAATCATCAATATCTCTGAAAATAGTGAAGATTACAACTCTTTTTATAAGATTATAATCCTAGGCAACTGAAAGGAAATAAAACTCTTAAGGAAACTGAATAACTCCTAGACTCCTATAGAAACTAAATCACCAAAAAAATAAAGAAACTAAATAACTAAATAATAAAAAGATAGATTGTCTTGGATGCTCCTGCATCAAGTATGGTGAGATCCCGATGATTGATGGAGGCACATCCTGCGATTTACATCCTTCAAGATTCTAGGACAAGAGTTCTGAAGGTCCAGGATTAGTCTAGTGTAAGCTTGGACACCGGAGTAATAAAAAAAAAAGTTGCGGCACATACGCTATGGCCACATGCGAGTAGAACAAAGCATATTTGCATTTAGATGGTCACATCACTTGTGAAATTTATATATATATTTTGTGTGCTATAGTGACGGTTACACTTGGTAATTATGAGTAGAACTAGATTCCCTAGTCGGCTAGTTCCCAAAAGTAAATTTAGTTGGTAAAGATTGGAATTAGATTCCCTAATTCCCCAAATTATTAGACTATAAACTACAGTGAAAGAACTTCATCCATTGTGACAAATTAAAATATGGGGAAATCCCATTTTGCTCCCTAACCTTCTAAGTTTCCACTTAACCTAATCCAGGCAGTCCTCTAGGATGTTAAAAATTAGAATATAAAAGAATATTTCGTCCAGCTTTAATTATGTGATCTTGAACGTTTCTCCATTTTGTCATCCACATTCGAACGTTTTCATTTTCTGCCACCCAAACATTGAATAGATTCCACAATCTGAGCTATTTTTAATAGTTGAGGAGGTTAAGTGAAAACTCACAAAAGTGAGGTAAAGTTAAAAAAAGGTTCAAAATTAGGGGGCAAATTTAAATATAGAGGAAATTGCATTTCTCATACCAAACTATTACCTACTTTAGACATTTGGTACAAAATCTTTAAAATATACGCAATTTAATACCAAAATTGAAGGACTTTTTTCACTTTTGTTTGAGCTTAAAATTACGCTCCAAAAATTTTACCATAGCATACTTATGTGTCTTATATGATTTAATTTTGATTAATGTCTCAACACTTTGCCAATTTTTAATGAACTGAAATTTTTACCATTACAAAGCTCTCGTCAAAACTTTTCAGTTATATAATGAACACAAAATTTGCCCCCCTACCCCCCACAAAAAAATTGACGGAGAAAGAATATATGAAAAAAATCCTTTGATTTTTAGTAATAAATGTGTTTTTTTTAATGTTTAGTACCAAATATATAAAATATGTAAAGTAGGTAAATACAAATATACAATTCCGTCTTTAAAATATATCTAGCTTGACATTTTGACTAGCACAAGAGGTAAGGTCACAAGTATTATTTAAGCAAGAAAGCCGCATTTATATTTTATATATAGAGGTTATCAACGTCCTTAGGATTCCTTATTATTCTTCGAGGAAAGGAATATATTGAATAAGCAATGGTTTCCAGATGTGCAAAGCAGATTCAACAAATAAATAAACAAATGAAAAATTGCATCTTTTCGTTTGCACAATAATACATAAAGATAAATTAAAAAAAAAAATAGTAAATTCGAATTAATGCACGTTTATAATTGTCATATAAAAATTTATTTTCCAACTTTTCTTTCACTTGGGCTTGTCTTGGACTGTAAGAGAAATTCTAAAAAGATTTCCTCTTTTTCAAAAAATCAAAAAGTACTAATGGGAGACGGATACGAAAGATTGAACAATAATGAACAAATATCCAATCCCAACCCTAATATTCATGAAAGCTAGAATTTTTATTTTCTCCAAAAGACAAAAAAAAGAAAATATTTATAGAAAGAAAACTACTCAAGTCCTAAATTAAATTAAAATATCGAGATAATAAAAAATAACTAATAAAGATAAAAAAAAATAGACTAGAAAACTACGGCATGACCAAGCCAGGTACTTCGGGTAAGATTTGAGTGAGCGACTGTTCATGTCAATGTATATCATATACTTGCTTCATTTACTCCTTAATTTGTGGCCAGTTGGATTTTAGCTTGCGGATCTCATCCCGAGACCGCAAGACTCGGACTACTTCTTGAACCGCTATCGTCTCCGACGTGTATTGAATCAAGGTAGGTTGGGGTCGACCATGTATGTTCTCAAATGGTGTCCTAGATTTCTCGGGGACCCTAGACGAAGTTCAAAATCGGGATCCTATATTGTAAGAAAAAATCATGAAAATTTTATTTTTCTTAATTTAGTAAATGCAAAAATATTTTTTAAATCTTCGTATCCTAGTTTTTTTAACATATTTTTTCTATAGATAAAAAAAAGTCAATTCACTTAATTTTCCTTGTGACATAGTTGATCGTAAATAGGTAATTATTATTTAAATTGAAACCTTAAGAAAAAGAAAATTAGGGTAATAAGAGATTGAAAATAAAATTCGATAAAGATAAATTTTGAGATGATAGAGAAAGAATAATCTAATTAATTGGATTCAATAAAGAGAAATTGTTAAAAAGGGTAGAGAAATAATATCCAATTTGTTGGACAATGAGTTAGAGAAAAAGAAGAGAAAATAGTTATTTAATGGAAAAAGAAAATTGAAGTTAAACCTTTAACCCTAACTCTTCAAATTCTTGAAGCTAATATTTTTTTTTTAATTGTGAAATCTACAACAATAAGAGGCATGCAATTGTTTTGTTCAAATAAATATTGTGAGCTAGCAAGTCGGGCCTGCAATCGACTGAAGGAAAGTAGGATTGTACTAAAACTCGGCTCAAGCCAAATAATTTTCCCAGTCTCGTTGCTTAAGGCAAGTAAAGCAGCGAAGGTACTGCTCAAAACATTTTTTGCATCCGCGTGAACATGAGCTGGCCGAGGCGAGGTTGAAGCTCACCCAACGAGGATGCTATTGAATATATAAATTATCTATGTACTCCAACCTCGTCGAGGCCAAGCTTAGCATGGGCATAGACGAGGGTCTTACTCCTGCAAGTCATTTTTTTTCGAGTCTTCAACTTGCCTTCTGGACGTCTAATTAACATCATTCTTTGGTATCTAATCAAACCAATCGATCCATCTCAAAAAAAAAAAAAAATCAAATCAAATCAATCGATAAATCCTTCAATTTATTCTTAAAAAGATATACAACTCACACAAGCTCAGGAGAAATCTATCATTTTGGTCTAGATAGTGAGATTGAAAACACTGTTTTCACTACATCATCATCCACTTTCAACAATTATCTAACCAAGTTATGTTTTATTTCAATTGGCTCAATATAATTTGATTTCCTAGGGCATAAAGTGAACTTTAAAGTAATAAAAAGATGCCAATAAGAGCATTTCTTATAATTTTGCCCCAGCACTTTGAGATATTTCAGAATGTGGCAAAATGACACCTTATATATGTACTTTGAGTCCAAAGAAAGCATTGATATTTGTCTATATTTCTGATTCATTAGCAGAAGAAAGAGGTTCAGCTTCCGCTTGTGGGAACGACTCAGATTTGTATAAAACACTTCCAGGCTAGATAATTAAAAATAAAATTCTTCAGAACTTCAGAAGTTGATTTTGCTTGAATTAATTGCACATTTAGTATCAACTTATCAAAAAAGAAAGAAAATAACATTGTCATCAACCACATCAAGAACAAGAACAAGAACAAATATAACAATAGGGTTATTTGCACATCAACCCTCCCCCCCACGAAAAAGTTATCCATTTTTGCACTTCCCCCCGTCTAATTGAAAAAACCTGCATGTACCACCTCGAAGTTGATAAATGAGAGTATTTGCCCCCAGATAATTTTTTCAATAAATTTCGAAGTGTAGAAGGTCATTTAGGGGTTAGTGCAATAACTAAAAAACTTTTGGGAGATTAAATGCACAAAATTTTAAAATATCAAGATGTGACTTCCAAACAGCCAAACACCAATGCAGTTCTAACTTGTGATTTCTAAACAAACATATATATAAGCTGGAATAGATTACAGCATTAATAAATTATGTCTAAAGGCTTGTTAACTCATAAAGGCTCCTCCTCCTCCTCCGTTCATGGTTGATGGTCCTTGCGATGAAACTTGTCCTTGAGGTAATATTTGAGATCGTCCAGCACCTTGAATATAACCTTGATTCATACCCGTTTGTGGCATTTGCTGTGGAATCTGTTGTTGCTGCATCTGCATAAGCGGTTGTTGTTGTTGTTGTTGTTGCTGCTGTTGTTGCATTTGTTGCATCGGCTGCTGTTGCTGTTGCATTTGTTGCATCGGCTGCTGTTGTTGTAGCTGTTGTAGATGCTGCTGCTGAAACTGCTGCTGTTGTACTTGTAGTTGTTGCTGATTCGGATTCGGTATTTGTGGCTTAAATACAACCATATCCTAAAATAATGGTTTTGACAATGTGATTAATGGCAAAGCAGGTAGTAGGCGTAAATGGCAAAGTTGTACTTCTAGTCCCACAGGATCAGACCCTTTAGGCCAGTACTTTACAAAATTGTACTTTTGATCTTATCGTCTCCCAGTTCTAACAATTTTTTGCACTTTTTGTCCCGCAAAATAGTCTCAATGTTGCAATTTTTGTCTCATAGGACATTAAACTTTTGGTCCCAGATTGAATCGACAAGGTGAGATAGGAATAAGTGTAAAACTTCATAAAAACTAGGACCAAAACTGCAATTTTACAAAATGCAGGACCAAAAGTGCTGAAGGTCCAGCCTTTGGGACTAAAGGAGCCATTTTTCCAAGCATAAATAGTCTAATTAAATAGAGTTCAATTTGAAATCATAACAACATACCCCAGGGAAAAGCATTCCGATCAAACGGTATGCTTTGTCAGAAACCGAGAGGAGTAACGTTTGGGATGGTAACTGTATTACTGCACACTGAACAATTACATATAGAGAGAATGAGGATTATTGTGTCAATGGTCAGATGTTCAAAAACATATTTGTATAGTTATGACTTACAAGCTTTTTATCTTGCAGCTGTCCAAGAAAACCATGTTGGTTCATTGCCCGAAAAACTAGAAAATCAGCCTTTCCAACATATTGCCTAGCATATAATGTATAGAGAACTCAAATTTCTTTTGAGTAGATCAAGTAAAAGAATCATACTTCAATTTAAGGAAATATTACTTGTTATTCATGTGGTCCTGGGATATGAGGCGAACTATCTGCATGGTAGAAGGCCAATTTGAAGCGAGCCTGAAAAGACACGGAACATGAATGAGACTTAATGTGAGCAACCTATGATGTAAATAGAGGTCACCCTACAATTAAATAACAATCCAGAATCAAAAACACGGTTAGAAGGCAACTGTAAACCAATGTGGAACATGTTACGTAAAAGGGATAACCTATTCAATTTGGTTCATAACCAAATCGATATCCCTCTTCTCTATTTGGATTTGGTTTCCAAGACCAATATCTTATTGAGATTCATTGGATGAATATATCCAAAAATATGCCTCTAAAGACATCTTCGTCGATCTAATTATCAAAAAAAGAAAGGGCAAAAGGTAGCTCTTATTGCCAACACTACTGATTGTCATGAATTACTAAAATTGCACAACCATAGTAAGCAGAGTAAGAGCATCATGTCGAAAGAAGTCTTACGTCTCAGAAGCTGAGGCATTCCTGTATCCCTGGCACAATAAACAGATTGAAAAAAATGAAGTAATATGAGCATAGGTATGCAAAAGAAGCTAATTTCTAGATAATAGCACACACATAATATACATTACCACATGACCACGAGAATAGCGGAACAAAATATTTGGATTAGTATCATTTTCTAAGTCAAATATTTGTAAAAACCATGAAATGGTCTATAATCAGACTACTTTGTTATACAGAGACATTAAACATACCTCCAATCTGGTGATGAAAACAGGTTGTCCTTGTCTCTGTCCAGATAAGTTTCCCTGGATCATTCCATCACAAAGATTTAAGGCTGTTAATAATCGCATTAAAATTGTGCAGTTGCCCACAGATGTTTCCATGTCATCATTTACAAATGATTCAGTTTTATAATACACATTCCTTATACATATTTCTTTCAGAAGTAAAATCTAGGTGAGGTTTTTACATACAGACAATTAGATATACAGACAACCTTGTTATTTGAGACCAGACCATAAGCTTATATTACAATACACCTGAAAATGAGACCAACTATTGAAGACAGTTCTTTTTTTTTAAGTCTAACAAGCTCTCTTAATTCCTAAATAATAATTGAGAAAGTACACCTTCAACCTCATTTTCATGTAAAACCTTCAGATTCATCAACAATTTCAACTTTTTTGTATGAAAAGTCATCAACTGGCACTAAAAATCAGGCACTAATATATAATTTTTGGCATAGAATGATCATAAAGGTGTCAAAAACCATGAACAATGTTCTAACTCAACCAAAAGACAAATTGTTATTCATTTATCGATATTCATTTAACAAGAACAGGCCATGTTTGAAAGGGTAGTAAAGTAATCTAACATTTGACAGAAGGCACTTTTCCAAATACCTCTACCACACAACTAGATATGGCACTAGCATAATCGCACAGAATATTCAGGCCTAAAAGAAGAAAAATTATTTAGATGTCTTAAAATACACAGCAATTTCAAATCAATTCATGCTTTGATTATATGAATTATATTCACTATGATAATTACCTCCCACACTTTGATATATTTTGATTGTGCTGACTGCAGTTGACTTGATGACTGCTGATTCAAGGTAATATTTCCCACGGGGTTGTTGCCATTCACACCAACAGGCTGCATGCCTTGTTGCTGAGGCATGCCTTGTTGCTGGGGCATGCCTTGTTGCTGGGGCATGCCTGGAGTAGGCATCATCGAGCCAGTTCCAGAAGCAATACCGGATGCACCACTGCCATTCATCGTGTTCTGATTCATACTCATTCCTGTTGGAACCATCTGTGTTACGGGTATATTTCCTTGGCTCATGCTAGGAAGTGTTTGAACAATACTACTTCCTTGGACATTACTCAAAGGCTGTGACATGACAAGGCTAGGATTTCCAGGCACATTAGAAGATGCAGAAGTAAAAGGTGCAGGAGCTGAGACTTGACCAGTTGTTTGCATTGGCATTGGCATTGACCCAGAGATTGGTGTGACACCAGATTGACCTGAAGATATCACAGATTGTGAAGGAGGGATTGAAGATGCCAGTCCACTGGATATCATATTCGATAGCATAGGTGTTCCACCCATAGAAGAAAGTCCCATAGAAGTTCCTCCAGCTAGAGCTTGACGTGCTTGAGCCACATCGTTCAAAATTCTCACATTTGCCGCAGCACCACCAACTGGGCGCAAAGAGGGTGTAATATTGTTAACAAGAGGTTTTATCTCTGGTACATTTTCAGTATTTGGAATCATTTCCTGAGACGTAGATATAGGTGAAGAAGTTTGCAAGGTTGGAACAGCTTGGGAAGCAGCTCGAGGAACAGATGACATAGGTGGAAACGTAGACCCAGTCACAGAGGTCACAGTTGTGGGCTCCTGAAATAATTTAATGGAGAAGTTTGATGTCTTCAATTGCTAAGACAAGGGAAAGGACAACCCCGTAGTATTCCAACAGTGTGTAGACAAAATTCAAATATTTGAGCCTTACCACTTTTACAGTTGCAGGGGGGATGTTTCCAATAGGTATTGGTTGCCGGCCCAAGACAGATCCATTTGCTGAAAGAAGAGAAGATACAGTATCAGCATCAACCCTAACCATTGACTTAACAAGATGAATGAATTATTTTGTAAAAATCAAAAGGCAATGCTGATGACGCCACCTATAATTATCTAAGTAAGCTCTTATTTAATAGTTTACTCTATTTTTAAGCTGAGCAAATCCTTCTTAATTATGTTCTTGTTTTTCTTTTTTTAAGTTCTACGGGATCGTAAATTTTGAAAGGCGAAGATGTCATTAAAGATTTACAACTGGTACATAATAAGGAGGACAAATGAATTGCCACCCACTCAATTTATAGTACGAGTCCGAGAGTGTGATTCTTCTGTCATCTAAGCAAACATATACTTCACACATTAAACGGCCATGCCCAATAAAATCAGTAAACTGGTATACTAAACTTCTTTCTTGTTTGCTAAGTGCCTTGCCAGGTTTCTGCGTACCAATCACAACTTCTTCATAATTTAAAATCTCAAATGAAATGTGTGCACAGAAAAAATAGATATGAGCACAAGCACAAGAACTGCTCTGCTAATGCTTTGCATCATGACGCAATGTAGTCAGAGGCATATAGCGCAACAACGCGCAAAAGCTTCTGGGGCTATAGCGCAAACTTTTTTTCTGAAAATGAATCACATTTTATATATCTTTCTGATTGATAAATGTAAATTTAAACTAAGAGTCTAAGATATATAGAAACAATAAAACAAAAACATCTTAGTTCATTAATTCCAAAATAAGTCCTAAATACCCAAAAACAATAGCAAAACTCGAAAAAAAAGCAAATAAACTACTGGAGGTGGTGTGAGAGGCACAGAGAAAGGCAATGTAAATTTTTAACCTACTGGCCGCTTTTTTGTTTTTACTTTTGACTTTTGTAAAATAATTAGGTTCAAAAGGGCTGGGCTGGAACACGTTTATTTTTTTATTTTCTTTTTGAAGGCAGAAAACAATAGCTCGCTATTTGCAGCGCCTCACATAGCACGCTAAGTGGTTGGCGACTGTGCAGGGCGCAGCGACGCGATGGTGTTAGGCTACAGCGCATAGCGCGCTATTTGCGCTTTTGACTACTATGTCGTGAGGTGAAGATGAAATTTTTTTGGTAAATCAACTGATAAGTACCAGATATAAATATGAACTTTTGGAAAAACAAAAAGTTCGGTATTAGTAGCATTCCGACAGAGGGAGGCATGAAAACTCACTTGATGGGACAGATACTGGAGGTGGTCCAGTAATGGGAGGAACAGGTGTCACGTCCATCTTGACAGGGTTCTGATTTGATGGTAAATTTGTCATTCCAGACCGACTTAAAGCAGCACGACCCTCCATGAAATTTTCTGAGATGAGGACAAGGAAATGAGGATTTTTAACATTATCTATAGGCGGATCTGCAGCGCGTGGATTGCGTTTTCCCTAATTAACACAGTGAGGAAAAAATCAGTATAATCAACAGCTCATTGAAAAGAAAGACATAAAGGAAAAGAAAATGAAAGAGAGAAAATGAAAACTCTCACACACACACACACAGAGATAGAGAGAAACATTTGTATATTTTTTTTTTCGAAAGACAAAGTTACATGTCGGTACATGCTTGGAGAGCAGAACTCTATGCGAAACAAGAAATCCATCATTATAATTTAATTGTTTCCATATGGTTAATTTCAGATAATAAAATTGGGAATGTCGACATGAAAGTCACCACCCACATAGTATTTCATATTACCAAAAAAACTAAAATCAAACATTTTCGTGTATGATGGGAAATATAGTCCTGAATTTTTTTCTTTATTTAACAAATATTACCTGACTGGATTCCATGACTATAAAACTGAATAGTTGGTGCAATCTTACCAAAAACCAGACAGATACTCTGTACACAGAAATTGGACCACTGAACAGGAATATACCATAGATGGGAGCAGGCAGTTAGGAAGATCCTTATGTGGCCGGGGGTGAAATGTGTAAGACTATATTGAATGGATTTCTAATCTCAAATAACCAACTATTATGTTCCAGTTGTATCATCGTGAATTCTTGCCTTTTCTAGACAGAAAGCTTGATTCTTTTATAATGTGATGACTGATGAGATATAACAGGTCTCTTCAAAAGGCACCAAAGAAAGGGGGTACAAGTACTGTATGATTAGTTCGAAGAATATGCTAGCTCACCAACCAATAGGCTATGAAAATTGGAATGAGAATGGTATGCCATAGAAAAGGCATAGAACATGAACAAGAATTGTGTAATAATTTCTCATAGAACTCATTCGTCAAATTTAAGGATCAATGAACTAGTTGAATTAAAGAAATAGAAAAAATGTCTCCTAGCTTATCAAAAAGAATACAGCAGCCAGGGTTAATAAGATGTTAAATTAAGTTGGAAGTAAGATCAGCAAAGGCAATACTACTTTTATTTTCACAAACTCCTAAGAATTAAAATAAGGAGCAGAGGAATGAGCTTCAGAGATGTATATCAGTACCGCATCATAAATTGCCTTGAGTTTTGGAAGCTGCTTTGGACAAATTACAGACAACGAAATAGCACACTGCAAAAGAGGAACACTCCTGAGCGACCTTGGGAAATGAATGGATTAATTGCAAGATAAAGATGGGAAATGAATAAGAACTTTTAAGCAGTACCTGAGCAAATGATTTCGCTAATGTATCTACATCAATGAGACGATTATCTGGTTGTGTTTCAATATTATCGCTCTTCTCTAGATTATGGGGTTGTGGTCGATATACTGGTGTGGGCAACGGGTAAGGGTTGCTTGCAGCAACAAGAATGCAATGTCTTTGTCCATCCACATTTGGATTTTGGGTTCGATTTGGAGAATAAAGCATCTGGAAATTCGACAAAACACTTATCAAAAATCACAAGTTTATGAAGCATAAAGCATAATATAGCTTAACAACTAAGCACAGGAAAAATAAGAAATTCAATGGTGATCTGCCACTCATTATACAATAATTTAAGGGGGAAATGAAAAAGAGGAAATATGATGTTAAGGATTTCCAGTCACACTCATTTATGTTAAAGATTCATTAAGTTGAACATATTATGTTGTTTGGTAAGCATAGTATGAGTCGAAATTGACCAACTGACCAAGATAGGAATATCGGAAATAAAATATACTAAAAGTAGTCTAATTTTTCTTACAGTATGACAATGTCTTGCATCACCCTTGGGAAAATTTTGCGTACTTCACAAAAACCAACAAGAATCATAAATACAATTTCCAGATCATAAAAAATATTAATTAAAGAAGTTCAAGAAGTACCTTTTTAACAACATCATATCCTTGTCACTTTTTGATAGTCTATGAGTTCTGCTTAATGAAAAAAATCATTTCTAAAATTTAAAAAGGAAAAAAAACCACTCTTTCTTTGTTTCAGGAAGGTCTTCTAGTTTTAGTTAGGTAAATGAAAATTACTTAACGGAAGCAACTTATCCCAGCACAGCTAGCATAAATACTCAGCAGTTATTACTTTAAAAATGATTGCCCAATCTACACATTAAAATCCACATGTATTAATCAAGGTCAGGATGCAGGGTTCATGGGAAACTTAATAGTGTTAGATGTTTATCTTAGGGGAGAAAATTAGCTTGTGGGCATGATACAGCCAGCAGCAAGGTAAGAGCTGGGACAGCTTAGGCACATTTGTTGCTAAGCGAACTATTGTGAGTTAGGTATTCAAAGACAAGAGAAGGCCTAAAAGGTATACAATACATCTAACTAGAAGTAAGGGCACCTCCGACAACTAAGTGATGTCTATGCTAGCACATGAAACATAACGAACAAAAAGGCTTTCCACGCCTAGTTTATAAGAAGTAGAACATTTTTCCTTAAACGTGATAGCCCATCCACGTTGATTGCAAATGGATGATTATAAACATCTAATGCAACACCGATTGAAAATGAGAACAATGAAATACTAATAAACACAGGCCAAAGAACCCACATACAATCATCGCATTTTGATTTTCAACAAGTTAAAGCTCAATGATGGTTAAGAACTCACAGGTTGAACTTATACAATCGTCACACGTATGAATGTAGTGATAAGATAACTCAAACATTCTAAATGAAGATAGGCATCACCACGGACCATTAAAGCTTCAGCAAGCCCTTCAGCAATTGCGGCATCATTGAAACCACCACCAGCAAAGGGTATAGCTGAAAGCCACTGAAAGAATATATCCATGTCTCTAGTCCAACCACTCCGTTGCACAAGGCAAGCTGAATGAAAAACCAGAATAATAAGAGGGGAGAAAGGAAAAGTAAGAAAACAGATGGTACAACCTAATATCATTACCCGACCTGTACAATCTCCAATAAAGCAGGGCATAAAATAAGCAGTCCACAACAAATATAAACCCTTAGTATTTAAGGTTCTTGGAGAGTGCAACTACATATAATATTAAAGTGGATACCACAGATTCCTAACACCTTCCATCTAGAAGCGAATTTCCAGAAAACAAAAGTTTACTGACTTTTGCAACTTATGTAAGGTTCTGGAAAAATCAACAAAGCATCAACAGTACCATTGGAGAATAATAATGGAGCAGAAGTGCTACCCAAGAATGCCAAAAGTTTTAGAAAAATGACAAATAATCACATATTCCCCTTTCTTCTTTCGAGGACGAGGGCCAGGGAGGAGTACATAAGCCTATTTAATTAAGGATAGCAGAAAACAGAGGTTGGTCTGGCTTTGGTATGAACTTCTTGATCCATGGTATTATCAACCAGTGAATCAGGCAACTGGTGGGCTGAGTTGAAGAATTGTCAAGGTGATGATTTATATTGTTAAGTCTGACGTAAAGAGTTATCTAGGAGGTCCGGTTGAGAATTACAGGGGCTTTTAATAATTGCATAAAAACGTAAAATAATAAAGGACGGAATAGACTTAGGCATACAGAAAGCACTCTGCAAGAAAATAGAAGATGAATCGTGCTTCCAGCATAAGAGCTTAAACTGGGATTTGGGGCTTTTGCAATTGTCCCGGCATAAAGGCTCCCCCAACAGGATATATTCAACAATTACCTGTCGCATTGGCAGCATATATGCAGCCATGGGCAGATTGAGAAAATACATCATGTACAGTAAAAGGTAGGAGAATACACAGAGTTAGTAATATTATAAATTAAGAATAAATAAGGAACTTCCATGACTTAGACGACTGAGTAAAAACCGACACAAAAAATCAAATTCTGTGGACATTGTAGAATTGTTTTTGCAGGATAAAGTGTAAGCACTGCAAAAGACCCTGAACAAAATGCGCACCGCTGTAAGAACCATGAGCGTTGAACATGACTAGTGCGAGCTCAACATTGGGAGTTGATGTATTCTGGAAAAAGTTATGAAACAATAAGAAATTGATATCAAAAAGTCAAAAGTACTATAAAATAAACATGATAACCAGAACAATTCTTTGGCGATAACTGAACCTTTTTCCTAATTAATTTAATATGGAAAATTAATTAAATAAATCATTATATAACATGCACACCTGACTCGCTTGCTCATTTCCACAAAAACATCTGTAGAAAATTCGCATAAAAACAAAAAATTATTATGAAATGAAAAAATGATACAGAAGAAAGAATTTTTTATATGCTCTATTTCAATTCACGATGGTTACATGGGAAGTATCAAGCCAAAAAGATCATAGAAATAGATAAAACAACAAATCAAAAAGAGGAGCATAAGCTTAAATCTTTTCACATTGGTTGCACCCGATAAGTGTCGTAACCAATTAAAAAAAAAAGTTCCTAAAACTGGACACTACAATAATTTTGAAAAGTTATAAGATCCATATGCTAGTGAATATCCATTTTTTCCAAGACAAGGAAATTCAAATGGCACCTACAAGGACTAGGATTTTACTAAATTTCCTATGATCAACAAAGTTGATGATATTTCAGTCAATCCAAATCTTAGAATGACTTCACTTAATAACATACTCAACTCAAGATGAACTCTTCTCCTCTAACGTCTGGTAATAGTATAAGGTGTTTTCTCCAATTTTTGCCATGTTCTCGGGGTGAACGGATTCTTGAATATAGACCAAAAAGGTTAAAATCGATATTCCTAAATCCAATACTAAATTAACAGTTACACAACCTTCAAAATTGTTATAAGATTCTCACTATAAAATACAATTTTCAGCAGAAGTATATACAGAAACGGACTTTTCCATATCCTATCAGTTATCACATCTCAATAGTTTGCTTCAATAGCACCTCAGTGCATATTTTTATTGATTTGTGACAGCTGAAAACACTTCCAATGTCCATCTATTTAGCTGTCTAGAACAACGAAAACAAACTTTCTACTACGAATTTGTCTGCCTCAGTATGGAGAGTACATTAGATCGCTATTTCGAACAAAATTCCGCTCAATTAAGCCTTGATAAGTGATGAATTGCAAGAATAAAACTAAATAGAAACGACAATAATTCCATGAAAATGTAAACCATCATCAATAATCAGAATGAACGAAATTTTATTTACTCACTCACAAGAAACCCTAAAATAGTCCCCAAATAACGACACTCTAATCCTCAGTTCAATTCATCACCAAGTAATTCATACAGAGACATATAGTAGAGGGGTGAGAGGTACCGTATGATTTTGTCGAGGTATTCGGAGAGGATGATTTGCCAGAAAGGCCCAATTGCCGCCGTGCCTTCAATGGCGACGATCAACTGTTTCGGTCCCATCTTCACAATTTCTTCTACAAGTGTTTCTACAATCTATATATAATTTATATAATTTATTATATATTACGACGGTTGACCAAAATCCTGCTATTTTGACTAAATCTTTTTTTTTCTTAGTTGAATTATTAATTTATTGAATAGAAAAAAAATTGGCTAAAGTTTGATAAATAATAAGGAAATATAACTAAACTGTTACGAAAAAGAGGATTAAAATTTGAGTGGCCATATTTAAACTTTCGTTTCGAATATATGTTTCGGTCAGTCAAATATTGAAAACTTTTTGAGATTTTTCGGAAATGTTTCGGAAACATTAAGGAAAAATTATAAGAAAAGTTATTAAATTTAGAAAAATAACAAAGATTAAGGCAAACAAATAGTTTTAAAATTACATCTTATTTTCGTTTCGCTTGATTCAAAATCGAAAACTTTTCAATGTTTCGGAAAAAAATAAAAATTTTGATCCATGATTCAAAGGCTATTTAATTTTGTCATTTCCTAATTATATCTTGTGAATCTGGACATTAAGGAATACACATTCGAATTATTATTTATTAATTTGATGTTCGCGGTGATTATACTAGTTTCTTTTGTGGGTGTACCAAAAGGTTATATCTGTAATTTTTAATTTTCTCTCTGTTTGAAGGGTAAATGTGGTATTTCCGAGAAATTTCTCTCTATTTTCCAATGATTTTCGATTTAGTTGTTTCACTGAATTTAGTTGTCTCTCTATTTTGCTTTCCGTTTTCAAAAACATTTTCACAATAATCAAATAAATGACAATTTTTTATTCTCTAAAAATTTACGTAAATTTTACTTTAATTTGACTTACACAACTTATCTTACATAATAAACATGATTGAACATAAAATCTTATACATTTTTTATATACAACATAAACTCTTCCGACACAAAAACTATACATGTATCTTATTTCCCAAATCACTATCCTAAAAAAAAAAAGCAAAATCAAAATTATCAACTTTATGCAAATTGAAATTATATCACTACTCTCCCAAATATCAGATAAACAAGCTCATGTGCTTTCAATTACGTCATGTAATTAAATTTCGTTGATCATTTTTTTACCCAAATTTCTCAATTTTCCCAAATTAGCTCACTTATGGACCTTTTGACAACTTAATTTCAATATTTTGTTACTCCCTTCATTTTTATTTTATTTTAGTACGTGCGAAATTCAATTTTGTAATGTAGTTGCCAACTTCGAAGTGTCACGAAATCAAATAATTAAAATACCAAATAATATTTCTTTATGAGATTGTAAACTCTTATAAAACTTGTGATTTTTTCAGTTTAATATTGGCCTCGATAATTGTTAATTTACTTTTTGTATTTTTCAGTTGAGCTTTTCTGTACCTTTACTAGTAATAATCGAATATGTTTTATTATGTGTTGATGTGGTTACCATTAACTAAAAAAGAAACGTTAATCCAAGCAATCTTTTTTTTTTTTTTTAAATCATTGTGAACTAAATTAATTTTCATTTTTAATTCAATGAAGTTTTTAATTTTTTTCCGCCTCCTCCAATTTATCTAAGGACTTTTCTTTCTTCTCTTTAATGGCTCTTCATTAATTGTAGATTGACAATTGAAAAGTAAGATATGAATTAATAAGTTCTAATTACTCGTAAATTACATCTAAATATATTAGTGGTGAGCTAATACCAATTTACCCCAAATAAAATGCATAAATGTTCAATTTATCCCCTATGGTTTGAAAAAATGCACTTTATCCCCTGTGAAAAGTAGCAATTTAACCCCTTCAACCCGAGAGCATAAATCACTTGTCGAAATTGAGAGTGTGCAAGAGAAATATTTTATAATATAGAGAAGTAAATTACCACGTGTATCATATCAGAGGGGGTAAACTACTACATTATCTTAACACAAGGGATAAAGTGTCATATATAAAAATGTCAGGGAGGCGATGTGAAACTTTTATAAGATTATGGACGGTAAAGTGCTCCTTGTCAATAATAGATAAGTTAATCGAACAATATGAATATTAAAGGTGGTGAATTGCCATTAACTTTATTAGTGGTTGACCGGTAAAATTGTAGAAAACGTCCCAAACTAATTAGTGATTTTGGATTTTTATCCCAATATATTACCTCACCGAATTCGTCCCTCAATTTAATATTTGCTTGAAATATCGTCCCAAACTAATTACTAATTTTAATTTTTCGTCTCAAACTATATCAACTCGCCGAATTTCACCAATAATTTATCAGTTTGTATGAATTTAGTCCCAATATTAAATTTCTAATTTAATGGAAATGACGGTTCAATCTTGTAATTAGTTTGAAATGAATTCTGCAATATTATATAATTATTCATGTTAAAATTTACCACGTCATGATACATAAGCAGCCATGTGATAATTTAACGGCAAATGCGTAATTTCCATTTTATAATTAATGGTGGGATGATATTCCACAAAAATATTAAATTATGGGACGAAATTCGTCAAGTTGAATAGTTTGGGACGATTTTTGCAATTTTGCCTGGTTGACTTGGATAAGGTAAATAAAATAAAAATGGGCCAAAGTCAAGCCCAAAACCTACGTGGGCCCGGGGTGAAGCTTACACGTCTAGTCAACTTCTAACTCAAACGCCCAAAGCAAAAACTATAAGAATTCTTGGTCGATAAAGAAATTCATAAAGAAAACGACCCAGAATCTTTAAACATTAATATAAGAAAAGACTCTTTCTTGAACATATTCATCACCTTCCACGAGATTTCTACTCAATTTTCCGTTCAATTTCACTATTTCAACTATATATTGATATAAGACAATGAACTTCATTGGAATTTATTATTGAAGCCAAAATTGAAAGACCGGAATTTGATTGTGGGAAGATGATGAACAATTATCCAGGTCTTACAAAATTGAGAACAAAGATGGTATGTTTTGAATTATATTATTACTTCATATTAGTTTATTTTTGGTGTTTATTTGATTTTATTTTTCGTGGATTTCATAATGCTTGTTTTTTCTTTTCTTTTTTATGTTGTTAGAATTATATCATGATTAAAATTGATTTATGGTGCCATTTATTTATGGAAGAAAGTGGAACTTTTGTCCTTTTGAAAAGTGGGATAATTTGAGAAATGCATATTTTTGGTAATTTGGGATTGTTTTAAGAAAATGTTCTTGATTCATATTCTAGATTTCGTGCTAGGAAATTCGCACCATACAAGGGAATATTGTTCTTAGTTGAATAAAAGTTCCGAGTTAATAAATTACCTCCTTATGATATTCATGGATTAAAATTTCTATCTTTTTCATTGAAAACATCGAAAAGTTTCCGTTTTTGAATCAGGCGAAACGAAAACAAGATGTAATTTCGAAACTATTTATTTGCCTTAAACTCTGTTAGTTTCCTAAATTTAGTAACTTTTTTTACAATTTTTCCTCCGAAACATTTTCGAATAGTCTCGAAAAATTTTCAATATTTAGTTGACCGAAACATACATTCGAAACGAAATTTTGATCCATGATGATATTGTTAATAAACAATATATTAAGATACCCCTGTATTTTTGTAAATAAATACATTGTCTCCCTTTTGATTTTTGTAATTTTTATAGGGGGTAAAAGTGTCAATTAGGCAATATAACAGAGGATAATCTTCCTAAATTTGTGTATTTTAATTTCACTTAAAGGTAAATTGCTCATTATACATATTATAAGGACATAACTTGCAAAAAAAACCATAAATTTACCGTACCTCAAAAGCTAGCTATTTGAAGTGGGAAGCCCAAAGTTACATAAACCCCGCATAAGTAACTCATATTACCGATGTTGATTGAGGTTAAAACCCTAGCAACTATGATATTTTTTTTTTTTATTTCCCAAGGGTTTAATCCCTTTCGAGGCGCGTCAGACACATAAAGTTGGAACCTTTCCCAACAGGGATTTGAAGCTGAGTCCGCTACTTTGTAATGACTAGCCCCTTCCACTAGACCAACCACCTGTTGGTACTATGATCATTAGAAATTAGTAAGTTTATGAAAGTTAATACCAATTACCCCATATAAAATGTATAATGTTCAATTTATCTCCCTGTAAAATGAAAAAGAACACTTTAGCCCCTGTGAAAATTTTAAAGAAGCAATTCTTTCTAAATTGACAAGGCAACATGATTGTTATGTGGCTAACTTTGGTACTTAAGATAAGTTTTTGTATAATTTATTGAAATGGCAGATAAATTATCAAGATGTGATTATGGCTAGTGATTCATGCACACTTGAACAACTTAAAGAATTGACCTCCAAACGTAAAGCAATTGAGGAGTCCATTAATGAGAACAGCCATGTTACAGAAGCTATTGCAAGGGAAATGTCAGGAGGTCTTACCTCACGTTGTCAACAGGTTATATATATATATATTATGTTTAAACTAAATGCAAAAACATCCCTTCTGCTTTGTTTATCTGTAGAAAATTCCCCTATGTTATTTTTACCAGCAAAATCCTTTTTGTGTTCAGCAAAAAAAATCTATTTGTTGTTCAGTTATAAATCATAGGGAGGTTACTGTCAATTTTTTTAGTGAACAGGGGGTTATTGCTAATTTTCAAAGTTAACAGGGGGATTATTGTTGATTTTTTAGGTGAATAGAGGTGTTTTGCATCCCTTGGTGGGGGGATAATTGTCATTTTGACTTGAAGGGGTTTCTTTTGCTAATATGATATTAGCATAAGGAGTTTTTTAGTAATAAAAATAACAGAGGGGGGTTTTGATAATTAGGCAGAGTATATGGGGGAGTTTTGCATTTCACTCATATTACATATAAAAGAATTTGGAGCTAAATGCAAAAATATCCTTTCTACTCTGTCTAATTATTAGAAAATCCCTTGAAATTCTTTCATAAATCATAGAGAGGTTTTTGTCAATTTTCTAAGTGAATAGGAGGATTACTGCCAAATTTTTAGGTGAATATTGGTGTTTTTACATCCTTTGGTGGGGTATAATCGTCTTTTCGGCTTGGGAGTTTTTTTTTTTTTTTTTTTTTTTTTATTCTTAGGCAAAATACAAGGTCTGTTTTTTGCATTTTACTCATGGAAAATTCCACATTTTCCATCGAAAACATCGAAAAGTTTTCGTTTTCGAATCAGACGAAACGAAAACAAGATGTAATTCCGAAACTATTTATTTGCCTTAAACTCTGTTATTTTCCTAAATTTAGTAACTTTTTTTACAAATTTTCCTTAATGTTTCCGAAACATTTCCAAATAGTCTCGAAAAGTTTTCAATATTTGACTGACCGAAACATACATTCGAAACGAAATTTTGATCCATGATTTTACTCTACATGCTATATAAAAGTTTTTTTTTTTTTTTTTGGGGCAAATTATGTTGCTTATATATTTGTTGGAATTATCACAGGACATTCAAAAGCTGGAAATTTATTTACCTTTATTGGCAAACTTAGTTCACCACATCAATATGAAAGGGAAGAATCAAAAAATGAATTTTTGGATTTCTAACCTTAGAATAAGATGGAGTAGTGTTCTTACCTCGTCATCTATTTTCCGTAGTCCAAAGTTCTATCAAATAAATGATATGTACTTTGAACTTGCAATGACCCTTTTCCTTTATGGTGCAATGCTTCGAGAACGAGCTCTAGAAGTTTTATCATCAGGCAAGTATATTTATTTTTCTATGATTTCCAATTTTGATATAAATTGTCATAATTTATTGGAACGAAATGCAAAAATTACCCATTCTATTTTGTCTAACTATCAAAATCCCTCCTGTATTATTTATATTACTCTCATGTGTTATTTTTTAATACCCACTGAAATTCGTTCATAAATTGTAGGAAGGTTTTTGTCAAAATTTTAAGTGAACAGAGGGGGTTATTGCAAATTTTCAAAGTTAATAGGGAGATTATTGATTATTTTTTCGGTTAAGAAGGGTGTTTTTGCATCCTATGGTGGGGTACAATTGTCATTTCGACTTTCGAGATTTTTTGTTGCTGACATTGGGTTTTTTATAATAAAAATAAAATAGAAGAATATTTTATAATTAGACAAAGTATAGGAGTATTTTTGCATAGGGTAAATACCACTTTTGGTCCCTTTTATCATTAACTTTTTACAGAGTGATCCCTTTTATGTTTTTTTTCCCACTCTAGTCCCTACTATGAATTATTTGTTTCACTTTAGTCCCTACTATGAATTATGTGTTTCACTTTAGTCCTTATCAGGTGGTTCCGATAACACGTGACATGCATATGAATATTTTTTTGGGCATTTTCGTCCGTTCACTGTTGAGACTATTTGAGATATTGTTTAATTGGTGAGCAATTTTGATTTTTGAGAAAGATTTTAGGAAAAAACTTTAGTTTGGAACGAAATGTACGATTAAGTTCGATTGGAATGAAAGCCTAGTTTGGAAATTTAGTTTTTTTTTTTAAATAATTAGAAAGACGAAAATATCCATGTTAGTTTACTTGAAATGACAAAATTGTCTTCATGAGCATACACATGTTATCGGAATCGCCTTGGACCACTTGAAAAGGATTAAAGTGAAACAAATAATTCGTAGTAGGGACTAAAGTGGAAAAAAAAACATAAGAGGGACCACTCTGTAAAAAGTTAATGATAAGAGGGACCAAAAGTGGTGTTTACCCTTTTGCATATCACTCTAATATTGTTAAGAGTTCTTAGAGTTCTATTGTCAATTGGATTTCTTTTGGAAATTCAATTAGTTTTGGCGATCTATATTATTATACTAACTATGAGGTAATGCAATTTATCCCTCTATAATTTGCATAATGTTCAGTTTACCTCCGTGTGATATAAAAAGAGCACTTTACCCCCTGTAATTTTAGAAAAGTTTCACGCCGCCTCCCTGACATTTTTAAACTCAAAAACATAAATTGGCAAAACTACCTTCTTATATGTTGTACTTTATCTCTGTGTTATGATAAATGTGACAATTTACCCCTCTGTGTTATGGTAAATGTTGCACTTTACTCCCTTATGTTACAAAATACTTTTCATGCTCACTCTTAATTTCAACGATGACTGAGTTACACTCTCCGACTGAAGTAAATTGCTCCTTTAAAATTTTAACAAGGGGTAAAGTGCTCTTTTTTAAATTACAAAGGAGTAAATTGAATATTATTCATTTTACAGGGTAACCTAACATTATCTCAACTAACTATATTTAAAGTTTAATGCTTCTTATTTATTATTTCTTGTTCATAATTGTAGATTTGGTACAATCTGCCACATTTTTCAGAAAAGCTGCTGGTGTTTATAACTATTTAGCCCAAAACGTTCTTACTAATTTAAATCGGTCCCAAGAAAAACAACCGGAAGCTATGTGTCGCGTTTCTTCTATTATGAGCTTAGTTTGCTTGGCTGATGCCCAGGTTTGTGGAATTTACATCGAGTTAATTGCAATTTACCCTAGTGTGATATACGTAGGTTGTGTTCGGTTAATGTAATTAGGCCTCAATTGCATTTATTGGCCCAGATAAAACGGCCCAATATCGCATTCGGTTGGCCAGACAATTTTCCGGGCAGCCCGTAGTTATCAGCTGAAGTCGTGGGCCATTCCCCATAATTGGTCCGATTGTAATAGGGGGTCCAACCCAAATATTAATTAGTTGGGCCAAACTTCAAAAAAATGAAACAAAAATGCCCTATTTGAGTGGATATTTACAGCCAAAATGCCATCAAAGTTGTTGGGTTGATTAATTAATTAGCCCAAATTTGGAGTTGGGCCAATTCCTAATAAGGGATAACGAACAAGCCGTAATGTACAATTTATCCCTTATTATTTGAAAAATAGTTTTGTACCACCCTCTGAACTTATAATATTTCACTGTCTTCCTAATATGTGGCACTTTACCCCTTGTATTATGATTAATGTAGCACTTTACTCTCTGTAGAATAATAAATGTTGCAATTTACCCCTCTATGTTACGAAAATACTTTTCATGTTCAGTCTCAATTTCTCGAGTGATTTACACTCTCTGATTGAAGGAGTAAATTGCTCTTTAAAAATTCTGAAAGGTGGGTAAACTACTTTTTTTCAAATCATAAGGGATAAATTTAATATTATAAATATCACGAGGATAAATTGGCATTAGCTCGTTTTTTAAGTTATTTTTGTTCTTTGTTATGATTGGGTGGCTTTGTTTAATTAACTTTAGGCTGTAACTGCAAGAAAGGCCGAAGAAGATGGAAAAACGAGTGGCCTTTTAGCAAAATTACACTATGGCATTACAGAGTTTCTGATTGAAGCTATTGACATTCTACAAGTCGTAAACAAAGAATGCAAGGATATTTCTCCTCGCCTTTTGGTATGTATGCACTTTGAATTTTTTCAAGATTTTTAGTGATTTATTTGATATGATTTGCTTTCAGAATTGTTTTGTGCTCTTATAATCTCACTGCGACGATAATTTGGTTCTAGTTCTTGGATATTAGCGAGTAAAACGAAAATAAACGGGAAAGTTGTTTTTTTGGTACCATATGATCAACTTGCAATTTTGGTACCATTGGATACGAAAACGTAAATTTGGTACCATAAGATAGGTTTTCATTGCAACTTTGGTACCAAACCCAATTTTTCCCCAAAGTTAATAATATTTTAACCCCTATGAAATACATAATGTTCAATTTACCTCCTCATGGTTTAAAAAAGAGCATTTTATCCCTTGAAATTTTGTTAAAGTTACACATCGTCTCCCTGATATTTTTATAGGCGGCACTTTATCCACTTTTGTTATGATAATGTAGCATTTTAGCCCCTATGATATGATAGATGTGAGAATTTATCCGCCTATTTTATAAAATAGTTTGCATGTCTACTCTCAATTTCGGCAAGTGAGTTACACTCTCCGGCTGAAGAGGGTAAATTGATTTTTCCCCAACTTATAAAGGGGTAAATTGAACATTATGCATTTCATAGGGGGTAAATTGTCATTAAAATTGTAGACAAATTGGGTTTGGTACCAAAATTGCAATGAAAACCTATCCTATGGTACCAAATGTGCATTTTAGTATCCAATGGTATCAAACGTGCAAGCTAGTCTATCCTATAGTTCGAAAAGCATTTTTCCCGAAAATAAACTGAACAAAAGGTGAAGCACAATTTGAGGATTAATGGTTTACTCACTAAAATCCAAGAATCTAATTGTCGTCGTAATGAGATTATTGCCAATTTTTAATAGAATAGGGGTGTTTTCGCATTTTTTATACTAGCATAATTGTCAATTTCCTGCAAAATATTTAGGAGAATTTTTTTGCTAATAGAAAAACAACACAAATGGATTTGTGGTAATAAAAATAACATAAGGGACCTTTTGGCTAATTAAGCAAAGCACATGAGGTATTTTTGTATTTCACTCAGGATTTGTGTGCTCTTCTTAATATATGCAGGATTTTATTTTAAGTTGCAAGATAATACACGAGTTAAAGAGTTACAAATACCTTGTGAGAGGCCTAAACAACGATGGTAAAATCGGAGTTGCGATTGGTGTTCTTCGTCGGGCACTAGCAAATTCGAAAAAAGTCGTACCTAAAGAAGAGTTGTGGAGATTAGTTTTCAAACAAGTTTTTAATGATATGACCGTGTTACTTCAGAAATACGAGCACGAAAACGAGTACGTATGGCGCGAGAAGGTCCCTCGTAACGAAGAACTTCCTTTGCCTCAAGGTGTAAAAATTGTTAGTATCATCCCTTATGAACCACAAAAATGGGAAAGAACACTTGTTTTCAAATTGTAATGAGTGTGTCTAAATTTGTAGAGTACATAGCCTAATTTCCATTCTTTTTTTCATTCTTCACAGCATGGTTCGATTTTTTGTAATCTTGACTGTAAGGTTCTTTTTGTATAATCTTGACAGTAGGGTCGAAACTCGAAATGAAACTACTCTATATTTGGTTCGAGTTCGATCAGGAAAAGTTTGTTTGAGCTCGATTGATTGGAGTTTTTGGCAACTTAACTCCCTATGAAATGTCTGATGGACAATTTAACTCATTGTAATATAAAAATGGACAATTTACCTCCATGTGATATGAAATAATGAACGATTTAACTCCTTAGTCGTAGAGGTGTTGCACACACGCTCTATACTGTAACTGCTAGTTCATTTTCATGTGTCAAATTACCAATATAATTATTTAACCCTACATCGACAACATATTCACTTTACTTTACCTCTATGTGATATGCGTAAATATGCAATTTACCTCTCTATGAATATGTATAAATGATCACTTTACCTCCCTGTGATATTGAATAATTAATGGGCCCTTGTGAGAATGTAAAAATCAAGAGGGAGGCAGTGTACTTCTTCTACAAAAACACAAGGAGTTATTTTACATTTTTATTTATCACATAGAAATTGCCTATTAAAAATTAGGGGTGTTCAACGAAACCGCGAAACCGCCCCAACCGATCGACCCAACCCAAACCGACCGCAATTTGCGGGTCAAAAGTTGGATGGGTTGATCTTGGGCTTCTTGAAAAAAAGACCGCAAATTGCAATCGGGTTTGGTTTTGTACATTTTTAAACCGCATAAACCGCATCCGACCGCACTATGTATATAATTTAATTTAATTTAGACCTACTATTTAAACAATGAGAAATATAATCCAATTTTTATACTTATAACTTACTAATCTCAATCCATAACTCAAAGCCCAACATCTATAATAAAGAAAACCCTACTACCTTAACTTTTCTTCTTAACTTTTCTTTAGCCTCACGTTTTCTTCCTTCCCAAGTGAAGATGATGTAAAAAAGTTTTCCCTTGCAAAAAAAACAAAAAGTACAAAAATTTCTTTTGGAGCATAAACACCCACATCAATTTCAAGGTATTTTCTCTTTGTTTATTGTTTGATTTTTTTTCTTCCAAATTTATATTTGCCAAATAAATGATTTTTTATTTAACTACGTAGATGTATGTTGTTTAACCTAAAGTAGCAATTACTTTTGTTGTTTATATATATATATATATATATATATATATATATATAAATATTTTTTGTTGTTTATATATTTGTAGATGATTGATAAGGGAAAGGGGATCGAAATCACTTCTCCCGCAGTGAATCAAAATAAAAAACAATCAAAATGAGTTCCAGAATTCTTAGCTATAACATGATTTTTCTAGCTATTTTTAGTTTGGGATTATTAATGAAAACTTGTTAATCTAGTGTTTGAGATTATTTTTAGTTTTATTCAAATTATGTATCCACTGAAGATCATATCTTGTTAGTTGATATTTTGCATTATCTACATATATTTCCTATTAAAATCTATAAAATTTATTCAAAAAAATAAAAATTGATAATTATTTAGTGCATTTACATTTAACTTATCAAATAACAAAAATACAATAAAGTTAAGAGTTTTGAGACCGCAAAACCCGCCCCAACCCGCCCCAACCCGAATGGACCGCAAAGTGCAATCTCAAGCCTTATTGGGTTGGGTTTGGACTAGGTTAATAAGAACCTGCAAATATTGAGTTGGGTTTGGGCGAGTATAAAACCGCACTAGACCGCACCGCGAACACCCCTATTAAAAATACATGAAGTTAATTTGCTATTTACTCTGATTGATAGTATAGAGTTAATGACAATTTACTCCCCTCTGATATGCATAATTTTGAATTCCCCCCTCCACCAGTTTGAAAAAGAATATTTTATCCCCCTATGATTTTGTAAAATTTTTATATTGTCTCCCTAATATTTGTAAAATTAAAAAAATATATGAACTGACAAAACTATCTTTATTTTATGGAGCATTCTATATCATGTGTTATGATAAATGTGACACTTTATCCTCTGTGTATCATGTGTTAATGATAAATGTTGTACTTTACCCCCGTATGTCAAACATTTTTCATGTTCACTCTTTTTTTAGATGAGTTAGTTATACTTTCCAATTGAAAGAGGTATTGCTCCTTTAAAATTTTCACAAGAGAATAAAAATTTCAAATTATAGAGAATAACTGAATATTATGAATATCACCGGAAGGGTAAATTGACATTAACTCTAACTGATACACCAAAATGAGCTTAGAAGGACATTTTTTTGTTTTATAGCTTTTTTTTTTTTTTTTGGTTACAAAGGACCTACCTACAACAACTAAAAGTTATGACCCCCAAAAGATTGCAACACTTCATGGGGGGGACTATCCCAAGAGTGACCTTCTCTCCCAACTGAATGTCCAAGTTTCGCGAGTGCATCCGCACAAGCATTCCCACTTCTCTTCGTATTCACGATCTTGCTCTCCCATGGCATTCCAAGGAATCTACGACAATCTTCAATAACCGCCCCAAGGGGGTGTTGTGATGTATCCGCATGACGTATAAGTTTAACCACAACTTCTGAGTCCAACTCCAAAATAATACGTGGGAGGCGACGTTCCCAAGCCAAGCTAAGACCTTCACGTGCGGCCAAGAGTTCCGCAACAGTAATAGTAACCTCTCCTAGATTCCTTGAAAATCCCAGTATCCAAACACCTTCATGATCTCTAATAACTCCACCCGCAGCAGCACTTTTTTCCTCCACGAGTACGCTTCCATCGGTGTTTACTTTGAACCACCCTTTGTCCGGTTTTACCCAATTTGCTTGCACAGTAGTAGTCTTGCTTATCAAATTCTTGCCCAAAAAAGCATATTCAAAATCCATGACCATCTTGTTTTATAGCTTTCAAACTTTGCTGGTGTTCGAGTTTTTATTTGATGAGCTAAAAAGTAAAATAATATATGTAAAAGTATTAAAATGTTCGAATTTGACTCGTGTTCGTTCAGAAAGTTGAGTTCGGTTCAATTAACATTACCTAAATTAATATAGTCGAAGTCCATTAAAAATAGTCCAAACAAAAGGATGTGTTTTCAACTTTACTTCAATATTTTAAACCCCAAATCAGAAGTAGAAATTGTGCACAGAATAGAACAAGATTTTTGATGAAACCAACTTGCACAAAAGAAACTTATGCTTAAAACCCCTTAACTTTATTGGAAAATAACCTCTCTCCAAGCCCGAGTAAATAATTGCATGAAAAGTGACAATTAAACCCCTATTATAAAATGAATAAACGCTCGTATTTAGCTTAAAATTTGTTAATAATTCCTCTGTTATTTTTTAAAATTGACAATAACCACATGATCATCTAAAAAATTGAAAATAGCCTTTTCTTTGTAGGAATTTTAAATTGAATTTTTTGCTAATAAAAGAACAAAGAAGGTTTTGATAGTAAAATTAAAACATGACTTTTTTTTTTCTTTTTGGTTTCTCAAGGGTTTAATCCATTTCGAGGCGGATCGGATACATTAAATGGGTATCTCTCCCAACATGAATTCGAATTTGAGTCCGCTACTTTGCAGGTATTAAAACATGACTTTAATTCATATAATTCTTTGTATTTGGACAGTTATTAATATGATTTCTGATATAATCATTGATGATTAATGTATTTTTTTTAATAAAAACTATTGAGACTAAATGTCCCACATTGATTGAATACAATAGTTAAGTCCACCTTATAATGCATTGGACAATCATCACCTTACAAGCTAGCTTTTGAGGTTGAGTTAGGCCCAAACCAAGTAAGTGGACTTAGCACAAGCCATGTGGTGAATTCTAATATAGTATCAGAGCCCCAGGTTAAAGTGGACCACATCCTTCCGTGATGGGCTCTTTCTTGCGCGCATGATGGAATTTATTCTTCACCCACACGGTCTGGAAAATCCACGTATTGAGATCCACACGGTCTGGGCAAATCCGCGTGTTGGACTCTTACCCACATATTAATAATTCGCAAATATTGGGCTTTAATATGTCACGTTGGACTTGTTTCACCCATACATTCAGCCCGTCCACACGTGAAGGGGGAGTATTGAGACTAAATGTCCCACATTTGTTGAAAACAATAGTTAAGTCCACCTTATAAGGCATTGAAAAATTCTCACCTTATAAGCTAGCTTTTGAAGTGAGTTAGACTCGAACCAAGTAAGTTATGTTGTGAATTTTAATAAAAACTTTAGATAAAATGTGCAAAATCAAATTTGTATTGAAATTGAATAATATTTTTTGGTCTCCAATATTGCCATTTGGCAACATGAGGACCCCTCAAGCAATTTGCTTCTCGAGAAGCCGTTAAATTGTTCGTTAATCTTCTACCCCTCTATTTTATGGAGTATTTTTCCCAATTTTTTCAAAAAATAAATAAAAAACATTTCAGTTTCACATAACCATGGCAACTCAATGCAATTCTTTCCAATTCTTGACCTTTAAACCATGTAATAGAAAAATCTTATCTCCATTTTCAACCAATCATTTCATCTCACTCAAAGAAACTCCATTTCCAATCAATTCAAGTAAATTAAAGTTCTCAAAATCCAGGTTTTTCTCTCTCACTCAATTAATCTTTCAGTATATATATATAAATATTGAATTAGTAGAATAATTTGTGAAATTTTGTGCTTATTTTACAGGTTAAGTAAGAAAGTCTCTGCTGTGGTATCAGAAGAAAAATTAGTGGAGTCGAATGATTTTGGGACTGATGTTGTCAAACTCACTTATTTGGAGGTGGGTTTTTGATTTCTTGATGTTATTCCCCTCTTATCTTGCCGATTTGTGGTTTGGAATAAAGTAATTTTGTAATCTTGAATTGGGGGATTTTTTTTTCTTTTGGAGTAAATACATAATTATAGGGTTAATGGTGTAGTATTCAATTTATCCCTGATTTTAAAAAAATAGCACACCCCCCATAAATTTTTTGAAGTAATATTTTTGCTTCTCATTTTGGTCAATTAGCAATAATTTTTCCGTGGACTTCCGGAAATCTCTTTCATGTAGCTTGGCAAGGAAATTTTATTGAGAGTGTGCATGCCATGTGTTGATTGTTGCCTAAAAAGACAAAGGTATCCTTAGGGGGGGTAAAGTGTCACATTTATCGTAAAACAGGGAAGTAAAGTGCCACATTTATCATAACAAAGAGGATATAGTTTCACATTTATCATGAGACATAGGGGTAATATGCCACATTTATCATTACACAACGGGTAAAGTGCCATATTTATAATAATATAGGGGGTAAAGTGCCACATTAAGAAGTTGACTGAGTCAAAGTATAGTATATAAGAGGGGGTTTTTTGTCAATCTTTTTTAAGTTCGAAAATGTCGTGGAGGTTGTGTGAAACCTTTATTCTTATAGGGGGTAAAGTATTTTTTTTCAAATCACATGGGGTAAATTGAACCTTATGCAAATCACAAAGGATATAATGGCTTTGAGCTATTAAGTACATAATTATATTACAAAATCTAAACCTACTTAATAGTCTTAATTACTTCAAAGTTTATGATAAAAAAATAAAAATATCTACTCTTCCTCTGCTTGGTTATGGGGTGTTGGTTCTTGATTATTATATCCTTGTTTCTTGCCTATTCATTGAGATTTATTATTAGTAGGAACCGTAATTTTATTTTTTTTATTTTAAATTAGGGTAATTCTTGGCTGTGGGAAGTTGGAGGTGCAAATATTTTGGTTGATCCAATTTTGGTGGGGAATTTGGATTTTGGAATTCCTTGGCTATATGATGCTGCCAAAAAGTTTCTGAAGAATTTCAAGGTATTATTTCTTGGCTCTGAATATATATATTTGGTTTCTTCATTATACTTCTAATAGGTGCTAATGCCAATGTACCCCCAGTGAAACTTATAATATTCAATTTACTCCTGTAATTTGAAAAATAGCACTTTACCCCTTGTGAAAATTTTGAAGAGGCAATTTTCCTTCTGCCGGAGAGTGTATGTCAGGGAGGCGATGTGAATAAGATAAGGGTGGGGGGGGGGGGGTAAATGGCTCTTTTCAAATCACAAGGAGGTAAATTGAGCATTATGAATATCACAGAGGGTAAATTGCCATTAACTCCTTCTAATAGTCAAGGTTTTTATTCAATTTGAAAATATTTTAAATGACATGTGGACTAACCAGTGCAGCTTGATGATCTTCCTGAAATTGATTGCTTACTAATTACACAAAGCCTTGATGATCATTGTCATTTGAAAACATTGAAGCCTCTTTCTCTAAAATTGCCAAATCTTAGAGTTATATCAACCCCAAATGCTAAATCACTTTTGGACTCTCTATTCAGCAATGTAAGTTACTTTTTCAGTTATTCTTCATATTTCTTTTTTTTTTTTGCAGCAAAATTTTGAATTTTTATGCAAGTTGAAAATGGTTTTTGCAAGTCTTTCATTGTATGGATAATGTTGTAATAAATTGATAAGGTAGAAATTTTTAAGTGAATAGGGTGATTTCACATCTTTTGATTGGGTATAATTGTCATTTTGTCTTGTGCAAAGGTGATATTTTTGATTTTTGCATTTCCCTCAATCACAATATCTAAATTTCATATGACATTTGATTAGAACCAAAGGAACCTAAATGAAAGAGATTTTTTTATCGAATCTCGTCTTTGAAACTTTTCCTACAACATTTTAGGTCACATATTTAGAACCTGGTCAAGAATCAGAGATCCAATTAAGCAGCGGTTCTTCGGTTAAAATTCGAGCAACTGCTGGACCAGTTCTAGGTCCACCTTGGCAGCGTCCTGAAAATGGGTACATTTTGTATCAGTTTCATTTTATACTACATTTTCATAGTAATTGATCGATTATATTATGCTATGTTTAAAACACGAAGAAAAACCATATTATGCATTTTCTTGGGAGAATCACTCGAACTACCCTTGGGTACACTAACCACCCTCCTTATTTGGAAAATGACACAAAGTATCCTTGACGTGTTATATTCATTACAATTATCCTCTTACGACCGTTAATTTTGTATGGCGCATGCCGACATCATCAAATATGAATTTGATGTGAAAAAATGTTTGAAAGAAGTGAATTTTTTTCGTGAAATAGGGTTGAATCGGTGAAACAAATGGTTGAAATTGGCGAAAAAGTGGGTGAAATAAGCGAAAAAACGGGTGAAATCGATTCGTCATCCTTGAGCCTAGGTTTACGACCAGTTCCCCTGACGTTTAGTTGTCTTACAAGGAACCCCTTGACATTTCAAAAATTACAAAAAGACCCCATTTGGTTTAGACCATGTACCAAAGCACCCTTTACAGCTTCAAAAATCCTTACAAGAACACCCCCTACAACTTCTGAAAATATTTAAAAAAACCACTGTAAGGAGTGTCCTTGTAATTTTTGGATCCAAAGGGGGTTTTCTGTAACTACAGCAAACCTCAGGATGTCCAAGTGTAAGTCACCCATATTTTTTTGCTGAAATTAGCGTTGTATAGGGGTAACTGTAATGAATTCAATACCTTAGGCGTAGTGTGAGAAATTCTCCTTTTCTTTTTTTTTTTTTTTTTTTCATTTTCATATTCCATATAAATTCCAAGAAACAAATATAGCCTTATCTTTCTTATGCCATATTTTCTCAGATATCTTGTTACCTCTCCAGAAGGCCTCCTGACACTGTACTATGAACCACACTGTGTATACAACGAGGATTTCGTTAAAAAAGAACGAGCGGACATTGTTATTACGCCGGTTATAAAGCAACTCCTCCCAAGTTTTACTCTCGTTTCTGGACAAGAGGATGCAGTTAGCCTTGCAAAGTTGCTACATGCCAAGTATATTTATTTTTCCTTATAATGTTGTTATTTATTGGGTTGATGCCAATTTACCTCGCTGTGGTATATATGCATACCTATGACTTGAAATAGAGCATTTTACCCCCTGTGAAAATTTTGGAGAAGTTTACTTTCATTCTGCGGAGAGTGTAACACACTCGCCAAATTGAGTTTGAGCATGAAAATTGTTGTGTAAAAAGACTAGTACCCTTGGTGTCACCGAGAGGTAAAGTGCAACATTTACCAAATCACGAGGGGGGTAAATTGCCATATTTATAATAATATTGGGGGGGGGGGGGACTGAGTCAAAGTATAGTATCTAAGAGGGGTAATTTTGTCAATTCGTATTTTTTTAAAGTTTAAAATGCCAAGGAGGCAGTGTGAAACTTTTATAAGAGTGTATGGGGGTAAAATGCTCTTTTTCAAATCACAGGGGTAAATTGAACAGTATACGTATCAGAGGGGGTAAATTGCCATTAACTCGTTATTTATTACATGCATATGTTCCCTAATTAATCGGAAGGTTTAATAATTTTGTTTATGCTTTTCTTGTTAATAGGTATATTGTCCCTATGAGAAATGGTGAACTTGATAGCAAAGGGCTTCTTTCTAGTCTTGTCAAGTCAGAAGGGACCATGGAATCATTCAAGGTAAAAATTTACTTGGGAAAATAGCTTTTATAGTCCTTGAAATCTACGATTTGCATCACTTTGATCCCTAAACTAATACTTACACCACATTAGTCATTAATCTATTGGTATCTAGTAGTCCAAATCCACATATTCTAATTTACATTTCATACAACCCATTTTAAGTTAAATTTAAATTAACTTCGTATTATATATTTGAAGTATGTGGAATAAGGTTGTTTACTTGAAGTGGGTTCAATGTTTGAATGATGATATATTTATTATTACACTCTCTCATTGATTTAGGAAAAGAAGAAATATAATTTTAATTGCATGGTCATTTAGAGAAATAGTTCGATTTGTATTGATCCTCATTTACCAGAATTAAGTATTTTCTTAGAGTATATATTTAATGGGTGTAAAGATCATGTATACGTACACTCAGATCTTCTTAGGTTTAGTCATATTACAAGGAATTTCTTGACATTTTAGCAATTACAAAGAGACTCCATGTGGTTCAACAAGTCTTACAAGGATACTCCTTATAACTTGTAAATATGTATACGGGTTCAACAAGTCTTACGAGGATACCCCTTACATCTTGTAGAAATGTTTATGGGTTCAACAAGTCTTACAAGGACACCCCTTACAACTTGTAAAAATATTTACGAAAAATACCGAGGGGTGTCTTTGTAATTTTTGAAACGTTAGAGAATTTTTTATAATATGACTAAATCTCAGAGGCTCTGAATGTAAATCACCCTAAATATAATCACATTATATGGTATGCATCCGCACATATAATCTTGCATTGTTTATTGATTATTGCTTTTGTTCTTACATCTATCCAATGATATTGGGTTTTTTGGATATAAATATCCTACATTTGGACCACCAGAGAATAAATAGATTGAAGGCGAGCTAATGCCAAATTCCCCCCTATAAAATGCAAATTTTTAATTTACCCCCTGTGATTTGAATAGAACACTTTACCGTCAATAAAAAAAATTAAAGAAGTAATTAATCTCCTTCAGCGGAGAGTGTAAATCACTTGTCAAAATTGAGAGAGGGAATGAAATTGTTTGTGACATAGGGGGTACATTGCCACATTTATTCGGAGCGGTAAATTTCCACATTATCATAACATTGGGGGGAGGGGGGGGGGTGGTAAAGTGTCACATGTAAAAATATCAGGGAGACGGTGTGAAACTTAAAAGATTATAGGGGGCAAAGTGTTTTTTTTTTCTTTTTTTTTCTTTTCATATTATAGGGTGTATATTGAATATTATGAATATCACATGATGTAATTTGGCAGTAACTCCAATGAAGACTAATGTGACACATTCAACCATCCTTCCAATCCAATGTATCATTTCTGGGTCCGATTGAATTCATAGGTATAGGAAGAAGTCCCCTCAAATAGAGAATTTTTCTTTCGACCATATTTCAATTTAGTAGTCTAGGAACCAAAGTTATACATATTCTATAGTTTACGGACCATTAAAATGATTTCCCCATTTTATTTACTTTTCATTGAAACTAATTATCAAGAGCAAGTTAATATGTGAAATAATGTTCTCTAAATGCTACAACTATATTATAGCCTGTATTGCTTATGCTAATTCATTATTATTATTATTATTATTATTATTATTATTATTATTAATTTTTTTTATTTTGTGTAATGCAGGAAATGTTATCAAAAGAAGTACCAGATGCACAAGTATTAGAGCCTACACCTGGAGTACCACTGGAAATTTCAACGCCAGTGAACTTTTCATAATTATGTTTAAGCCATTAACTAGTTCTATATATGTTAATTATGTGAACTATATATAAACTGTTAAAAACAAATCAACATTTGATTTAAAAGAAAATTATTTAGGCTCTGCAGTTATCCTATAGCCTTGATTATTTAATCCATTCCTTATTTTCCAATATACATGAAAAATAAGTTTAAATACTCAAGAAAATCCAAACCCTACTCCTTAATTACTTGTCATTTAAATAAAATACTTCCACACCTAACTTCTACACTAAGATGTTTATTAAGATTTCATTAATTATCAAAAATAAATTAGCTTGAGTGTTTAGACAAGTTAGGTAATTGAGTTTTCGGAATAGTAAATATTATTTACCAACAAATTGACTTGAATAATGACAATTAATGACCAATTTCGTTTAAACATATTTCGTGCAATGAAACATATTTGGAATTTTATGTACATAATTTATACTAATGAACTTAATTAAAATGAAAATATTACTCGAAAAGTTTAAATTAGATAAGATGTGTTGCAGCTTTGACTCAAATTTTAATTTCTTAAAATTTAGAATTATTTTTATTATTTTTCAAAAAACCATTGGCTAACTTTTTCAAGCCTATATTACGAAACCTAAATTTAAGATATTTATAAACATGTTAACACACATACATAAATATTATGTCTAATCAAATTATTAGTTATATTTAAATTTCACTTATAGCAATTCTTTCTTCTAAGATGAGTTAATGGCAATTTACTCCCCTGTGATTTGAAAAAGAGCTATTTATCTCCTGTAAAAAATTTAAAGAAGTAATTTACCTCCTTTCGCCGGAGAGTGTAACTCACTTGCCGAAATTGAGAGTCGCCATGAAAAATATTTTGTAACACATGGGGTAAATTGCCACATTATCTTAACACATAAAGTGTCACATATAAAATGTCTGTTAGACGTGTGAATCTTTTATAAAATTAGAAGGGGTAAAGTGCTCTTATTCAAATCACAAACTGCACTGGATTAGATGGACCAACTTCTTCCCCTGGGGAAGCAACTGGGCGCAACTGGGTGCAAGGTGCGGCATCCGCCTGAACGCAGAGAGGATTTCCATTACCTTCTTCTCAGACACATATATATAGTAAGTGTACTTTTAATATAATTCGAATAACTATTCTTCACTATTTTGTAACATTTTTAGAAATTGTTGTTTAATACATTTAATTTTTTATTGGAATAATTAATTGTATCAAAAGTTCAAACTTATTTTTATTGATCAATATTTCAGTTTGACTATAATATATATTTTTAGGTTATATCATTTGAGATTGTGATTAATCTTAGCTTTTTAACATTCACAGTAATATATTATTCTTAAATATAAATTATCTTAAAATAAGAATTTTTCTGCAGCATAAGAGTTATTACCTTTATGTACGACCGAAATCGCATGTTATACCTAATTTTCTTGAAATAAATATATATGTTATGCTACAAGTCTAAGTTAAAAACAAAAAACTGTTGAGATTAGTTCCTCTCAGATCTAATTTAAGAGAGAAAAATACTTTTGATACTAAACTTTTGTCTAAAAAATTCATTTGCTATTAACACATTTAGTACCACGATTTTACCCTCTCGACACATTTCATTTTCTTGGTTAATTTTTTGACGAAAATCATCACGTGCCACACACATGACCGTTAAGTCAGTATTTTTCACTATTGCGGGGGATTGTTTGCAATTTGGTAGAAAATACTTAAAGTCCCCCGGCACGGTGGAGGTTCTGCAGCGCGTCATGAGCACCGGGCTAAGGGGCGGTTGAGCAACTCAAGCGAACAGCCCTGCCTTACATAGGGACAGAAGGGAGAAGGTTGTGAAGGTGGCCTCGTTATCCACGCCTCCGGTCGGTCGCTTGCTGTCTCAGTTCGGCTATAAGCCTTTTGTTGCGAGTCTTGTAAAACACAACCAATCTTGCTTGCACAATAGAAATGTCCACTGGTTTATCTCTCCATCGAATCAAATTCGCCAAAGGCATGCATTCATGAGCCCATGCTAAAGTTTCAATCAATTCCTCAAGAATAGGCTAGATCCAACCAACTGTACATTTTTCTATTATAGCTAGGAAAGAAAGGTGCATGATCTCGTGCAGGGTATTTTCAACCCCTCCCAATCCCATCACCACCTACTTCACCTCCGGCACCACAACCCCACCTCCTCCCTCAGACGCCACCACTGATGAAGGGATATTTCGTCTTAGTGTTTGCTCCAAGTCCACAGTGCCACGTAATTGCTGATATCCGTTATATATATATAATTCTTGCCGGTCAAGTAAAGTAGAACTCCACTTCGAGGAACTTAACCCTGCTCTCAAAGGAACTCGTAGGTTATGCCAGTGGTTGATCCGGCGTAGACCCTCTGATGCTAAAGTCAGATAAGTTCGAGATAATAGCAGATAATAATTGTAATGGTTGTTTAGTGTTAACTCTACAAAATAGAGTTAATTTCTGTGTATTTTTGCGGGGAATGACATGAGTTTCTAGAATTTTTAGATCGTTTTCACTTGGTTTAGCATGGTTTTTCTCGTTGGTGAGTCACGTATTCATTTTGGTATTTTCTTTTGAATTTTTAAGATTTTTCTCTTGATTTTTGGATGTGCGGGCAGAAGCCTTTTCGCTGGGGCGGAAATTATCTCCGCTGGAGCGAAATCACAAAGTAGACTTCCGCTGGGGCGAAACTAATTATCCGCTGGGGCAAAAGCTGTCCGCGAATTCTTACTTTTAGTGCCCTAGTTTCACTTGGAAACTTATATATATGTGGAGGAAGAGAGAGAAAAAGAAATTTTGAACACTTTTTGATAAGAGGAGAGACCAAGAAGAAGAAAATATCATTGAGAAGCGTGGAACAACATCGGAGAAGACAATTCTTGAAGATTGGAAAAACAGATCTACTTCTCTTTTCTCATCTTTTGCAATTTCTTTTCTCTTTTGTGTTCTTGTAATCATGACTTTGATGATTCTTGAGTTTATTTCCGTTTTAGCTATGAACTAAATTTAGTTTTCTAGGATTACAATGGAATTCTTTGTTTAAATTGATTGTTGTTTATTTTTCCTTATTCTATCTTATTGAGGTTTATTGTTTACCCATTCTTGTGCTTGAATTTCATTAGTCTGGCCAACTATTGTTTAACAAATCTAATTGAATCGGGAGAGGAAATTAGGTTTTAGGTTAAAGATTGGGTAACCTTTGTACGAATTGCACCCACATCGAATTGGGTAATTTGTTTAGCAATTAAGATAGGAATATACTTAATTGACTTAGGTAGTCACAATTAGGGCTTGTTCTTGATTCAATTTGGCCTAACTTCATTGGCATAGGAATATAGCTCTTTGATTAGGTTAGATTAGTTTTACAATATTCTGGAAAGAAATTGTAAAAACTTAAGTGCCCTAGACTATAAATAAATCTTAATTGAAATAGAATTATTGGGAAAATAAAAGCAATTAGGTTAACATTGAAGGAAGTTGTAATCCTAGGCTTTAATCATCATAGTTAATCTTGTCAGTTTATAATTTAGTTTTACTTTCATTGTTGCTTAGTTATAATAAACACAAAGATTTGTTAGTTTGGATAAGAAAAAGAGTGATCCTTAGTAATTAGTTAGTTTAGCTCATTAATTCCCTGTGGAGACGATACTCTACTTATCATTATATTACTTGTTGCGATTGCGTATACTTGCGTTCATAAATCCTGCATCATTTAGAAAAAAAACCTACATCTGAAAGTTGATAAATGCTGTCTATTTATAGTTTTCCAAATCGAATATTTCGGGTCGGTCGGCCGGATCATTTCAGATCGAATCTCAGCTGGTTCGACCGAATGAGATAACTAAGTCGAAAAAGTATATCGATGAGTTGATGTCATGCGGAGTTTAGTATCATAATCATCCATAGGGACCTAGATTAGTTAATTTCTTCATAAAGGTATGTCGAAAGTCCTAAGGGCATACATATGGACAAGGTTTGATCTATGTCGAATAATATGTCGAATAAGACATATAACTAGATGTAGTGCATATCGAATAAGACCAGATTTGGTCTATGTCGAATAAGATAGATTTTAATCTGGCGTGTGCTGTGCCATGTCACTGATTGAATATTTGATATGTCAATAGTCCCCCAAGTTCAAGTATTCGATACTAAAATCGAAGTCTTGAAATTTTGAATTTAAAAGTTTTGAATTATTGGTAATTTCTTGTCACACCCCCGTCCCAGGTAGATCTCGAGCATGGGAAAGTGACGTGCATGTCAAGCATATCATATCAAGTACCTGTCATGTTATTAACAAAACTATATCATGTGACATAATTCCTTAGTAAAACATGTAACATAACTAAAATATATAACCTGTACAATTAATCAAACCACCAATTGTGGCACCAACAAAAGTATATAAATAGACTACGATATTACAGCAACCATATAAACAAACCCTGCGTTAAACAATTGTCATCTCCTCAACGGAAACGGTACAAACTATGTGGCTAATACTGTGTTACAACCAAGATAACCATAAGTACAAAATACAAGAGTGAGGCTATGAGCTACAAAATATACAACAAAAGAGACTCAAGGATCTAAATGATCCGTACATGTACAAAATGCCTCACCACGATATACAACGGCCTTAACAAACTATGTATAACAACCTACCCAAAGCTACTCAGTGTCAATCCCCGGTCCTCACTCAGGCCTACCGCCGGTAGTATAATCATGATCTAAGGAAAACAAAGTAACTGGGGTAAGTTGAAAGACTTAGTAAGTGATGCTGTGATGCATGCATGTGGGAGAGTTATAAAATTATAACAATTGATCCAAAATAGCATTATAACTCCATATATAAAATATCAAGTCATATACAAGTCATGTAACAAGCCATATATGTATGGGCACGTTGGGGAACATATAACATGAAATTAGGATACGTTATCGATGAAGCTTTACTCGATGCCTTGAATCATGTCCATACCATATCCATGTCAATCATATAGCAGTGTTTCGAAATAAACGATCACACAAAGAAGTCCAAGAATATACCGGTATTAATATATCATGAAATCCATAAATGGATAGCAAATGTTCCCTTTGTTAGCAAGGGTTCCAATGCCGTATGCCTTGAATCGTGGCCAACAATCAAGGGTCGGTTAGGCTCCACAAAGAAACCATCACCTCAAGCACAAATAAAACCATGGTTTCTATATGATGTACTAATGAACTATATAACCAAATTCATCCAAGGTAAAGTACATGGATGAATTCCATCTGCCTAATTATATCAATACTTCACCAAATAACAATATCTCATATGTACATGTTATTGTTCTATAAAGCAATAAGCCATCCAAGAACATCGAAGAATTGAACATTAATTTCCAGCAATGACAAGTTAATGTTCCATGTACATATAACTATGATATGAGCACAATTTCATAAAATTAGTTAACTAACACTAGTCCAACAATTTAACCATTGTTTTATATGTCAAAGGAGCTCAATTTATCACAATAGATCTTACTTAATATTCCTAAAACACAACCATAAAATCCTTATAAAATCAACACATGCATATAATACATGTATGGGAAAACTCATAATTCTAGCCATAACTTCTACAAAATACCAAGCTAGAACAATTTATAACAAGTATATAACCACCCCATGAATTAATCTTAATTATCCATAAACATGGATGATACTTAGAAGTTAACAACATCACTTACAAGAGAAAATAATCGGTGCAAATTGAAGACGAAGATACAAGGAGCAACTTTGGTCAAAGCCGACACCGTAACCGATTTTTCTTTATTTCTTAACAAATGTTTTGATGCTTTGAACCCCTCCTACAAGACCTGAACGTTTTGCTCTGTTTCTATATGTTTTGGAACAAAGGTTGAAGACAATCTTATAGAGGATAAGTGAGTGGAAATGAGAAAGGACCATTTTGACCCTTTTAGGATGCCTAACTTTTCAATTCTGTCCAGGGCTCGTTTGTTATATTTTACTGAACCAAAAACACTCAAAACTCTTCCATTAGCTAGATCATGAAAAATTAGTCAAGTTAGCCTTCTGAATCACCTGATTCTAGGTCGTATGAATTAATTATGATTTTATGAAGTTAGGGCTTCAAATTCGGTTCAGAAAGTCCCGAAACACGTACAGATCAATACTTTGAGTTTAACAATTCATATGATCATGTAAATGATGTCATATAGCACATAATTATGTCATAAACCATGTAAAAAAACATTATCTAGTAACTAATGAATGCAAAGCACGCAGTACCCAATATAATATATGCACACACACATGAAACATATCACAAAAACGAGTTATGACATTTCTTGTGTATACCAGTATATGTCCCCAAGTTCAAGTATTTCAATATGAAAATTAAAGTCTTCGAATTGTGAAATATATAAAAAAATTGAAGTGAAAATTCGACATATAACCACTTGGGTTTTGATGTAGTATGTCAATTTTTATCATTCATCGAAGAGACCATCGAATTGATGACTGATGATTAGCAGGCAAACCGATTCTCACTTGTGGTATCATAAAAATCGAGGCCGACATATTTGGTATCACAATTTAAGAAAATCAATCCCTTTAAAATTGGACGTTAACTGATGAGTAACAATTGAGTTTTATTGCAAAATTGATACCCTTGCTTATGTTGACTGCCAATTAAATCCTTAACTTCTTAGTTTGTCAAAAAACCCTAAATCTTCAAATTTACTGACAATTTTAGCCCACATTGTTGCCCAATATCAAAATTAGCTCGAATAAGACACGTGCGGATAGGGCTGTAATCGAGCCGAATAGTATCGAACGATACACTGTTCAAGCTTGGTTTGATTTTTATCGAGCTTGAAATTTTATGTTTGAACTTGGTTTGATTTTCAATCGAGCCGAGCTCAAACGAGCTTTTATCGAACGAGCTCGAGTAGCTTGATATTTTACATGTATTTTTTCAATTTTTAACTTATCGAATCGAGCTCGAGCCGAGCTTCAAAAGTTATCGAACGAAAAAAGATGTTCAAGCTTGTTTGATTAGTTTGACGAACCGAGCTCAAACGAGCTTTTATCAAATGAGCTCGAGTCGAGGATCGAGTAGCTTGGTTTGATTTTCAGCCCTACGCGCGGATCAATTTAGAGATTTTACTTATTATATTTACATATTTATTGAACTAATTTAGTTTTATAAATAATATAACCTACCAAATAATACTTTAACATAAATCCGACAATATTAATTAAATCGAAAATTAAATAATAATATTAATATATTTTATATATATTAATAAAGTTACAATTATATATTATAAAAAAAATAATTATAATTTTTTATAAAAAAAACCATCCAACATACTATATAAAAAAAAAAAACCATCCAACATACTATAAAAACCCATCCAATAATTATAAAAAAAATAATTATATAATAAAAAACAAAGTTATAAGTTATCCATAAAAAGTTCAAGTTTCCAACATACTATTTCTATCTCATAAATTTTTGAGGACTTAACTTTAGTTTACGTACAGGTACTTAGCTGAAGTTTTGTCATCATCAAAAAGGGGAAAATTGTTGGATAAAGATGAAGACAAAAATATTGAAGGGAGGTTTTGATGATTTCCTGCTACGTAGTTGTGGCCTTTTCATTTATTGATTTGTGCAAGCATTGTATATTATTAACTATGTATTTTCTAGTATCACCTAATATCTAAGTGACTTGGAAGAGTGGACTAAAGGATTTACATCCTTATAACCACTATAAAAATTACTTGTGTTTGATTTTTCATATTTTACTTGCAAATTTTCAAAAGCTTTCAAACATTCAACTTGACTTAAAGATTTAAAAGAAGTTTATAAAACTGGGGATCTTTTAAGTAAAGGAAAACAAACTTGTAAAAAACACTTGAAATATCCGCTGCCAAACAAGTTGATTGAAAACTCTGATTTTCTCAAAATCAGTTAAGTAACATCAGAAAAGTGGTCAACACTGATGTTCAAAGCTTTGTGTGTGATCATCTTAGTATACTTACGAATCTTGATCAACTTAGTCTGCTCACAAAAAAAGTTAGAGATATTTAAAGTAAGAATTTTCAGAGGTCTATTCACCTACCCCCTCTAGACCTCATCTGACCACTTGGGACCAACAAGTTCCTATCCCAGAAGCATCCAAGTTCATGAGGCATAGTGCTACACCTACGATGTCTGAGTCATTTACTCTCTTTATGAGCACCTAAATGATTGTGTTACAAATTCACTTATTGAAACTAAATATTTACCTTAGTGTTAACTTATATAACTAGATAAGACATTATCAAATTGAGCACCTAAATGATTGTGTTACAAATTCACTTACTGAAACTAAATATTTACCTTAGTGTTAACTTATATAACTAGATAAGACATTATTAAATTAACAATAATGATACGACTCTTTTAATGTTAAATTGTTTTTGCATTTGTTGTTAATAATGTGATAGCAATGAACAAATAAGATTAGGATTATGCTTAGTTACTAAATTTAGGGAGTAGTTGATTCTAATATATCATTCACACCATATATTAGTATACAAATATTTATTTGAATAAATCTTCTCTGTATATTGCACCATGTCATTAGTGCAATAAATGCACAAAAAATCTCCCGGTTCATATAAGCACCGAGTGAACTTGGACGGATTAAATGAGTTATATTAGATTTTATCCTATCCGGATCGAAATGATTTGTATCTACACGGATTAAGAATGATTGGGCTTAAGACAAGTCATTTGATCGAATGGAACATGATTAGAATAAAAGAAAGTGACTTAGGTTTGGACGAGTTAAGATCTCGGATAATATACATAATACGCGAAATTTGAACCATAAGCCACACAAACATTCAATCAAAGTAAAATGGTAAAATTTAGGAAAACATCATAACAAAAGCTACAACGTTTGTACATACATGTTCCCACATAAAAAAAATCTCAAAATTCGCACGCTTCCTTAAGTCGACAACAAAATCTCCAGTCAATGATATGTGAGGGAAACTTCCATATAAACATCATATATCTAAGACATTAAGTCAGCCTGTGAATTCCAAACACTTTCAAACTGCCCACATTTACCCTCCCCAAGATGTAAAATCGAATTTTGAAGCTTCCCAATGAGTTGAGTTCAAGTCGTCTTTATATATTTCTACCCGAATGAATTGATTTTCGGGGTGACAAAATGGGATCACAATGGTCCAAAGTTCCGAGCAATCACCAAAAACCTTTTCTGGGAGCTTACCTTCAAGTAGGAACCTCACGAGGATTATCGTGCAAAAACGGTGTTTTACAATAGCAAAGGTCATTCGGTTGAAGCTGGTTTGGAATTTCACAATCTACAAAAAATAACAAAACCAAAATTAATTAAAATTTCTTGGGTATAATTATATAATTTAGAACACTTGCAAAAAAGAAAAAAAAACACTCACACACATTCAAGAATTTTGGAGCTAAAACCATCACTATTACTTGCAGAGCGACATGCTACATTCTCGATCATAGAGTTTGATGCGTTTTTTTCCTTTTAAATTCTCTTCGGGTGTAGATAGATCAAGTAGAAAATGCTCCACATACTTCGTCATTTCACGTTTCCTATTATCCTTTTTCATATTATCTTCTTCCAATTAAAACAAAGCCAATAAAATATAAATAGAAGAGATCAATTAAACAATTTCAAATTAAAAGAAAAATAACTAAAGAAAAAAGAAGGTAATAGACTAACCAGAATCAGTCTCTCTCCTAGAAACATTCAAGTTCACGAGGTATAGTGCAGCATTGATGAAGTCTAAGTCATTCACTCTCACTATGTGTACCTAGAAGATAGATGAACGTAGTTTTGTGTTTAAGATGGAATTTTGAAAACTCACTTATAGAAAATAATATTAAATGATAAAAAAAATTATAGAGATAAAAGGACTAAACATTTACTAACCATATCATAAGACATGCACAATTACAATAAATCTCTCAAAAATCTTCCAAAAGTAACTAAAATAAATTAAGAATATTAACTTATAATACCCAACATAAACACCAAAAAATTTAACAATTACCTTCAATTTGCAAGGCTCGATAAATTGAAATATTAACAAGTCGCCTTTGAGTAATCTATGAGAAAATCCCCTCCATCCAGCACTCGAACTATGCCTCCCTAAAAGATAAGTTGTTTTATACTCATTCCCCCACTCATCCACCAATACTATAGATGTGTCGTGATCTAGTAGATGAAGGTTGCAGAACCCGTAAATGCTGCAATAAAAAAAGTTTGTACAAAGAGCTTTATCTAGCTCCATCACAACAATTTTTTTTCAAAAAAAAAAACAAAAAACTAAAAGACCCATAGTAACTAATGGCACAACGCACTATTTCTCACTTAGAGAGCACTATTGCACAAGGCGTGCGCTAAATGACAGACTATTATGCAGGGCACTATTAACTACTATGTCTAGCTCACTAAAGTACTTGGATTTTGGCAAAGAAAAATAGAAAGAAAATTAAAGAAAAGAAAAGAAAAATAAGTTCCCTATGTTCTATTATATGATGCAAGACAACATTTTGCTCAGTCTTATCAAAATTCAAGAACCAGAGATAGCTTTAGAAAAAAGGCAAGAAGTTTATTTCAAGCTTACTAGCCAAACGCCATGAGCTACGTTTGATGGGAGCATACACTTGGCAAAGTGAGGAAGTTCGTCTCCTAAATGCGATAATACTAGCTTAGCTCTTTTATGATCGAGAATTTGGCTTCAACATCATCTTATAAGTCAATATTACGAGTCCTTTTCCGTACTATGCTGTTTCAAAATACACAATCGAAAAATAAAATTGAATTAGTATGGTTGAAATTAAAAAATAAAAGGGTTTTGAAATTGTTATTCATTCAAATAAATTGCTACCTTTCGGTTTTTCTTGGAATTACTTGAGCACCCTGTTCAAAAATTCAAATGCACGGTCAATAGTTATATAGGATGTCAATAAAAAAAATCAATATATAAAAATGAAATTCAGTGCATTAAATTATCTTCTAAACAGTCTATCTCAAATCAAACAGACCTGGATTATATGATCCTATAAAATAATGCAATCTGCAAGTTATTTATATATAGCATATATTTAGGCTTTTTTGACGAACTTTAGTGCGAAACTAGTAACATCTGATTAATGCAAAACAAAACAAATTTGAACCAATGCATGGTAGTACAAGACTACAAGTTAGTAAATAGGCCTAATTACAATGTCCTTGATTAAAGCTAGAGTTTCAAAGAATTTGTGTTTCCGCAAAATCATTTTTAGTAACCAAAAGACTACAAAAGCTTCTAGCTCTATGAGATACTCGAAAAATATAAAGAATCCACACTAAAATTGATGGCTTTGCTGCGGCTAATGAGAATGCTCCTGCCTTTGCCCTTTACTAATATGCTATGCCCTCCTTACTACAGAAAATAGCGGAATTACCGACCTAGCCTCGAAGCGTAAACGCCGACCATTCCAAGACCTACCTGCTAACTGGAATAGCTTAACCGGGGACTTACCTTTGGCAACTTCCCATGAAGTAGTGCTTTCTTCTTTCTTTGCTAAAGAGAATGTCAAACCTGCAGAAATTTTCCATGGCAAATCTTGAGGATCAAAGTTTAATAACTTTTAACCGAGACAAGAACAAAATCCAAAATTCAAAGATGACATAATACACATGACGAAGGATCCAATCAAGAAAAAAGTCTCTAACAAATACTGAAAAAAATAGAGAATTTATTACTTGTTTATTCTTATTCTTTAATTTATTGCTTTTAAGATTTATTGACACATCATTTTTTTGAAGTGGACAGGAATCTCAAGCATCTGAGCACCAAATTTCAACTTCCGCATAGCTGTGAGTATCATCATTATATAATTTTTCTTTAATTTTCTTGGTTTCCATTACTGATTTTGTGACTCTTTCCTTCTAGTTTACTAACAAAAATTTTACTAATTTAAATATGAGATGAACTTCAGATATTCACAATACAATTTAGCACACCAGGACAGATAAAATGCGGATATGTAAACATTCCTTTACTGAACATTAGGTGAATCGAGTCATCCGTGCAATTTAGAGAGTAAATGCAAATTTTCCTTATGTGCTACAACACGTCATTCGTGCAGCTGGCAGACCAATAATTATTTTAATTAATTATTCAGCCACTCTCTTACCGGACGTTAGGTAAATTGTCTCATAGGTGGTGTTAAATTTGTACATACTAAAGTTTGAAGAGTAAATGCAACTTTCCTCATTTGTTACATCACGCCATTAGTGCAGCTGGCTCACCTATAATTGTTAATTTTATTATTCAACCACCCTCTTACCAAACGTTAGGAGAATCGTGCTAGTGCACCAATAATTTTTCGATTTTATTATTCACCCACTCTTTTACCGAACATTAGGTGAATCGTGTCGTATGTGGTGTATGTTTGTACATACTCAATTTTGTATTTCAAATTTTTAACAATTTATGCTTTTTTGGTTGTATATTATTTGTATAGTGTCTGTGATTTTATATTTTCGTATATATATATATATATATATATATATATATATATATATATATATATATATATTATTTATTACTTCATATTTTTTAATAAAATTTCTTTGGTAATCACTTCAATGATGTAATTTACTTTTTTAATAATCCTTGTTATATATATTTTGTTGGTTCCAAGTGGCCAGATGAGGTCTAGAGGGGGAGGGGGGTGAATAGACCTCTGAAAATTTTACAACTTTAAAATTTAAACCCCAACCTTTCGAATGAGCAGACTAAGCTGATCAAGTTAGGTGAAGTTACTAAACTGTTCGCACACACAACATTGAGCAGTGTAGTAGACCACTTCTGTTGATTCACTTAGCTGATTTAATAAAATCAGAGTTCCAAGATGAGTTTCTTGCAGCGGATTTGCAAAGTGTTTTTCACAAGCAATCAAAACTTGGTTTCAAAGTTTTATCCCTAGTTTTACAAAATTCTTTTCAAAACAGTTTTAATAAATATATGCTCTTTTGAAATATGCAAGAAATGAATGCAGAATGTAAAACATCGATATTTTTATAGTGGTTATATGGATCGAAATCCTTTAGTCCACTCTTCCAAGTCACTTAGATCTTGGGTTATACTATAATCACAAAGATTACAATATACTCTGCTTACGCTGAACAACAAATGAACTGGCCGTAAGTTCATAATAGGAGATCACAAAGAAAACCTATCCTCCGACGTAATATCACTCACAAAGATGGATATCTACTCCTCACAATACTTTTTCCAACAAGAATCACTCAGATTCCTTCTTTCTTAAACGTCTGCTTTTGTCAACAAATGACTAAGCTGATGAGTGAGCTGTTCTTGAGTTCTTGAGACTTAGAAATATTCTGCTTCTGAATGCTCTCAAAGATGTGTTGTCTCGTGTTGTGTCTCTGAACTTTTCGAACAAGCCTCCTTTTATACTTGAAATTTGAAATCTGTCCGTTGAAGGAAAACATAAATCTTTATCTCGAGCATTGGTCCCTATTTCTCAGGAACGGCTACATGCGACTGTGTACTATCTTATCTGCTGTACTTCTTTGTCAGTCGCATTAAATGCACCCAGCTGATACGAGGTTCTTCTTCAATCATTTTTCATAAATATCCTCCCTCTTCATCATTTATTTCTTCAAGTGCATTTATAACCGTTGAGGTGACTTGTCTGATCACATCCACTCAGCTGTCCGAAGTATCTCGTCTGATGAACACTCGGCTGATCTCAAACTGAACAGATCTTGTTGAGTCGGTTGACTTTCACCAATCTGATTTCCTTCTTCAGAAATAGATCAGTTGTCTCCTCGACCATAAAACTTGACCCTTCTGATTTACCTTCTTTGTTTGGTCAAAACTTCTTCACAAGGGATTTAATAAGCTTCCATTACTTAGCTGATCTTGATGTTTTGAAAATCATCAAAACCCAGTGGCGGAGCTAGACCGATTTAATTGGGGTGGGGGGCGAATTTTTTTCGAGGGATGCATTAAATAAAGTAAATAATTAGGAAAAAAATATATTCTTTTATAATTATTAACAAAGATTTTTTTTGAAATGTACAGTACAATAAATAAAGAATATTATATAAAGAAAAGTGCACTAAATAAATATAATTATAAGGAGAAAACCTTATATATTATAAAAAAAATAAAAATCTTATTTTTCTTACAATTATTAAGATTTTTTTTGGATTAATGCACTAAATAAATAAAATTATAAAATGCTTGTATTTTAATAACAATAAAATATCATATTCCTTATATAAACATTAAGAAGAAAGAAAAAATTTAAAGAAAAGCTTAACTATTGAGAAAGAAAGAAAAATTTGAAAAAATGGCTTAAAAATTGAAAAGAAAGGAAGAAAAATTTTAAAAAATGGCTTAAGAATTGAAATAAAAATCAACTGCACCAAGCAAAATTCAAACACAGGCCTTCAGCGTGAACCTCCAATTCTCTAACCATCCGGCCAACACAGTCAATACACACAATCTTACTACTAATAATATTTATTCCTTATATTTTGGGGGGGCGATCGCCTCCCAGTCTACATATAGCTCCGCCACTGAGGATTATGCTTAGTTACTAAATTTAGGGAGTAGTTGATTCTAAGATATCATTCACACCATATATTAGTATATAAAAATTTAATTGAATAAATCTTCTCTGTATATTGCACCATGTCATTAGTGCAATAAATGGACAAAAAATCTCCCCGTTCATATAAGCACTGAGCGAACTTGGATGGACTAAAATGAGTTAGATTATAGATCTTATCCTATACGGATCGAAATGATTCGTATCTACGCGGATTAAGAATGATTGGGCTTAAGACATGTCATTTGATCGAATGGAACATGATTCGAGTAAAAGAAAGTGACTTAGGTTTGGACGAGTTAAGATCTCGGAGAAAATACATAATACGCGAAATTTGAACAATAAGCCATACAAAATTCAATCAAACAAAAATTGTAAAATTTAGGAAAACATCATAACAACAGCTACAACGTTTGTACATACATGTTCCCACATAAAAAAAAATCTCAAAATTCGCACGCTTCCTTAAGTCGACAACAAAATCTCCAGTCAATGATATGTGAGGGAAACTTTCATATAAACATCTTATATCTAAGAAATTAAGTCAGCTTGTGAATTTCAAACTCTTTCAGATTGTCCACATTTACCCTCCCCAAGATGTAAAATCGAATTTTGAAGCTTCCCAATGAGTCGAGTTCAAGTCGTCTTTATATATTTCTAACCGAATGAATTGCTTTTTGGGGTGACAAAACGGGATCACAATGGTCCAAAGTTCCGAGCAATCATCAAAAACCTTTTCTGGGAGCTTACCTACAAGTAGTCGCGAGGATGATCGTGCAAAAACGGTGTTTTACAATAGCAAAGGTCATTTTGTTGAAGCTGGTTTGGAATTTCACAATCTACAAAAAATAACAAAACCAAAATTAATTAAAATTTCTTGGGTATAATTATATAATTTAGAACACTTGAAAAAAAAAAAAAAACACTCACACACCTTCAAGAATTTTGGAGCTAAAACCATCACTACTGCTTGCAGAGCGACATGCTACATTCTCGAGCATAGAGTTTGATGCGCTTTTTCCTATTAAATTCTCTTCGGTTGTAGATACATCAAGCATAAAAGGATCCACATATTTCATCTTTTTACGTTTCCTCTTATCCTTCTTCACATTATTTTCTTCAATTAAAACAAAGCCAGGAAAATATAAATAAAAGAGATCAATTAAACAATTTCAAATTAAAAGAAAATTAACTAAAGAAAAAAAAAAGGTACTAAACTAACCAGAATCAGTCTCTCTCCTAGAAACATTCAAGTTCATGAGACATAGTGCAGCATTGATGACGTCTGAGTCATTCACTCTCACTATGTGTACCTAGAAGATAGATGAACATAGTTTTGTGTTTAAGATGGAATTTTGGAAACTCACTTATAGAAAATAATATTAAATGATAAAAAAAATTATAGAGATAAAAGGACTAAACATTTCCTAACCATATAATAAGACATGCACAATTACAATAAATCTCTCAAAAATCCTCTAAAAGTAACAAAAGTAAAGAATATTAGTTTATAATATCAAACCCTAAAGAAATAAACACCAAAAAATTGAACAATTACCTTCAATTTGCAAGTCTCGATCAATTGAAATATTAACAAGTCGCCTTTGAGTAATCTATGGGATTTAGAAAACCCCCTCCATCCAGCACTCAAACCATGCCTTCCTAGAAGATAAGTTGTTTTGTACTCATTTCCCCACTCATCCACCAACACTATAGATGTGTCGTGGTCTGGTAGATGAAGGTTGCAGAATTTCGCCGGTAAATGCTACAATAAAATTAATTTGTACAAAGAGCTTTATCTAGCTCCATTACAACAATTATATTCCAAAAAAAAAAAAAAAAAAACAAAAAGGCCCACAGTAGCTAATGGCACATAGCGCACTATCGCTCACTTAGAGAGCACTATTGCACAAGGCCTGCGCTAAATGATAGACTATTATGCAGGGCGCTATTAGCTACTATGTCTAGCTCACTAAAGTACTTGGATTTTAGAAAAATGGCAAGAAGTTTATTTCAAGCTTACCAGCCAAAAGCCATGAGCCACGTTTGATGGGAGCATACACTTGGCAAAGTGAGGAAGTTTGTTTCCTAAACGCGATAGTAATCGTTTAGCTCTTTCCATGACCGAGGATTTGGCTTCAACATCATCGTATATGTCAATATTACGAGTTCTTTTCCGTAATATGCTGTTTCAAGATACACAATCGAAAAATTAAATTGAATTAGTATGGTTGAAATTAAAAAAGAAAAGGGTGCTGAAATTGTAATTCATTCAAATAAATTGCAACCTTTCGGTTTTCTTGGAATTACTTGACCTCCCCTGTTCAAAAATTCAATTGCACGGCGAATAGTTATATAGGATGTCAACAAAAAAAAACCGATATATAAAAATCAAATTCAGTGCATTGAATTATCTTCTAAACGATTAATCTCAAATCAAACAGATCTGGATTATATGATTGTATAAAATAACGTAATCTGGAAGTTAGTTATATATAGCATATATTTAGGCTTTCTGGACGAACTTTAGTGTGAAACTAGTAACATCTAATTAATGCAAAACAAAACAAATCTGAACCAATGCAAGGTAGTACAAGTTAGTAAAATTAGGCCTAATTACGATGTCCTTGATTAAAGCTAGAGTTTCAAATATTTTTTGTTTCCGCATAATAATTTTTAGTAACCAAAAGACTACAAAAGCTTGTAGCTTTACGAGATACGCGAAAAATCTAAAGAACCCACACTAAAATTGATCGAAATTTTCCATGGCAAATCTCGAGAATCAAAGTTTAATAATATTTAACCGAGACAAGAACATAATCCGAAATTCACAGATGACATGATACACATGATGGAGGATCCAACCAAGAAAAAAGTCTCTAACAAATGCTGAAAAAAATTTGAGGATTTATTACTTGTTTATTCTTATTATTTAATTTATTGTTTTTAAGATGTATCGAAACATCATTTTTTTGGTTTTCCATATCCATTGCAATCTTATCCTTTTTCTTCTTAAGCTTATTCTTTTTCTGGAAACAAAAAAAAAAAAGAAGAAAAAGTAATCACAAACACAAACAAGAAAATACAGTCGAACAACTAGTAATGTATATATTTGCATAAAGAAAACAAGTAAAAAAATTAACAAAAAAACCTTAGGTGGACAGGAATTTGAAGCATCTGAGCACCAAATGTCAACTTCCGCATAGTTGTGAGTATCATCATTATATAATTTTTCTTTAGTTTTCTTGGTTTCCATGACTGATTTTGTGACTTTTTCTTTCTAGTTCACGAACAAAAATTTTACTAATTTAAATATGAGATGAACTTCAGATATTCACAATCCAATTTAGCACACAAGGACAGCTAAACGCGGATATATAGACATTCTGGGACTGAACGTTAGGTGAATCGAGGTATATGTGGTGTTATATTTGTACACACACAAATTTAGAGAGTAAATGCAATTTTCCTCATGTGCTACAACACGTCATTCGTGCAGCTGGCACACCAAATAATTATTTTAATTAATTATTCAGCCACTCTCTTACCGAACATTAGGTAAATTGTGTCGTACGTGGTGTTAAATTTGTACATACTAAAGTTTGAAGAGTAAATGCAACTTTCCTCATTTGTTACTCCACGTCATTAGTGCAGCTGGCTCACCTACAATTTTAATTTTATTATTCAACCACCCTCTTACGAAACGTTAGGAGAATCGTGCTGGTGCACCAATAATTTTTCGATTTTATTATTTAACCACTCTTTTACCGAACGTTAGGTGAATCGTGTCGTATATGGGGTATGTTTGTACATACTCAATTTTGTATTTCAAATTTTTTCAATTTATGATTTTCTAGTTGTATATTATTTGTACAGTGTCTGTGTGATTTTATATTTTCGTTCATATATATATATTGTTTATTACTTCATACTTTTGAATAAAATTTCTTTGGTAATTACTTGCATGATATAATTTACCTTCTTAATAGTCCGTGTTATATATATTTTATTAGTTTCAAATTTGTATTGATATTTTTCATTGTCTAATTTTGGATAATTAATTAAAAGGTTTTATGGAATAAAAAACTTGACTAGTTTTCTAAATATGCTTTTAATTTCCAATCAATGGTAGTAAAAATTGACCGGTCATAACATGATTTTTCAAAGCGTGAGACTCGTTGAATTGAATTTTATAAATGCTTCAATAAATAACCAATTCTAAAACTCAAATTGGACATCACCCAAAATATCCTTTTGCAACTCTGAAACAAATGTCACACGAAAATAGAAAAAATATTTTTGTTTAGCTTATAAGTAAAAGTTGTTTGAATTTAAATATTGTTAAAATTTTTTTTATTTGATTGAGATTTAATAAATTCATAGAGAAACACATAAAGGCATGAATTTTTTTTATATTTATGTCAACTTCTATATCAAGAAGTAAAAATAGTTCGCCATACAAATTCACGTAAATTATAAATTGCAACGTTTGATAGGTTCCGGAAATAAGTTCTAATTAAGTAATATTAGGGAAATAATGTAAAAATACTAAAAGTGTAGGGGGAAATGTTATTTTCCATTTGAGAGAATTGCACTTGGGGTATCAAACTATATACCGATTCTCACTTGTGGTACCATAAAAATCGAGGCCGACACATTTGGTACCACAATTTAAGAAAATCAATCACTTTTGGTACCACCATTAAAATTGGACATTAACTGATGACGTGACAGTTAAGTTTTATTGCAAAATTGATATCCTTACTTATGTTGATTGCCAATTAAACCCATAACTTTTTAGGTTGTCAAAAAAACCCCAAATATTTAAATTTACTGACAATTTTAGTCCAAATTATTGCCAAATATCAAAATTAGCTCGAATAAGACACGTGCGGAACAATTTAAAGATTTTACTTATTATACTTACATATTTATTTAACAAATATAGTTTTATAAATACTTCCTCCGTCCCAATTATCTTCATCCCTTGGTACAGTTGACCAGTCAGCTTGACTAAATTTGTAAAAATTATAATAAATAATTTAATTAATATATTTCACTAATAAGTTGATAATATCATATTACACCATATATATTAATATTTAAAAGGCTTAATACACCACAAATGTGAATAATTTAATATGATAAGTCACTTACATGAATGAAAAGTCTGACCGGATACTGTAGCAAATTGAGCCAAATAAGTGAGACGGAGGGAGTAATATTAACCTACCAAATAATGCTTTAACATGAATCTGACAAAATATTAATTAAATCAAAAAATTTAAATAATAATTATAATAATTATAATATTTATTAATAAATAAAGTTATAAGTTATATATTATAAAAAAATAATTATAATTTTTTATGAAACAAAAAAAAAAAACCCATCCAACATACTATAAAAACCCATCCAATAATTACAAAAAAGATAATTATATATTTATTAAAAAATAAAGTTATAAGTTATCCATAAAAAGTTCAAGTTTCCAACATACTATTTCTATTTCGGAAATTTTTGAGGACTTAACTTTAGTTTACGTACAGGTAAAGCTAAAGTTTTGTCATAATCCAAAAGGGAAATATTTTTTGAATAAAGATGAAGACAAAATTATTGAAGGGAGGTTTTGATGATTTCGAAAACATCATCATCAGCTAAGTAATGGAAGCTTAGCCAACCTCCGAATATTATTTGACCGGGGTCAAATCTTATGGTCCAGAAGACTACTGATCTGTTGCTGCATCCAAAATCTGACTGGTGAATTTTTAGCAGACTCAAATAAGATGAGTTCGACTTGAGATCAGTCGAGTGTTCATCAGACGATGAGTTTCGATCAGCAGAGTGGAAGTGATCAGAAAGTCAACCCAACGGTAATAAATGCGCTGATGGAATTAAATGCTGCAAGAGAAGAGTATTTAATGCAATTGATTGAAGACATTCTCGTAACAGCAAGGTGCATTTAATGCGACTGACAGAGAGTACAACAAAATGTACAGTGCGAATAGTTGCAGGGAGCCGTTCCTGAAATTGGGGGGACCAGTACTCGAGAAAGCTGAATATGTCTCTCTTCAACGGGCATAATTCAAATCTCAAGTATAAATAGCAAGTGATTCAAGATTTAGAGACTAGCAAAACTAATCTGAGAGCATTTTCGAAACATAATTTTTCTAAGTCTCAAAACTCAAGAACAAAATACTAATTAGCTTATTCATCTGTTGACGAAAGTTGAAGTTGAAGATCAAACAATACATACATATCTGAATGATTTTGTAAAAGAGAGTGTTGTGTGAATTAGATATCCATCTTAATGAATGATATTGTTTAAGAGGATAGGACTTCTTTGTGATTTCCCGCTACGTAGTTGTGGCCTTTTCATTTATTGATTTGTGCAAGCATTGTATACTATTAACTATGTATTTTCTAGTATCACCTAATATCTAAGTGACTTGGAAGAGTGGACTAAATGATTTACCTCCATATAACCACTATAAAATTACTTGTGTTTGATTTTGCATATTTTACTTGCAAATTTTCAAAAGCTGATAAAATCTGTTAAGTAAAGGAAAACAAACTTGTAAAAAACACTTGTAATATCCGATGCCAAACAAATTGATTGAAAACTCTGATTTTCTCAAAATCAGTTAAGTAACATCAGAAAAGTGGTCAACACTGATGTTCAAAGCTTTGTGCGCGATCAACTTAGTATACCTACGAATCTTGATCAGCTTAGTCTGCTCACAAAAAAAGTTAGAGATTTTCAAAGTAAGAATTTTCAGAGGTTTGTTCACCCCCTCTCTCTCTACACCTTATCTGACCACATGGGACCAACAAGTTCCTATCCCAGAAGCATCCAAGTTCCTATCTCTACACCTACGATGTCTGAGTCATTTACTCTCATTATGTGCACCTAAATGATTGTGTTACAAATTCACTTATTGAAACTAAATATTTACCTAATTGTTAACTTATATAACTAGATAAGACATTATCAAATTAACAATAATGATATGATTCTCTCAATGGTAAATTGTTTTTTGCATTTGTTGTTAATAATGTGACAGCAATGAACAAAAAAGATTAGGATTATGCTTAATTACTAAATTTAGGGAGTAGTAAATTCTATGATATCATTCACACCATATATTAGTATATAAAAATTTAATTGAATAAATCTTCTCCGTATATTGCACCATGTCATTAGTGCAATAAATGCACAAAAAAATCTCACCGTTCATATAAGCACCGAGTGAACTTGGACGGATTAAAATGAGTTAGATTATAGATATTATCCTATACGGATTTAAATGATTCGTATCTACGCGGATTAAGAATGATTGGGCTTAAGACATGTCATTTGATCTAATGCAACATGATTCGAGTAAAAGAAAGTAACTTAGGTTTGGACGAGTTAAGATCTCGGAGAAAATACATAATACGCGAAATTTGAACCATTAGCCACACAAACATTCAATCAAACAAAAATGGTAAAATTTAGGAAAACATCATAACAAAAGCTACAACGTTTGTACATACATGTTCCCACATAAAAAAAAATCTCAAAATTCGCACGCTTCCTTAAATCGACAACAAAATCTCATGTCAATGATATGTGAGGGAAACTTTCATATAAACATCATATATCTAAGACATTAAGTCAGCTTGTGAATTCCAAACACTTTCAGATCGTCCACATTTACCCTCCCCAAGATGTAAAATCGAATTTTGAAGCTTCCCAATGAGTCGAGTTCAAGTCGTCTTTATATATTTCTAACCGAATGCATTGCTTTTTGGGGTGACAAAACGGGATCACAATGGTCCACAGTTACGAGCAATCACTAAAAACCTTTTCTGGGAGCTAACCTACAAGAAGTCACGAGGATGATCGTGCAAAAACGGTGTTTTACAATAGCAAAGGTCATTTGGTTGAAGCTTGTTTGGAATTTCACAATCTACAAAAAATAACAAAACCAAAATTAATTAAAATTTCTTGGGTATAATTATATAATTTAGAACAATTGCAAAAAAAAAAAAAAGACACTCACACACCTTCAAGAATTTTGGAGCCAAAACCATAACTAGTACTTGCAGAGCGACATTCTACATTCTCGAGCATAGAGTTTGATGCGTTTTTTCCTATTAAATTATCTTCGGGTGTAGATACATCAAGCATAAAAGGCTCCACATATTTCGTCTTTTTACGTTTCCTCTTATCCTTCTTCACATTATTTTCTTCAATTAAAACAAAGCCAAGAAAATATAAATAAAAGAGATCAATTAAACAATTTCAAATTAAAAGAAAAATAAGTAAAGAAAAAAAAAGGTACTAAACTAACCAGAATCAGTCTCTCTCCTAGAAACATTCAAGTTCATGAGACATAGTGCAACATTGATGACGTCTAAGTCATTCACTCTCACTATGTGTACCTAGAAGATAGATGAACATAGTTTTGTGTTTAAGATGGAATTTTGGAAACTCACTTATAGAAAATAATATTAAATGATAAAAAAATTATAGAGATAAAAGGACTAAACATTTCCTAACCATATAATAAGACATGCACAATTACAATAAATCTCTCAAAAATCCTCCTAAAGTAACTAAAGTAAAGAATATTAGTTTATAATATCCAACCCTAAAGAAATAAACACCAAAAAATTGAACAATTACCTTCAATTTGCAAGTCTCGATCAATTGAAATATTAACAAGTCGCCTTTGAGTAATCTATGGGATTTAGAAAACCCCCTCCATCCAGCACTCAAACCATGCCTCCCCAGAAGATAAGTTGTTTTGTACTCATTCCCCCACTCATACACCAACACTATAGATGTGTCGTGGTCTGGTAGATGAAGGTTGCAGAATTTCGCCGGTAAATGCTGCAATAAAATTAATTTGTACAAAGAGCTTTATCTAGCTCCATTACAACAATTATTTTCCCAAAAAAAAACAAAAAACAAAAAGGCCCATAGTTGCTAATGGCACATAGCGCACTATCGCTCACTTAAAGAGCACTATTGCACAAGGCCTGCGCTAAATGACAGACTATTATGCAGGGCGCTATTAGCTACTATGTCTAGCTCACTAAAGTACTTGGATTTTAGAAAAAAGGCAAAAAGTTATTCCAAGCTTACCAGCCAAAAGCCATGAGCCACGTTTGATGGGAGCATACACTTGGCAAAGTGAGGAAGTTCGTTTCCTAAACGCGATAGTAATCGTTTAGCTCTTTCCATGACCGAGGATTTGGCTTCAACATCATCGTATATGTCAATATTACGAGTTCTTTTCCGTAATATGCTGTTTCAAGATACACAATCGAAAAATTAAATTGAATTAGTATTGTTGAAATTAAAAAAGAAAAGGGTGCTGAAATTGTAATTCATTCAAATAAATTGCAACCTTTCGGTTTTCCTGGAATTACTTTACCTCCCTTGTTCAAAAATTCAATTGCACGGTGAATAGTTATATAGGATGTCAACAAAAAAAAAAAAATCGATATATAAAAATCAAATTCAGTGCATTGAATTATCTTCTAAACGATTAATCTCAAATCAAACAGATCTGGATTATAAGATTGTATAAAATAACGTAATCTGCAAGTTAGTTATATATACCATATATTTAGGCTTTCTGGACGAACTTTAGTGTGAAACTAGTAACATCTAATTAATGCAAAACAAAACAAATCTGAACCAATGCAAGGTAGTACAAGTTAGTAAAATTAGGCCTAATTACAATGTCCTTGATTAAAGCTAGAGTTTCAAAATTATTTTTTTTCCGCATAATAATTTTTAGTAACCAAAAGACTACAAAAGCTTGTAGCTCTACGAGATACTCGAAAAATCTAAAGAACCCACACTAAAATTGATCGAAATTTTCCATGGCAAATCTCGAGAATCAAAGTTTAATAATATTTAACCGAGACAAGAACATAACCCGAAATTCACAGATGACATGATACACATGATGTAGGATCCAACCAAGAAAAAAGTCTAACAAATGCTGAAAAAAATTTGAGAATTTATTACTTGTTTATTCTTATTATTTAATTTATTATTTTTAAGATGTATCCAAACATCATTTTTTTGGTTTTCCATTTCTATATCAATCTTATCCTTTTTCTTCTTAAGCTTATTCTTTTTCTGGAAACAAAAAAAAAAAAAAAGAATAAAAAGTAACCACAAACACAAACAAGAAAATACAGTCGAATAACTAGTAATGTATATATTTGCATAAAGAAAACAAGTAAAAAAATTAACAAAAAAACCTTAGGTGGATAGGAATTTGAAGCATCTGAGCACCAAATGTCAACTTTCGCATAGTTGTGAGTATCATCATTATATAATTTTTCTTTAGTTTTCTTCGTTTCCATGACTGATTTTGTGACTCTTTCCTTCTAGTTCACGAACAAAAATTTTACTAATTTAAATATGAGATGAACTTCAGATATTCACAATCCAATTTAGCACACTAGGACAGCTAAACGCGGATATATAGACATTCTCGTATTGAACGTTAGGTGAATCTAGGTATATGTGGTGTTATATTTGTACACACACAAATTTAGAGAGTAAATGCAATTTTCCTCAAGTGCTACAACACGTCATTCGTGCAGCTGGCACACCAAATAATTATTTTAATTAATTATTCAGCCACTCTCTTGCCGAACATTAGGTAAATTGTGTCGTACGTGGTGTTAAATTTGTACATACTAAAGTTTGAAGAGTAAATGCAACTTTCCTCATTTGTTACTCCACGTCATTAGTGCAGCTGGCTCACCTATAATTTTAATTTTATTATTCAACCACCCTCTTACCAAACGTTAGGAGAATCGTGCTGGTGCACCAATAATTTTTCGATTTTATTATTTAACCACTCTTTTACCGAACGTTAGGTGAATCGTGTCGTATATGGGTTATGTTTGTACATACTCAATTTTGTATTTCAAATTTTTTACAATTTATTATTTTTTAATTGTATATTATTTGTACAGTGTCTGTGTGATTTTATATTTTCGTTCATATATATATATATATATTGTTTATTACTTCATACTTTTGAATAAAATTTCTTTGGTAATTACTTGCATGATATAATTTACCTTCTTAATAATCCTTGTTATATATATTTTATTAGTTTCAAATTTGTATTGATATTTATCATTGTCTAATTTTAGATAATTTCATTAAAAGGTTTTATGGAATTAAAAACTTGACTAGTTTTCTAAATATGCTTTTAATTTCCAATCAACGGTAGTAAAAATTGACCGGTCATAACATGATTTTTCAAAGCGTGAGACTCGTTGAATTGGATTTTATAAATGCTTCAATAAATAACCAATTCGAAAATTCAAATTGGACATCACCCAAAATATCCTTTTGCAACTCTGAAACAAATGTCACACGAAAATAGAAGAAATATTTTTGTTTAGCTTATAAGTAAAAGTTGTTTGAATTTAAATATTGTTAAAAAAAATTTTATTTGATTGAGATTTAATAAATTCATAGAGAAACAAATAAAGGCATGAATTTTTTTTATATTTATGTCAACTTCTATATCAAGAAGTAAAACTAGTTCGCCATACAAATTCACGTAAATTATAAATTGCAACGTTTGATAGGTTCCGGAAATAAGTTCTAATTAAGTAATATTAGGGAAATAATGTAAAAATACTAAAAGTGTAGGGGGAAATGTTATTTTCCATTTGAGAGAATTGCACTTGGGGTATCAAACTATATACCGATTCTCACTTGTGGTACCATAAAAATCGAGGCCGACACATTTGGTACCACAATTTAAGAAAATCAATCACTTTTGGTACCACCATTAAAATTGGACATTAACTGATGACGTGACAGTTAAGTTTTATTGCAAAATTGATATCCTTACTTATGTTGATTGCCAATTAAACCCATAACTTTTTAGGTTGTCAAAAAAACTCCAAATATTTAAATTTACTTACAATTTTTCTCCAAATTATTGCCAAATATCAAAATTAGCTCGAATAAGACACGTGCGGAACAATTTAAAGATTTTACTTATTATATTTACATATTTATCTGACAAATATAGTTTTATAAATACTTCCTCCGTCCCAATTATCTTCATCCCTTGGTACAGTTGACCAGTCAGCTTGACTAAATTTGTAAAAATTATAATAAATAATTTAATTAATATATTTCACTAATAAGTTGATAATATCATATTACACCATATATATTAATATTTAAAAGGCTTAATACACCACAAATGTGAATAATTTAATATGATAAGTCACTTACATGAATGAAAAGTTTGACCGGATACTGTAGCAAATTGAGCAAAATAAGTGAGACGGAGGGAGTAATATTAACCTACCAAATAATGCTTTAACATGAATCTGACAAAATATTAATTAAATCAAAAAATTTAAATAATAATTATAATATTTATTAATAAATAAAGTTATAAGTTATATATTATAAAAAAATAATTATAATTTTTTATGAAACAAAAAAAAAAAAACCCATCCAACATACTATAAAAACCCATCCAATAATTATAAAAAAGATAATTATATATTTATTAAAAAATAAAGTTATAAGTTATCCATAAAAAGTTCAAGTTTCCAACATACTATTTCTATTTCGGAAATTTTTGAGGACTTAACTTTAGTTTACGTACAGGTAAAGCTAAAGTTTTGTCATAATCCAAAAGGGAAATATTTTTTGAATAAAGATCAAGACAAAATTATTGAAGGGAGGTTTTGATTATTTCGAAAACATCATCATCAGCTAAGTAATGGAAGCTTAGCCAACCTCCGAATATTATTTGACCGGGGTCAAATCTTATGGTCCAGAAGACTACTGATCTGTTGCTGCATCCGAAATCAGACTGGTGAATTTTTAGCAGACTCAAATAAGATGAGTTCGACTTGAGATCAGTCGAGTGTTCATCAGACGATGAGTTTCGATCAGCAGAGTGGAAGTGATCAGAAAGTCAACCCAACGGTAATAAATGCGCTGATGGAATTAAATGCTGCAAGAGAAGAGTATTTATGGCAATTGATTGAAGACATTCTCGTAACAGCAAGGTGCATTTAATGCGACTGACAGAGAGTACAACAAAATGTACAGTGCGAATAGTTGCAGGGAGCCGTTCCTGAAATTGGGGGGACCAGTACTCGAGAAAGCTGAATATGTCTCTCTTCAACGGGCATAATTCAAATCTCAAGTATAAATAGCAAGTGATTCAAGAGTTAGAGACTAGCAAAACTAATCTGAGAGCATTTTCGAAACATAATTTTTCTAAGTCTCAAAACTCAAGAACAAAATACTAATTAGCTTATTCATCTGTTGACGAAAGTTGAAGTTGAAGATCGAACAATACATACATATCTGAATGATTTTGTAAAAGAGAGTGTTGTGTGAATTAGATATCCATCTTAATGAATGATATTGTTTAAGAGGATAGGACTTCTTTGTGATTTCCCGCTACGTAGTTGTGGCCTTTTCATTTATTGATTTGTGCAAGCATTGTATACTATTAACTATGTATTTTCTAGTATCACCTAATATCTAAGTGACTTGGAAGAGTGGACTAAATGATTTACCTCCATATAACCACAATAAAAATTACTTGTGTTTGATTTTGCATATTTTACTTGCAAATTTTCAAAAGCTTTCAAACATTAAACTTGACTTAAAGATTTAAAAAGAAGTTTATAAAATTGGGGATAAAATCTGTTAAGTAAAGGAAAACAAACTTGTAAAAAACACTTGTAATATCCGATGCCAAACAAATTGTTCCGCATAATAATTTTTAATAACCAAAAGACTACAAAAGCTTGTAGCTCTACGAGATACTCGAAAAATCTAAAGAACCCACACTAAAATTGATCAAAATTTTCCATGGCAAATCTCGAGAATCAAAGTTTAATAATATTTAACCGAGACAAGAACATAATCCGAAATTCACAGATGACATGATACACATGATGGAGGATCCAACCAAGAAAAAAGTCTCTAACAAATGCTGAAAAAAATTTGAGGATTTATTACTTGTTTATTCTTATTATTTAATTTATTGTTTTTAAGATGTATCGAAACATCATTTTTTTGGTTTTCCATATCCATTGCAATCTTATCCTTTTTCTTCTTAAGCTTATTCTTTTTCTGGAAACAAAAAAAAAAAAGAAGAAAAAGTAATCACAAACACAAACAAGAAAATACAGTCGAACAACTAGTAATGTATATATTTGCATAAAGAAAACAAGTAAAAAAATTAACAAAAAAACCTTAGGTGGATAGGAATTTGAAGCATCTGAGCACCAAACGTCAACTTCCGCATAGTTGTGAGTATCATCATTATATAATTTTTCTTTAGTTTTCTTGGTTTCCATGACTGATTTTGTGACTCTTTCCTTTTAGTTCACGAACAAAAATTTTACTAATTTAAATATGAGATGAACTTCAGATATTCACAATCCAATTTAGCACACTAGGACAGCTAAACACGGATATATAGACATTCTCGTACTGAACGTTAGGTGAATCTAGGTATATGTGGTGTTATATTTGTACACACACAAATTTAGAGAGTAAATGCAATTTTCCTCACGTGCTACAACACGTCATTCGTGCAGCTGGCACACCAAATAATTATTTTAATTAATTATTCAGCCACTCTCTTACCGAACATTAAGTAAATTGTATCGTACGTGGTGTTAAATTTGTACATACTAAAGTTTGAAAAGTAAATGCAACTTTCCTCATTTGTTACTCCACGTCATTAGTGCTGCTGGCTCACCTATAATTTTAATTTTATTATTCAACCACCCTCTTACGAAACGTTAGGAGAATTGTGCTGGTGCACCAATAATTTTTCGATTTTATTATTTAACCACTCTTTTACCGAACGTTAGGTGAATCGTGTCGTATATGGGGTATGTTTGTACATACTCAATTTTGTATTTCAAATTTTTTTCAATTTATGATTTTTTAGTTGTATATTATTTGTACAGTGTCTGTGTGATTTTATATTTTCGTTCATATATATATATATTGTTTATTACTTCATACTTTTGAATAAAATTTCTTTGGTAATTACTTGCATGATATAATTTACCTTCTTAATAATCCTTGTTATATATATATTTTATTAGTTTCAAATTTGTATTGATATTTTTCATTGTCTAATTTTGGATAATTTCATTAAAAGGTTTTATGGAATAAAAAACTTGACTAATTTTCTAAATATGCATTTAATTTCCAATCCACGGTAGTAAAAATTGACCAGTCATAACATGATTTTTCAAAGCGTGAGACTCGTTGAATAGGATTTTATAAATGCTTCAATAAATTACCAATTCGAAAATTCAAATTGGACATCACCCAAAATATCCTTTTGCAACTCTGAAACAAATGTCACACGAAAATAGAAAAAATAGTTTTGTTTAGCTTATAAGTAAAAGTTGTTTGAATTTAAATATTGTTAAAAAAAATTTTATTTGATTGAGATTTAATAAATTCATAGAGAAACACATAAAGGCATGAATTTTTTTTATATTTATGTCAAATTCTATATCAAGAAGTAAAACTAGTTCGCCATACAAATTCACGTAAATTATAAATTGCAACGTTTGATAGGTTCCGGAAATAAGTTCTAATTAAGTAATATTAGGGAAAAAATGTAAAAATACTAAAAGTGTAGGGGGGAAATGTTATTTTCCATTTGAGAAAATTGCACTTGTGGTATCAAACTATATACCGATTCTCACTTGTGGTACCATAAAAATCGAGGCCGACATATTTGGTACCACAATTTAAGAAAATCAATCACTCTTGGTACCACCACTAAAATTGGACATTAACTGATGACGTGACACTTAAGTTTTATTGCAAAATTGATATCCTTACTTATGTTGATTGCCAATTAAACCCAGAACTTTTTAGGTTGTCAAAAAAACCCCAAATATTTAAATTTACTGACAATTTTAGTCCAAATTGTTGCCAAATATCAAAATTAGCTCGAATAAGACACGTGCGGAATAATTTAAAGATTTTACTTATTATATTTACATATTTATTTAACAAATATAGTTTTATAAATACTTCCTCCGTCCCAATTATCTTTATCCCTTGGTACAGTTGACCAGTCAACTTGACTAAATTTGTAAAAATTATAATAAATAATTTAATTAATATATTTCACTAATAAGTTGATAATATCATATTACACCATATATATTAGTATTTAAAAGGCTTAATACACCACAAATGTGAATAATTTAATATGATAAGTACTTACATGAATGAAAAGTCTGACCGGATACTGTAGCAAATGGAGCAAAATAAATGAGACGGAGGGAGTAATATTAACCTACCAAATAACACTTTAACATGAATCTGACAAAATATTAATTAAATCGAAAAATTTAAATAATAATTATAATATATTTAATATTTATTAATAAATAAAGTTATAAGTTATATATTATAAAAAAATAACTATAATTTTTTATGAAACAAAAAAAAAACCCATCAAACATACAATAAAAACCCATCCAATAATTATAAAAAAGATAATTTTATATTTATTAAAATATAAAGTTATAAGTTATCCATAAAAAGTTCAAGTTTCCAACATACTATTTCTATCTCGAAAATTTTTGAGGACTTAACTTTAGTTTACGTACAGATAAAGCTAAAGTTTTGTCATAATCCAAAAGGGAAATATTTTTTGAATAAAGATGAAGACAAAATTATTGAAGGGAGGTTTTGATGATTTCGAAAACATCATCATCAGCTAAGTAATGGAAGCTTAGCCAACCTCCGAAGATTATTTGACCGGGGTCAAATCTTATGGTTCAGAAGACTTTTGATCTGTTGCTGCATCCAAAGTCAGACTGGTGAATTTTTAGCAGACTCAAATCAGATGGGTTCGACTTGAGATCAGTCGAGTGTTCATCAGACGATGAGTTTCGATCAGCAGAGTGGAAGTGATCAGAAAGTCAACCCAACGGTAATAAATGCACTGATGGAATTAAATGCTGCAAGAGAAGAGTATTTATGGCAATTGATTGAAGACATTCTCGTAACAGACGGGTGCATTTAATGCGACTGACAGAGAGTACAACAGAATGTACAGCGCAAATAGTTGCAGGGAGCAGTTCCTGAAATTGGGGGGACCAGTACTCGAGAAAGCTGAATATGTCTCTCTTCAACGGGCATAATTCAAATCTCAAGTATAAATAGCGAGTGATTAAAGAGTTAGAGACTAGCAAAACAAATCTGAGAGCATTTTCGAAACATAATTTTTCTAAGTCTCAAAACTCAAGAACAAAATACTAATTAGCTTATTCATCTGTTGACGAAAGTTGAAGTTGAAGATCGAACAATACATACATATCTGAATGATTTTGTAAAAGAGAGTGTTGTGTGAATTAGATATCCATCTTAATGAATGATATTGTTTAAGAGGATAGGACTTCTTTGTGATTTCCCGCTACGTAGTTGTGGCCTTTTCATTTATTGATTTGTGCAAGCATTGTATACTATTAACTATGTATTTTCTAGTATCACCTAATATCTAAGTGACTTGGAAGAGTGGACTAAATGATTTACATCCATATAACCACTATAAAAATTACTTGTGTTTTATTTTGCATATTTTACTTGCAAATTTTCAAAAGCTTTCAAACATTCAACTTGACTTAAAGATTTAAAAAGAAGTTTGTAAAACTAGGGATAAAATCTGTTAAGTAATGGAAAACAAACTTGTGAAAAACACTTGTAATATCCGATGCCAAACAAATTGATTGAAAACTCTGATTTTCTCAAAATCAGTTAAGTAACATCAGAAAAGTGGTCAACACTGATGTTCAAAGCTTTGTGCGCGATCAGCTTAGTATACCTACGAATCTTGATCAGCTTAGTCTGCTCACAAAAAAAGTTAGAGATTTTCAAAGTAAGAATTTTCAGAGGTTTGTTCACCCCCTCTCTCTCTACACCTTATCTGACCACATGGGACCAACAAGTTCCTATCCCAGAAGCATCCAAGTTCCTATCTCTACACCTACGATGTCTGAGTCATTTACTCTCATTATGTGCACCTAAATGATTGTGTTACAAATTCACTTATTGAAACTAAATATTTACCTAATTGTTAACTCATATAACTAGATACGACATTATCAAATTAACAATAATGATACGATTCTATCAATGGTAAATTGTTTTTTGCATTTGTTGTTAATAATGTGACAACAATTAACAAAAAAGATTAGGATTATGCTTAATTACTAAATTTAGGGACTAGTTAATTCTATGATATCATTCACACCATATATTAGTATATAAAAATTTAATTGGATAAATCTTCTCCGTATATTGCACCATGTCATTAGTGCAATAAATGCACCAAAAAATCTCCCCGTTCATATAAGCACCGAGTGAACTTGGACGGATTAAAATGAGTTAGATTATAGATATTATCCTATACGGATTGAAATGATTCGTATCTTCGCGGATTAAGAATGATTGGGCTTAAGACATGTCATATGATCGAATGGAACATGATTCGAGTAAAAGAACGTGACTTAGGTTTGGACGAGTTAAGATCTCGGAGAAAATACATAATACGCGAAATTTGAACCATTAGCCACACAAACATTAAATCAAACAAAAATGATAAAATTTAGGAAAACATCATAACAAAAGCTACAACGTTTGTACATACATGTTCCCACATAAAAAAAATCTCAAAATTCGCACGCTTCCTTAAATCGACAACAAAATCTCCAGTCAATGATGATGTGAGGGAAACTTTCATATAAACATCATATATCTAAGACATTAAGTCAGCTTGTGAATTCCAAACACTTTCAGACCGTCCACATTTACCCTCCCCAAGATGTAAAATCGAATTTTGAAGCTTCCCAATGAGTCGAGTTCAAGTCGTCTTTATATATTTCTAACCGAATGCATTGCTTTTTGGGGTGACAAAACGGGATCACAATGGTCCATAGTTACGAGCAATCACCAAAAACCTTTTCTGGGAGCTTACCTACAAGTAGTCACGAGGATGATCGTGCAAAAACGGTGTTTTACAATAGCAAAGGTCATTTGGTTGAAGCTTGTTTGGAATTTCACAATCTACAAAAAATAACAAAACCAAAATTAATTAAAATTTCTAGGGTATAATTATATAATTTAGAACAATTGCAAAAAAGAAAAAAAAGACACTCACACACCTTCAAGAATTTTGGAGCCAAAACCATAACTAGTACTTGCAGAGCGACATTCTACATTCTCGAGCATAGAGTTTGATGCGCTTTTTCCTATTAAATTCTCTTCGGGTGTAGATACATCAAGCATAAAAGGCTCCACATATTTCGTCTTTTTACGTTTCCTCTTATCCTTCTTCACATTATTTTCTTCAATTAAAACAAAGCCAAGAAAATATAAATAAAAAAGATCAATTAACAAATTTCAAATTAAAAGAAAAATAACTAAAGAAAAAAAAAAGGTAATAAACTAACCAGAATCAGTCTCTCTCCTAGAAACATTCAAGTTCATGAGACATAGTGCAGCATTGATGACGTCTGAGTCATTCACTCTCACTATGTGTACCTAGAAGATAGATGAACATAGTTTTGTGAAAATAATATTAAATGATAAAAAAATTATAGAGATAAAAGGACTAAACATTTCCTAACCATATAATAAGACATGCACAATTACAATAAATCTCTCAAAAATCCTCCAAAAGTAACTAAAGTAAAGAATATTAGTTTATAATATCCAACCCTAAAGAAATAAACACCAAAAAATTGAACAATTACCTTCAATTTGCAATTCTCGATCAATTGAAATATTAACAAGTCGCCTTTGAGTAATCTATGGGATTTAGAAAACCCCCTCCATCCAGCACTCAAACCATGCCTCCCCAGAAGATAAGTTGTTTTGTACTCATTCCCCCACTCATCCACCAACACTATAGATGTGTCGTGGTCTGGTAGATGAAGGTTGCAGATTTTCGCCGGTAAATGCTGCAATAAAATTAATTTGTACAAAGAGCTTTATCTAGCTCCATTACAACAATTTTTTTCCAAAAAAAAAAAAAAAAAAAAAGGCCCATAGTAGCTAATGGCACATAGCGCACTATCGCTCACTTAGAGAGCACTATTGCACAATGCCTGCGCTAAATGACAGACTATTATGCAGGGCGCTATTAGCTACTATGTCTAGCTCACTAAAGTACTTGGATTTTAGAAAAAAGGCAAGAAGTTTATTTCAAGCTTACCAAGCCAAAAGCCATGAGCCACGTTTGATGTGAGCATACACTTGGCAAAGTGAGGAAGTTCATTTCCTAAACGCGATAGTAATCGTTTAGCTCTTTCCATGACCGAGGATTTGGCTTCAACATCATCGTATATGTCAATATTACGAGTTCTTTTCCGTAATATGCTGTTTCAAGATACACAATCGAAAAATTAAATTGAATTAGTATGTTTGAAATTAAAAAAGAAAAGGGTGCTGAAATTGGAATTCATTCAAATAAATTGCAACCTTTCGGTTTTCTAGGAATTACTTTACCTCCCCTGTTCAAAAATTCAATTGCACGGTGAATAGTTATGTAGGATGTCAACAAAAAAAAAATCGATATATAAAAATCAAATTCAGTGCATTGAATTATCTTCTAAACGATTAATCTCAAATCAAACAGATCTATTATATGGTAGAATAAAATAACGTAATCTGCAAGTTAGTTATATATAGCATATATTTAGGCTTTCTGGACGAACTTTAGTGTGAAACTAGTAATATCTAATTATTGCAAAACAAAACAAATCTGAACCAATGCAAGGTAGTACAAGTTTGTAAAATTAGGCCTAATTACAATGTCCTTGATTAAAGCTAGAGTTTCAAAATTTTTTCGTTTCCGCATAATGATTTTTAGTAACCAAAAGACTACAAAAGCTTGTAGCTCTACGAGATACTCGAAAAATCTAAAGAACCCACACTAAAATTGATTGAAATTTTCCATGGCAAATCTCGAGAATCAAAGTTTAATAATATTTAACCGAGACAAGAACATAATCCGAAATTCATAGATGACATGATACACATGATGGAGGATCCAACCAAGAAAAAAGTCTCTAACAAATGCTGAAAAAAATTTGAGAATTTATTACTTGTTTATTCTTATTATTTAATTTATTATTTTTAAGATGTATCGAAACATCATTTTTTTGGTTTTCCATTTCCATTGCAATCTTATCCTTTTTCTTCTTAAGCTTATTCTTTTTCTGGAAACAAAAAAAAAAAAAAGAATAAAACGTAACCACAAACACAAACAAGAAAATACAGTCGAACAACTAGTAATGTATATATTTGCATAAAGAAAACAAGTAAAAAAATTAACAAAAAAACCTTAGGTGGACAGGAATTTGAAGCATCTGAGCACCAAATGTCAACTTCCGCATAGTTGTGAGTATCATCATTATATAATTTTTCTTTAGTTTTCTTGGTTTCCATGACTGATTTTGTGACTCTTTCCTTCTAGTTCACGAACAAAAATTTTACTAATTTAAATATGAGATGAACTTCAGATATTCACAATCCAATTTAGCACACTAGGACAACTAAACGCGGATATATAGACATTCTCGTATTGAACGTTAGGTGAATCTAGGTATATGTGGTGTTATATTTGTACACACACAAATTTAGAGAGTAAATGCAATTTTTCTCATGTGCTACAACACGTCATTCGTGCAGCTGGCACACCAAATAATTATTTTAATTAATTATTCAGCCACTCTCTTGCCGAACATTAGGTAAATTGTGTCGTACGTGGTGTTAAATTTGTACATACTAAAGTTTGAAGAGTAAATGCAACTTTCCTCATTTGTTACTCCACGTCATTAGTGCAGCTGGCTCACCTATAATTTTAATTTTATTATTCAACCACCCTCTTACCAAACGTTAGGAGAATCGTGCTGGTGCAACAATAATTTTTCGATTTTATTATTTAACCACTCTTTTACCGAACGTTAGGTGAATCGTGTCGTATATGGGGTATGTTTGTACATACTCAATTTTGTATTTCAAATTTTTTACAATTTATGATTTTTTAGTTGTATATTATTTGTACAGTGTCTGTGTGATTTTATATTTTCGTTCATATATATATATATATATATTGTTTATTACTTAATACTTTTGAATAAAATTTCTTTGGTAATTACTTGCATGATATAATTTACCTTCTTAATAATCCTTGTTATATATATTTTATTAGTTTCAAATTTGTATTGATATTTTTCATTGTCTAATTTGGGATAATTTCATTAAAAGGTTTTATGGAATAAAAAACTTGACTAATTTTCTAAATATGCTTTTAATTTCCAATCCACGGTAGTAAAAATTGACCGGTCATAACATGATTTTTCAAAGCGTGAGACTCGTTGAATAGGATTTTATTAATGCTTCAATAAATTACCAATTCGAAAATTCAATTTGGACATCACCCAAAATATCCTTTTGCAACTCTGAAACAAATGTCACACGAAAATAGAAAAAATATTTTTGTTTAGCTTATAAGTAAAAGTTGTTTGAATTTAAATATTGTTAAAAAAAAATTTATTTGATTGAGATTTAATAAATTCATAGAGAAACACAAAAGGCAAGAATTTTTTTTATATTTATGTCAAATTCTATATCAAGAAGTAAAACTAGTTCGCCATACAAATTCACGTAAATTATAAATTGCAACGTTTGGTTGGTTCCGTAAATAAGTTCTAATTAAGTAATATTAGGGAAAAAAAATGTAAAAATACTAAAAGTGTAGGGGGGAATGTTATTTTCCATTTGAGAGAATTGCACTTGGGGTATCAAACCAATTCTCACTTGTGGTACCATAAAAATCGAGGCCGACACATTTGGTACCACAATTTAAGAAAATCAATCACTTTTGGTACCACCATTAAAATTGGACATTAACTGATGACGTGACAGTTAAGTTTTATTGCAAAATTGATATCCTTACTTATGTTGATTGCCAATTAAACCCATAACTTTATAATTTAAATTTACTGACAATTTTAGTCCAAATTGTTGTCAAATATCAAAATTAGCTCGAATAAGACACGTGCGGAATAATTTAAAGATTTTACTTATTATATTTACATATTTATTTAAAAAATATAGTTTTATAAATACTTCCTCCGTCCCAATTATCTTCATCCCTTGGTACAGTTGACCAGTCAGCTTGACTAAATTTGTAAAAATTATAATAAATAATTTAATTAATATATTTCACTAATAAGTTGATAATATCATATTACACCATATATATTAATATTTAAAAGGCTTAATACACCACAAATGTGAATAATTTAATATGATAAGTCACTTACATGAATGTAAAGTCTGACCGGATACTGTAGCAAATTGAGCAAAATAAGTGAGACGGAGGGAGTAATTTTAACCTACCAAATAATGCTTTAACATGAATCTGACAAAATATTAATTAAATCAAAAAATTTAAATAATAATTATAATATATTCAATATTTATTAATAAATAAAGTTATAAGTTATATATTATAAAAAAATAATTATAATTTTTTATGAAACAAAAAAAAACCCATCCAACATACTATAAAAACCCATCCAATAATTATAAAAAAGATAATTATATATTTATTAAAAAATAAAGTTATAAGTTATCCATAAAAAGTTCAAGTTTCCAACATACTATTTCTATTTCTGAAATTTTTGAGGACTTAACTTTAGTTTACGTACAGGTAAAGCTAAAGTTTTGTCATAATCCAAAAGGGAAATATTTTTTGAATAAAGATGAAGACAAAATTATTGAAGGGAGGTTTTGATGATTTCGAAAACATCATCATCAGCTAAGTAATGGAAGCTTAGCCAACCTCCGAAGATTATTTGACCGGGGTCAAATCTTATGGTCCAGAAGACAACTGATCTGTTGCTGCATCCGAAATCAGACTGGTGAATTTTTAGCAGACTCAAATCAGATGAGTTCGACTTGAGATCCGTCGAGTGTTCATCAGACGATGAGTTTCGATCAGCAGAGTGGAAGTGATCAGAAAGTCAACCCAACGGTAATAAATGCACTGATGGAATTAAATGCTGCAAGAGAAGAGTATTTATGATAATTGATTTAAGACATTCTCGTAACAGCAAGGTGCATTTAATGCGACTGACAGAGAGTACAACAAAATGTACAGTTCGAATAGTTGCAGGGGGCCGTTCCTGAAATTGGGGGGACCAGTACTCGAGAAAGCTGAATATGTCTCTCTTCAACGGGCATAATTCAAATCTCAGGTATAAATAGCAAGTGATTCAAGAGTTAGAGACTAGCAAAACTAATCTGAGAGAATTTTCGAAACATAATTTTTCTAAGTCTCAAAACTCAAGAACAAAATACTAATTAGCTTATTCATCTGTTGACGAAAGTACTTGAAGTTGAAGATCAAACAATACATACATATCTGAATGATTTTGTAAAAGAGACTGTTGTGTGAATTAGATATCCATCTTAATGAATGATATTGTTTAAGAGGATAGGACTTCTTTGTGATTTCCCGCTACGTAGTTGTGGCCTTTTCATTTATTGATTTGTGCAAGCATTGTATACTATTAACTATGTATTTTCTAGTAACACCTAATATCTAAGTGACTTGGAAGAGTGGACTAAATGATTTACCTCCATATAACCACTATAAAATTACTTGTGTTTGATTTTGCATATTTTACTTGCAAATTTTCAAAAGCTTTCAAACATTCAACTTGACTTAAAGATTTAAAAAGAAGTTTATAAAACTGGGGATAAAATCTGTTAAGTAAAGGAAAACAAACTTGTAAAAAACACTGGTAATATCCGATGCCAAACAAATTGATTGAAAACTCTGATTTTCTCAAAATCAGTTAAGTAACATCAGAAAAGTGGTCAACAATGATGTTCAAAGCTTTGTGCGCGATCAACTTAGTATACCTACGAATCTTGATCAGCTTAGTCTGCTCACAAAAAAAGTTAGAGATTTTCAAAGTAAGAATTTTCAGAGGTTTGTTCACCCCCTCTCTCTCTACACCTTATCTGACCACATGGGACCAACAAGTTCCTATCCCAGAAGCATCCAAGTTCCTATCTCTACACCTACGATGTCTGAGTCATTTACTCTCATTATGTGCACTTAAATGATTGTGTTACAAATTCACTTATTGAAACTAAATATTTACCTAATTGTTAACTTATATAACTAGATAAGACATTATCAAATTAACAATAATGATATGATTCTCTCAATGGTAAATTGTTTTTTGCATTTGTTGTTAATAATGTGACAACAATGAACAAAAAAGATTAGGATTATGCTTAATTACTAAATTTAGGGAGTAGTTAATTCTATGATATCATTCACACCATATATTAGTATATAAAAATTTAATTGAATAAATCTTCTCAGTATATTGCACCATTTCATTAGTGCAATAAATGCACCAAAAAACTCCCCGTTCATATAAGCACCGAGTGAACTTGGACGGATTAAAATGAGTTAGATTATAGATATTATCCTAAACGGATTGAAATGATTCGTATCTACGCGGATTAAGAATGATTGGGCTAAAGGCATGTCATTTGATCGAATGGAACATGATTCGAGTAAAAGAAAGTGACTTAGGTTTGGACGAGTTAAGATCTCGGAGAAAATACATAATACGCGAAATTTGAACCATTAGCCACACAAACATTCAATCAAACAAAAATGGTAAAATTTAGGAAAACATCATAACAAAAGCTACAACGTTTGTACATACATGTTCCCACATAAAAAAAATCTCAAAATTCGCACGCTTCCTTAAATCGACAACAAAATCTCCAGTCAATGATATGTGAGGGAAACTTTCATATAAACATCATATATCTAAGACAGTAAGTTAGCTTGTGAATTCCAAACACTTTCAGATCGTCCACATTTACCCTCCCCAAGATGTAAAATCGAATTTTGAAGCTTCTCAATGAGTCGAGTTCAAGTCGTCTTTATATATTTCTAACCGAATGCATTGCTTTTTGGGGTGACAAATCGGGATCACAATGGTCCATAGTTACGAGCAATCACTAAAAACCTTTTCTGGGAGTTCACCTACAAGAAGTCACGAGGATGATCGTGCAAAAACGGTGTTTTACAATAGCAAATGTCATTTGGTTGAAGCTGGTTTGGAATTTCACAATCTACAAAAAATAACAAAACCAAAATTAATTAAAATTTCTTGGGTATAATTATATAATTTAGAACAATTGCAAAAAAAAAAAAAAAAAAGACACACACACCTTCAAGAATTTTGGAGCCAAAACCATAACTAGTACTTGCAGAGCGACATTCAACATTCTCGAGCATAGAGTTTGATGCGCTTTTTCCTATTAAATTATCTTCGGGTGTGGATACATCAAGCATCAAAGGCTCCCCATATTTCATCTTTTTACGTTTCCTCTTATCCTTCTTCACATTATTTTCTTCAATTAAAACAAAGCCAAGAAAATATAAATAAAAGAGATCAATTAAACAATTTCAAATTAAAAGAAAAATAAGTAAAGAAAAAAAAAGGTACTAAAAACTAACCAGAATTAGTGTCTCTCCTAGAAACATTCAAGTTCATGAGACATAGTGCATTATTGATGACGTCTGAGTCATTCACTCTCACTATGTGTACCTAGAATATAGATGAACATAGTTTTGTGTTTAAGATGGAATTTTGGAAACTCACTTATAGAAAATAATATTAAATGATAAAAAAATTATAGAGATAAAAGGACTAAACATTTCCTAACCATATAATAAGACATGCACAATTACAATAAATCTCTCAAAAATCCTCCAAAAGTAACTAAAGGAAAGAATATTAGTTTATAATATCCAACCCTAAAGAAATAAACACCAAAAAATTGAACAATTACCTTCAATTTGCAAGTCTCGATCAATTGAAATATTAACAAGTCGCCTTTGAGTAATCTATGGGATTTAGAAAACCCCCTCCATCCAGCACTCAAACCATGCCTCCCAGAAGATAAGTTGTTTTGTACTCATTCCCCCACTCATCCACCAAGACTATAGATGTGTCGTGGTCTGGTAGACGAAGGTTGCAGAATTTCGCCGGTAAATGCTGCAATAAAATTAATTTGTACAAAGAGCTTTATCTAGCTCCATTACAACAATTATTTTCCCAAAAAAAAAAAAAAACAAAAAGGCCCATAGTAGCTAATGGCACATAGCGCACTATCGCTCACTTAAAGAGCACTATTGCACAAGGCCTGCGCTAAATGACAGACTATTATGCAGGGCGCTATTAGCTACTATGTCTAGCTCACTAAAGTACTTGGATTTTAGAAAAAAGGCAAGAAGTTATTTCAAGCTTACCAGCCAAAAGCAATGAGCCACGTTTGATGGGAGCATACACTTGGCAAAGTGAGGAAGTTCGTTTCCTAAACGCGATAGTAATCGTTTAGCTCTTTCCATGACCGAGGATTTGGCTTCAACATCATCGTATATGTCAATATTACGAGTTCTTTTCCATAATATGCTGTTTCAAGATACACAATCGAAAAATTAAATTGAATTAGTATGGTTGAAATTAAAAAAGAAAAGGGTGCTGAAATTTTCATTCAAATAAATTGCAACCTTTCGGTTTTCTTGGAATTACTTGACCTCCCCTGTTCAAAAATTCAATTGCACGGTGAATAGTTATATAGGATGTCAACAAAAAAAAATCGATAAATAAAAATCAAATTCAGTGCATTGAATTATCTTCTAAACGATTAATCTCAAATCAAACAGATCTGGATTATATGATTGTATAAAATAACGTAATCTGCAAGTTGGTTATATATAGCATATATTTAGGCTTTCTGGACGAACTTTAGTTTGAAACTAGTAACATCTAATTAATGCAAAACAAAACAAATCTGAACCAATGCAAGGTAGTACAAGTTAGTAAAATTAGGCCTAATTACAATGTCCTTGATTAAAGCTAGAGTTTAAAAATTATTTTTTTTCCGCATAATAATTTTTAGTAATCAAAAGACTACAAAAGCTTGTAGCTCTACGAGATACTCGAAAAATCTAAAGAACCCACACTAAAATTGATCGAAATTTTCCATGGCAAATCTCGAGAATCAAAGTTTAATAATATTTAACCGAGACAAGAACTTAATCCGAAATTCACAGATGACATGATACACATGATGGAGGATCCAACCAAGAAAAAAGTCTCTAACAAATGCTGAATAAAATTTGAGAATTTATTACTTGTTTATTCTTATTATTTAATTTATTGTTTTTAAGATGTATCGAAACATCATTTTTTTGGTTTTCCATTTCCATTGCAATCTTATCATTTTTCTTCTTAAGCTTATTCTTTTTCTGGAAACAAAAAAAAAAAAAAAGAAGAAAAAGTAACCACAAACACAAACAAGAAAATACAGTCGAACAACTAGTAATGTATATATTTGCATAAAGAAAACAAGTAAAAAAATTAACAAAAAAACCTTAGGTGGACAGGAATTTGAAGCATCTGAGCACCAAATGTCAACTTCCGCATAGTTGTGAGTATCATCATTATATAATTTTTCTTTAGTTTTCTTGGTTTCCATGACTGATTTTGTGACTCTTTCCTTTTAGTTCACGAACAAAAATTTTACTAATTTAAATATGAGATGAACTTAAGATATTCACAATCCAATTTAGCACACTAGGACAACTAAACGCGGATATATGGACATTCTCGTACTGAACGTTAGGTCAATCTAGGTATATGTGGTGTTATATTTGTACACACACAAATTTAGAGAGTAAATGCAATTTTCCTCACGTGCTACAACACGCCATTCGTGCAGCTGGCACACCAAATAATTATTTTAATTAATTATTCAGCCACTCTCTTACCGAACATTAGGTAATTTGTGTCGTACGTGGTGTTAAATTTGTACATACTAAAGTTTGAAGAGTAAATGCAACTTTCCTCATTTGTTACTCCACGTCAATAGTGCAGCTGACTCACCTATAATTTTAATTTTATTATTCAACCACCCTCTTACCAAATGTTAGGGGAATCGTGCTGGTGCACCAATAATTTTTCGATTTTATTATTTAACCACTCTTTTACCAAACGTTAGGTGAATCGTGTCGTATATGGGGTATGTTTGTACATACTCAATTTTGTATTTCAAATTTTTTACAATTAATGATTTTTTAGTTGTATATTATTTGTACAGTGTCTGTGTGATTTTATATTTTCGTTCATATATATATATATATATATATATATATATATATATATAGTTTATTACTTCATACTTTTGAATAAAATTTCTTTGGTAATTACTTGCATGATATAATTTACCTTCTTAATAATCCTTGTTATATATATTTTATTAGTTTCAAATTTGTATTGATATTTTTCATTGTCTAATTTTGGATAATTTCATTAAAAGGTTTTATGGAATAAAAAACTTGACTAATTTTCTAAATACGCTTTTAATTTCCAATCCACGGTAGTAAAAATTGACCGGTCATAACATGATTTTTCAAAGCGTGAGACTCGTTGAATAGGATTTTATGAATGCTTCAATAAATTACCAATTCGAAAATTCTTTGAATTTAAATATTGTTAAAAAAAATTTTATTTGATTGAGATTTAATAAATTCATAGAGAAACACATAAAGGCATGAATTTTTTTATATTTATGTCAAATTCTATATCAAGAAGTAAAACTAGTTCGCCATACAAATTCACGTAAATTATAAATTGCAACGTTTGATAGGTTCCGCAAATAAGTTCTAATTAAGTAATATTAGGGATAAAAATGTAAAAATACTAAAAGTGTAGGGGGAAATGTTATTTTCCATTTGAGAGAATTGCACTTGTAGTATCAAACTATATACCGATTCTCACTTGTGGTACCATAAAAATCGAGGCCGACATATTTGGTACCACAATTTAAGAAAATCAATCACTTTTGGTACCACCATTAAAATTGGACATTAACTGATGACGTGACAATTAAGTTTTATTGCAAAATTGATATCCTTACTTATGTTGATTGCCAATTAAACCCTTAACTTTTTAGGTTGTAAAAAAAACCCCAAATATTTAAATTTACTGACAATTTTAGTCCAAATTGTTGCCAAATATCAAAATTAGCTCGAATAAGACACGTGAGGAACAATTTAAAGATTTTACTTATTATATTTACATATTTATTTAACAAATATAGTTTTATAAATACTTCCTCCGTCCCAATTATCTTTATCGCTTGGTAGAGTTGACCAGTCAACTTGACTAAATTTGTAAAAATTATAATAAATTATTTAATAAATATATTTCACTAATAAGTTGATAATATCATATTACACCATATATATTAACATTTAAAAGGCTTAATACACCACAAATGTGAATAATTTAATATGATAAGTCACTTACATGAATGAAAAGTCTGACCGGATACTGTAGCAAATGGAGCAAAATAAATGAGACGGAGGGAGTAATATTAACCTACCAAATAATACTTTAACATGAATCTGACAAAATATTAATTAAATCGAAAAATTTAAATAATAATTATAATATATTTAATATTTATTAATAAATAAAGTTATAAGTTATATATTATAAAAAAATAATTATAATTTTTTATGAAACAAAAAAAAACCCATCCAACATACTATAAAAACCCATCCAATAATTATAAAAAAGATAATTATATATTTATTAAAATATAAAGTTATAAGTTATCCATAAAAAGTTCAAGTTTCCAACATACTATTTCTATCTCGGAAATTTTTGAGGACTTAACTTTAGTTTACGTACAGGTAAAGCTAAAGTTTTGTCATAATCCAAAAGGGAAATATTTTTAGAATAAAGATGAAGACTAAATTATTGAAGGGAGGTTTTGATGATTTCGAAAACATCATCATCAGCTAAGTAATGGAAGCTTAGCCAACCTCCGAAGATTATTTGACCGGGGTCAAATCTTATGGTCCAGAAGACTACTGATATGTTGCTGCATCCAAAGTCAGACTGGTGAATTTTTAGCAGACTCAAATCAGATGAGTTCGACTTGAGATCAGTCGAGTGTTCATCAGACGATGAGTTTCGATCAGCAGAGTGGAAGTGATCAGAAAGTCAACCTAACGATAATAAATGCACTGATGGAATTAAACGCTGCAAGAGAAGAGTATTTATGGCAATTGATTGAAGACATTCTCGTAACAGCAAGGTTCATTTAATGCGACTGACAGAGAGTACAACAGAATGTACAGTGCAAATAGTTGCAGGGAGCCGTTCCTGAAATTGGGGGGACCAGTACTCGAGAAAGCTGAATATGTCTCTCTTCAACGGGCATAATTCAAATCTCAAGTATAAATAGCGAGTGATTAAAGAGTTAGAGACTATCAAAAAAAATCTGAGAGCATTTTCGAAACATAATTTTTCTAAGTAAAAGAAAGTGACTTAGGTTTGGACGAGTTAAGATCTCGGAGAAAATACATAATACGCGAAATTTGAACCATTAGCCACACAAACATTCAATCAAACAAAAATGGTAAAATTTAGGAAAACATCATAACAAAATCTACAACGTTTGTACATACATGTTCCCACATAAAAAAAATCTCAAAATTCGCACGCTTCCTTAAATCGACAACAAAATCTCAAGTCAATGATATGTGAGGGAAACTTTCATATAAACATCATATATCTAAGACATTAAGTCAGCTTGTGAATTCTAAACACTTTCAGACCGTCCACATTTACCCTCCCCAAGATGTAAAATCGAATTTTGAAGCTTCCCAATGAGTCTAGTTCAAGTCGTCTTTATATATTTCTAACCGAATGCATTGCTTTTTGGGGTGACAAAACGGGATCACAATGGTCCATAGTTACGAGCAATCACCAAAAACCTTTTCTGGGAGCTTACCTACAAGTAGTCACGAGGATGATCGTGCAAAAACGGTGTTTTACAATAGCAAAGGTCATTTGGTTGAAGCTTGTTTGGAATTTCACAATCTACAAAAAATAACAAAACCAAAATTAATTAAAATTTCTTGGGTATAATTATATAATTTAGAACAGTTGCAAAAAAAAAAAAAAAAGACACTCACACACCTTCAAGAATTTTGGGGCCAAAACCATAACTAGTACTTGCAGAGCGACATTCTACATTCTCGAGCATAGAGTTTGATGTGCATTTTCCTTTTAAATTCTCTTCGGGTGTGGATACATCAAGCAGAAAAGGCTCCACATATTTCGTCTTTTTATGTTTCCTATTATCCTTCTTCACATTATCTTCTTCAATTAAAACAAAGGCAAGAAAATATAATTAGAAGAGATCAATTAAAAAATTTCAAATTAAAAGAAAAATAACTAAAGAAAAAAGATGGTAATAGACTAACCAGAATCAGTCTCTCTCCTAGAAACATTCAAGTTCATGAGGCATAGTGCAGCATTGATGACGTCTGAGTCATTTACTCTCACTATGTGTACCTAGAAGATAGATGAACGTAGTTTTGTGTTTAAGATGGAATTTTGGAAACTCACTTATAGAAAATAATATTAAATGATAAAAAGAAATATAGAGATTAAATGACTAAACATTTCCTAACCATATAATAAGACATGCACAATTACAATAAATCTCTCAAAAATCCTCCAAAAGTAACTAAAGTAAAGAATATTAGTTTATAATATCCAACCCTAAAGAAATAAACACCAAAAAATTGAACAATTACCTTCAATTTGCAAGTCTCGATCATTTGAAATATTAACAAGTCGCCTTTGAGTAATCTATGGGATTTAGAAAACCCCCTCCATCCAGCACTCAAACCATGCCTCCCCATAAGATAAGTTGTTTTGTACTCATTCCCCCACTCATCCACCAAGACTATAGATGTGTCGTGGTCTGGTAGACGAAGGTTGCAGAATTTCGCCGGTAAATGCTGCAATAAAATTAATTTGTACAAAGAGCTTTATCTAGCTCCATTACAACAATTATTTTCCCAAAAAAAAAAAAAACAAAAAGGCCCATAGTAGCTAATGGCACATAGCGCACTATCGCTCACTTAAAGAGCACTATTGCACAAGGCCTGCGCTAAATGACAGACTATTATGCAGGGCGCTATTAGCTACTATGTCTAGCTCACTAAAGTACTTGGATTTTAGAAAAAAGGCAAGAAGTTATTTCAAGCTTACCAGCCAAAAGCCATGAGCCACGTTTGATGGGAGCATACACTTGGCAAAGTGAGGAAGTTCGTTTCCTAAACGCGATAGTAATCGTTTAGCTCTTTCCATGACCGAGGATTTGGCTTCAACATCATCGTATATGTCAATATTACGAGTTCTTTTCTGTAATATGCTGTTTCAAGATACACAATCGAAAAATTAAATCGAATTATTATGGTTGAAATTAAAAAAGAAAAGGGTGCTGAAATTGTAATTTATTCAAATAAATTGCAACCTTTCGGTTTTCTTGGAATTACTTGACCTCCCCTGTTCAAAAATTCAATTGCACGGTGAATAGTTATGTAGGATGTCAACAAAAAAAAAATCGATATATAAAAATCAAATTCAGTGCATTGAATTATCTTCTAAACGATTAATCTCAAATCAAACAGATCTATTATATGGTAGAATAAAATAACGTAATCTGCAAGTTAGTTATATATAGCATATATTTAGGCTTTCTGAACGAACTTTAGTGTGAAACTAGTAATATCTAATTAATGCAAAACAAAACAAATCTGAACCAATGCAAGGTAGTACAAATTAGTAAAATTAGGCCTAATTACAATGTCCTTGATTAAAGCTAGAGTTTCAAAATTTTTTTTGTTTCCGCATAATAATTTTTAGTAACCAAAAGACTACAAAAGCTTGTAGCTCTACGAGATACTCGAAAAATCTAAAGAACCCACACTAAAATTGATCGAAATTTTCCATGGCAAATCTCGAGAATCAAAGTTTAATAACATTTAACCGAGACAAGAACATAATCCGAAATTCACAGATGACATGATACACATGATGGAGGATCCAACCAAGAAAAAAGTATCTAACAAATGCTGAAAAAAATTTGAGGATTTATTACTTGTTTATTCTTATTATTTAATTTATTGTTTTTAAGATGTATCGAAACATCATTTTTTTGGTTTTCCATTTCCATTGCAATCTTATCCTTTTTCTTCTTAAGCTTATTCTTTTTCTGGAAACAAAAAAAAAAAAAAAGAAAAAAAGAAAAAGTAACCACAAACACAAACAAGAAAATACATTCGAACAACTAGTAATATATATATTTGCATAAAGAAAATAAGTAAAACAATTAACAAAAAAACCTTAGGTGGACAGGAATTTGAAGCATCTGAGCACCAAATGTCAACTTCCGCATAGTTTTGAGTATCATCATTATATAATTTTTCTTTAATTTTCTTGGTTTCCATGACTGATTTTGTGACTCTTTCCTTCTAGTTCACGAACAAAAATTTTACTAATTTAAATATGAGATGAACTTCAGATATTCACAATACAATTTAGCACACTAGGACAACTAAACGCGGATATATAGACATTCTCGTACTGAACGTTAGGTGAATCGAGGTATATGTGGTGTTATATTTGTACACACACAAATTTAGAGAGTAAATGCAATTTTCCTCGTGTGCTACAACACGTCATTCGTGCAGCTGGCACACCAAATAGTTATTTTAATTAATTATTCAGCCACTCTCTTACCGAACATTAGGTAAATTGTGTCGTACGTGGTGTTAAATTTGTACATACTAAAGTTTGAAGAGTAAATGCAACTTTCCTCATTTGTTACTCCACGTCATTAGTGCAGCTGGCTTACCTATAATTTTAATTTTATTATTCAACCACCCTCTTACCAAACGTTAGGAGAATCGTGCTGGTGCACCAATAATTTTTCGATTTTATTATTTAACCACTCTTTTACCGAACGCTAGGTGAATCGTGTCGTATATGGGGTATGTTTGTACATACTCAATTTTGTATTTCAAATTTTTCACAATTTATGATTTTTTAGTTGTATATTATTTGTACAGTGTCTGTGTGATTTTATAACTGTCTGATTTGGGATAATTTCATTAAAAGGTTTTATGGAATAAAAAACTTGACGAATTTTCTAAATATGCTTTTAATTTCCAATCAACAGTAGTAAAAATGGGCCGGTCATAACATGATTTTTCAACGCGCGTGAGACTCGTTGAGATAAACATCAATTAAATCAAGGTAGATGAAACGTCTTCATTGCTAAGTGAAACGGTTGGTAACAGTAATAAAGTAGTTGAATTGGATTTTATAAATGCTTCAATAAATTACTAATTCGAAAATTCAAATTGGACATCACCCAAAATATCCTTTTGCAACTCTGAAACAAATGTCACACGGAAATAGAAAAAATATTTTTGTTTAGCTTATAAGTAAAAGTTGTTTGAATTTAAATATTGTTAAAAAAAAATTTAATTGATTGAGAATTTAATAAATTCATAGAGAAACACATAAAGGCATGAATTTTTTTTTTATATTTATGTCAAATTCTATATCAAGAAGTAAAACTAGTTCGCCATACAAATTCACGTAAATTATAAATTGCAACGTTTGATAGGTTCCGCAAATAAGTTTTAATTAAGTAATATTAGGGAAAAAATGTAAAAATACTAAAAGTGTAGGGGGAAATGTTATTTTCCATTTGAGAGAATTGCACTTGTGGTATCAAACTATATACCGATTCTCACTTGTGGTACCATAAAAATCGAGGCCGACACATTTGGTACCACAATTTAAGAAAATCAATAACTTTTGGTACCACCATTAAAATTGGACATTAACTGATGACGTGGCAATTAAGTTTTATTGCAAAATTGAGAATGAATCATTTAAACTTCAAGAGTATTACAAGACTGCAACCGTTGACTACAACTCCATGGAAATCAAGGCTACAGTTGGAGGTAAACCTATCGTTATTACCCCTGCTGTTCTTCACGAAACCTTTGGGCTTCCAAACAGTGGACGACATGACGTCACTGTGCTGACGGAGGACAAACACCAACAGTTTTGGGCAATCTGCGCCAAAGAAGGGGAAGTGTTTTCTGGCAACATAAGGAAGAAACAGTTGAAAGACGAATATCAGCGTATGGCTGATATGGTTTCAAAACTGATCGAAAATTGTACTTTTTCTTTGGATGATGTTACCATGAAGAGGTTCAGCATCATGGCTGCCATCTACTACGGACTGGAAGTCAACTGGTCCATTATAGTTTGGTATATTTTGGCTGGTTTTCATGAGGTGAAGAAAGAGAAAACTCCTCAGACCAACCACAGAATCACGCTCAGTTATCTACTGTTCAAATTGGGTTGTGATATGACAAATGGAAAGGAAATCCATAAGTCAAAGGCAATGGTGAAGTACTTGCCTGTTCTGAAGAGAAAGGCTGATGAGCCTGAAGAGGATGAAAACGAGGAACAAAAGGATGTTCCTGCCAAAAGGCCAAGAAGATTGGTCAAAACAGCTGAGTTGGCTGTTGAGACCCAGAGGAAAAAGGCTACTGAAAAGCCTAAGGAGAAGACTCCAAAGAAAATGAAGAAAGTGGATGATGTTGAAGCTACTAAGATTGTTGATCTAACCACTGCTGATGACAGGAATGTATCCCCTGCATCATCTTCAAGAACACCAACTGCTCAGGTTCCTGATGAGACTGTCTCTCATAGGACCAGGAGTCAGCTGAAAGACACTGCTGCTTCAAGACCTATTCAAGGAATAACAAAGAAAACAGTGAGGAAGCATATGACTTTTGTTGAGGAGCCTACTAAACTGGCAAACTTAGTAAGGCAAAGTCCTCAACCTGCTGAAAGACCTGTTGGAGCTGTTGAGGCTTCTGTTGCTGACCAAACTGATGCGCAACAGATGACTCAAGCTACACCAACAGTTGAGGCTGCAAAACCTCAGGATGATCCAGATGTTATGATCATCCATCCTATTGCTGCTGCACCTATCTCTTCTGCTGGTCCAGCCCCTGTCTCAGCTGACAAAGTGAAGAAAAAGATAGTGATTAAAAGGAAGAAAGTTTCCAAGGCCGAGAAGAGAAAGAGGGAGGAGGCTGAACAGAGAAAGAGAGACGAGCAGGAATAACAGAAGGCAAAGGAGCTTAGCAAGGCCCAAGCAGCCAAGGATGAAGAGAGAAGAAAAATGACTGCATCTGAAAGAGAAGCTGCGGAGAAGGCAGAACTTGCTATGGTACTTGAAATCAGCAAAACTGATGCTTATGGACCAGTCCATGCTGGAGGCATCAAGATTGATGGAGCTGATGGAGAGAAATCCAAAAAGCCCAAAATGCCTGCTGGAGAGGCTAAGCCAAAAGAAAAATTTGAAGTAAGAAGAGCTTTCAACATTGTCTATGCTGATAAGGAGCTCTTTAAAAGGTTTGAAAAGACCCTGGCTTACTATGACCAGAAGCTTATGCTGAAGACTCTGTTCACTCATGAGAAACCAAGATACATCAGATGGAGAGATAACAGGATGAACAGATCAATTGCAGAACTTCAAAGTCTGAAGGAGTTAGCTGATGAAGAACAGTGGGTTCTAAATTGGTTAAGGACAGACCCCATTCAGAAAGCCTTGGATCCTCAGTTTGTCAGAGATGCTATGCATCAGTATGCAAAAGATTTTGCATTAGAGGAGGCCAAGAAGATCAAGAACACTTTGCCAGCAAAGAGAATAAAATCTTAAAATGCTGAAGAGAGGGCCATCAACATTGCTGTTATGACCGCCTTGAAGAGATGGGCAGAAAGGTCAAGATATCAGCAGGGATGTTCAAGCGAAATGCCTCAGCTGCCTAGCATTCAGCAAATTATTTTTAGCAAAGAAGTAAAGGATTTTTGTGAAGTGCCCAAGGGTAATAATGCCTTTGTAAATCCTTGGATAATTGTGCGACAGATTCGTCAAACAACCTGTTTCAATGATGATGGCACTATTACAAATCTGTTCTATGATGATGTCACTGATGAGCACAAGAAAGCTGATGAACCCTTAGCACTTGAGTGGAACGCTAAGGACACCAAAGCTGATCAGGAGACTGAAATGAAAGATGTCCATGTCCACCAGGAGACTGAAGAAAAGGAAGCTGCTACTTTTCCTTCATCAAGTGATCAGCACTCATCACTGATGGAAGCCTTCCAGATGCTGATGGAGAATTCAGTGAAGGAACTGGAAGAGAAGCATAACCAGCAGCTGATAAAGATGAAAGAGGAGTTGAAGGAAGAACTGAAAGTAGAGTTGGTAGAGTCCAACAGACTTCAACTGGAAACTATGCAAAAATCAACTGCAAAGATCATCAAGACTGAAATTGATAGTTTCCCAATGCCTCAAGATAGTTCAAAGCCGTTAGTGCAAAGCCTTGGTGAAATGAACAGAAACGTTGAAGATGTGAAGGCTGATATAAATCACCTTCATACCGCCTTACAAAGAGCTGAGCACAAAATAGCTGATCTGACTGTTACCTTCATCAAGATCAGTGAAGAAGAGAAGTCTATCAATGTTGGATTGTTGCAGGAACTTCAAAAAGCTGGAGATGTTATTCATGAAGAACTTTCAACTATGCAACTCAATATTGACTGCTTCAATGATCAAACTGACAACATCAGCACCACTCTTCATCATTTAACAGCAAGTCATGATGTAGCAAATCAGAACCTGAAGACTTTATGTGCTGCAATGAAGATTCCTACTGTTGCACTCAACCCTGCTGCTAAACCTGAAGATGTCATCAAGACTGATGATGACAAAAAGGGGGAAGATAAAGGGGAAGAATCAACTAAGGAGACTATTGCTGATGCTGAAGTTGAGAAGACTGCTGAGACCAATACTGCTGAAAACGTTGGAAAAGTACAAGGTGAAGGGAAGTCTGAAGAAGAGACTAAGGATAAAGCCAAGTCTGATGAAGAAATGGCTGAAACCAAGGACTCTGCTGAAGATCAAACAAAGCCGTTGACCAAGTACAAAAATACTGAATCAGCCAGTAAAGCAATGGAGCTACTGAAGGAGCAGCAACTCAAAGAAAAAATGGAAGTTGCCAGAGCAAACATACTTTTGGATGATGAAGCTGATGAAGATGAAGAAGAAGAAGATGATGAAGAATCATCTTATGAGTATGAAGAAGTGTTAGAAGGATCTGATGAAGAAGCTGATAGTTAGAATTTATAAATCTTGTGTAATCAGTTTACTTTATCTATTCTTCAGACATCTCATCGGATAAACTTGTACTTGTAATATTTTCACTATCAATAAAAAGTCAAGTTCACTCCAACATATCTTTTCTATCTCAGAAAATTTTGAGGATTACATTCTTTAGTATAAGTATTAACAGGTACTTAGCTGAAGTTTTGTCATCATCAAAAAGGAGGAAATTGTTGGATCAAGATGAAGATGAAGTAGCACTGAAGACAATTTGTAAAGAGAGGTTTTGATGAATTCCAAAACTTCAAATCGGCTAAGTATGGATTAACTTAGCTGATATCCCTTTGAAGAAATTTTGACTAAGTAAAGAAGATATCAGAAGAGTCAAATTTTAAGGTCTAAGACTACTGATCTGCTGAAGGAAGGAAACTAAACTGATGAAGATCAGCCGACTCAAATCAGATGTGTTCAAACTTGAGATCAGCTGTGTTTGCCATCAGACGAGCACATTCGTCAGCCAAGTGGAAAGGATCATAAAGTCTTCCCAACGGTAATAAATGCCCCCTGGAAGTAATAAATGCTGAAGTACAAGGCTATTAAAGACAAATGCTTGAAGAAATGTTTCGCATCAGCTGGGTGCATTTAATGCTGCCTGCAGAAAAGTACTGTTGACAGTACGGACAGACTGCAAAAGAGCCGTTCGCGAAAATTAAGGACCAGTACTCGAGGAATTTAAATCTTGTCTCTCTTCAACGGACATTTTTCAAACCTCAAGTATAAATAGCTGAAAGAGACGAAGAGAAAACAACAACACAATCTCTGAGAGAATTTTCGAAGCAGAACTCTTTAAGTCTCAAGAACAGCTCACTCATCAGCTTAGTCATTTGTTGACGAAAAGCAGAGTTGAAGAACAAAGCTAAATACATCTTCTGAGTGAATTTGTAAAACTGAGTGTTGTGAGAAGTAGATATCCATCTTTGTGAGTGATATTACTTCGGAGAGTAGGAGTTTCTGAGTGATTTCCTACTACGCACTTGTGGCCTTTTCATTTGTTGATTGGCACAAGCAGAGTATACTGTAAACTTTGTGATTATAGTATAACCCAAGATCTGAGACACTTGGAAGAGTGGACTAAAGGATATTTAAATCCATATAACCACTATAAAAATTCTGTGTGTTTTTACTTGCATTTTATTTGCATATTTTCAGTTGCATAAAAACACTTCGATTTAACTGTTTGAAAAGTTTACAAGGAAAGGAGTTTTATAAAACTGGGGAAGAAACTTTCAAACTGCTAAGATTACTTGTGAAAAACACTTTACAAATCCGCTGCAAGTACTCTAAGTATTAAAATTGATTTTGACAAAATCAGCTAAGTGATTATCAGTTTAGTGGTCTACGAAGCTGTTCAAAGATTTGTTCGCGATCAACCAAGTAATTTACTATTGATAAACAGCTTAGTCTGTTTGAGTTAGAACTAAAAAGTTTTAAAGTTAAAAATTGAAAAAGTTTAGAGGTCTATTCACCCCCCCCCCCTCTAGACCTCATCTGACCACTTGGGACCAACATACTTCCTCCGTCCCAGTTATCTTTATCCCTTGGTACAGTTGACCAGTCAACTTGACTAAATTTGTAAAAATTATAATAAATAATTTAAGTAATATATTTCACTAATAAGTTGATAATATCATATTACACCATATATATTAATATTTAAAAGGCTTAATACACCACAAATGTGAATAATTTAATATGATAAGTCACTTACATGAATGAAAAGTCTGACGGGATATTGTAGCAAATGGAGCAAAATAAATGAGACGGAGGGAGTAATATTAACCTACCAAATAATACTTTAACATGAATCTGACAAAATATTAATTAAATCAAAAATTTTAAATAATAATTATAATATATTTAATATTTATTAATAAATAAAGTTATAAGTTATATATTATAAAAAAATAATCACAATTTTTTATGAAACAAAAAAAACACCCATCCAACATACTATAAAAATCCATCCAATAATTATAAAAAAGATAATTATATATTTATTAAAAAATAAAGTTATAAGTTATCCATAAAAAGTTCAAGTTTCCAACATACTATTTCTATCTCGGAAATTTTTGAGGACTTAACTTTAGTTTACGTACAGGTAAAGCTAAAGTTTTGTCATAATCCAAAAGGGAAATATTTTTAGAATAAAGATGAAGACTAAATTATTGAAGGGAGGTTTTGATGATTTCGAAAACATCATCATCAGCTAAGTAATGGAAGCTTAGCCAACCTCCGAAGATTATTTGACCGGGGTCAAATCTTATGGTCCAGAAGACTACTGATCTGTTGCTGCATCCGAAATCAGACTGGTGAATTTTTAGCAGACTCAAATCAGATGAGTTCGACTTGAGATCAGTCGAGTGTTCATCAGACGATGAGTTTCGATCAATAGAGTGGAAGTGATCAGAAAGTCAACCCAACGGTAATAAATGCACTGATGGAATTAAATGATGCAAGAGAAGAGTATTTATGGCAATTGATTGAAGACATTCTCGTAACAGCAAGGTGCCTTTAATGCGACTGACAGAGAGTAAAACAGAATGTACAGGGCGAATAGTTGCAGAGAGCCGTTCCTGAAATTGGGGGGACCAGTACTCGAGAAAGCTGAATATGTCTCTCTTCAACGGGCATAATTCAAATCTCAAGTATAAATAGCGAGTGATTCAAGAGTTAGAGACTAGCAAAACAAATCTGAGTGCATTTTTGAAACATAATTTTTCTAAGTCTCAAAACTCAAGAACAAAATACTAATTAGCTTAGTCATCTGTTGACGAAAGTTGAAGTTGAAGATCAAACAATACATACATATCCGAATGATTTTGTAAAAGAGAGTGTTGTGTGAATTAGATATCCATCTTAAGGAATGATATTGTTTAAGAGGATAGGACTTCTTTGTGATTTCCAGCTACGTAGTTGTGGCCTTTTCATTTATTGATTTGTGCAAGCATTGTATACTATTAACTATGTATTTTCTAGTATCACCTAATATTTAAGTGACTTGGAAGAGTGGACTAAAGGATTTACATCCATATAACCACTATAAAAAGCTTTCAAACATTCAACTTGACTTAAAGATTTAAAAAGAAGTTTATAAAACTGGGGATAAAATCTGTTAACTAAAGGAAAACAAACTTGTAAAAAACACTTGTAATATCCGATGCCAAACAAATTGATTGAAAACTCTGATTTTCTCAAAATCAGTTAAGTAACATCAGAAAAGTGGTCAACATTGATGTTCAAAGCTTTGTACGCGATCAGCTTAGTATACTTACGAATCTTGATCAGCTTAGTCTACTCACAAAAAAAGTTAGAGATTTTCAAAGTAAGAATTTTCAGAGGTTTGTTCACTCCATCTCTCTCTACACCTTATCTGACCACATGGGACCAACAAGTTCCTATCCCAGAAGCATCCAAGTTCCTATCTCTACACCTACGATGTCTGAGTCATTTACTCTCATTATGTGCACCTAAATGATTGTGTTACAAATTCACTTATTGAAACTAAATATTTACCTAATTGTTAACTTATATAACTAGATAAGACATTATCAAATTAACAATAATGATATGATTCTCTCAATGGTAAATTGTTTTTTGAATTTGTTGTTAATAATGTGACAGCAATGAACAAATAAGATTAGGATTATGCTTAATTACTAAATTTAGGGAGTATTTAATTCTAAGATATCATTCACACCATATATTAGTATATAAAAATTTAATTGAATAAATCTTCTCTGTATATTGCACCATGTCATTAGTGCAATAAATGCACAAAAAATCTCCCCGTTCATATAAGCACCGAGTGAACTTGGACGGATTAAAATGAGTTCGATTATAGATATTATCCTATACGGATTGAAATGATTCGTATCTACGCGGATTAAGAATGATTGGGCTTAAGACATGTCATTTGATCGAATGGAACATGATTCGAGTAAAAGAAAGTGACTTAGGTTTGGACGAGTTAAGATCTCGGAGAAAATACATAATACGCGAAATTTGAACCATTAGCCACACAAACATTCAATCAAACAAAAATGGTAAAATTTAGGAAAACATCATAACAAAAGCTACAACGTTTGTACAAACATGTTCCCACATAAAAAAAATCTCAAAATTCGCACGCTTCCTTAAATCGACAACAAAATCTCCAGTCAATGATATGTGAGGGAAAATTTCATATAAACATCATATATCTAAGACATTAAGTCAGCTTGTGAATTCCAAACATTTTCAGACTGTCCACATTTACCCTCCCCAAGATGTAATATCGAATTTTGAAGGTTCCCAATGAGTCGAGTTCAAGTCGCCTTTATATATTTCTAACCGAATGCATTGCTTTTTGGGGTGACAAAACGGGATCACAATGGTCCATAGTTACGAGCAATCACCAAAAACCTTTTCTGGGAGCTTACCTACAAGTAGTCACGAGGATGATCGTGCAAAAACGGTGTTTTACAATAGCAAAGGTCATTTGGTTGAAGCCTGTTTGGAATTTCACAATCTACAAAAAATAACAAAACCAAAATTAATTAAAATTTCTTGGGTATAATTATATAATTTAGAACAATTGCAAAAAAAAAAAAAAAAAAAAAGACACTCACACATCTTCAAGAATTTTGGAGCCAAAACCATAACTAGTACTTTCAGAGCGACATTTTACATTCTCGAGCATAGAGTTTGATGTGCATTTTCCTTTTAAATTCTCTCCGGGTGTAGATACATCAAGCAGAAAAGGCTCCATATATTTCGTCTTTTTACGTTTCCTATTATCCTTCTTCACATTATCTTCTTCAATTAAAACAAGGGCAAGAAAATATAAATAGAAGAGATCAATTAAAAATTTTCAAATTAAAAGAAAAATAACTAAAGAAAAAAGAAGGTAATAGACTAACTAGAATCAGTCTCTCTCCTCGAAACATTCAAGTTCATGAGGCATAGTGCAGCATTGATGACGTCTGAGTCATTCACTCTCACTATGTGTACCTAGAAGATAGATGAATGTATTTTTGTGTTTAAGATGGAATTTTGGAAACTCACTTATAGAAAATAATATTAAATGACAAAAAAAATATAGAGATTAAATGACTAAACATTTCCTAACCATATCATAAGACATGCACGATTACAATAAATCTCTCAAAAATATTCCAAAAGTAACTAAAGTAAAGAATATTAGTTTATAATATCCAACCCTAAAAAAATAAACACCAACAAATTGAACAATTACCTTCAATTTGCAAGTCTCGATCAACTGAAATATTAACAAGTCGCCTTTGAGTAATCTATGGGATATAGAAAACCCCCTCCATCCAGCACTCAAACCATGCCTCTCCAGAGGATATGTTGTTTTATACTCATTCCCCCACTCATCCGCGAACAATATAGATGTGTCGTGGTCTGGTAGATGAAGGTTGCAGAATTTTGTCGGTAAATTCTGTAATAAAATTAATTTGTACAAAGAGCTTTATCTAGCTCCATTACAACAACTTTTTTTCCAAAAAAAAAAAAAAAAAAAACAAAATGGCCCATAGTAGCTAATGGCACACAACGCACTATCGCTCACTTAGAGAGCACTATTGCACAAGGCCTGCGCTAAATGACAGACTATTATGCAGGGCGCTATTAACTACTATGTCTAGCTCACCAAGTACTTGGATTTTAGAAAAAAGGCAAGAAGTTTATTTCAAGCTTACCAGCCAAAAGCCATGAGCCACGTTTGATGGGATAGTATTCGCTTTGCTCTTTCCATGACCGGGGGTTTGGCTTCAACATCATCGTATATGTCAATATTACGAGTTCTTTTCCGTACTATGCTGTTTCAAGATACACAATCGAAAATAAAATTGAATTAGTATGGTTGAAATTAAAAAAAGAAAAGGGTGCTGAAATTGTAATTCATTCAAATAAATTGCTACCTTTTGTTTTCTTGGAATTACTTGACCTCCCCTGTTCAAAAATTCAAATGCATGGTGAATAGTTATATAGGATGTCAACAAAAAAAAAATCGATATATAAAAATCAAATTCAGTTCATTGAATTATCTTCTAAACGATTAATCTCAAATCAAACAGATCTGGATCACATGATCCTATAAAATAGTGTAATCTGCAAGTTAGTTATATATGGCATATATCTCTTTCTGGACGAACTTTAGTGTGAAACTAGTAACATCTGGTTAATGCAAAACAAAAAAAATCTGAACCAATGCAAGGTAGTACAAGTTAGTAAAATTAAGCCTAATTACAATGTCCTTGATTAAAGCTAGAGTTTCAAAAAATTTGTGTTTCCGCAAAATCATTTTTAGTAACCAAAAGACTACAAAAGCTTGTAGCTCTACGAGATACTCGAAAAATCTAAAGAACCCACACTAAAATTGATCGAAATTTTCCATGGCAAATCTCGAAAATCAAAGTTTAATAACATTTAACCGAGACAAGAACATAATCCGAAATTCACATATGACATAATACACATGATGGAGGATCCAACCATGAAAAAAGTCTCTAACAAATGCTGAAGAAAATAGAGAATTTATTACTTGTTTATTCATATTCTTTAACTTATTGCTTTTAAGATGTATCGAAACATCATTTTTTTGGCTTTCTATTTTCATTGCAATCTTATCCTTTTTCTTCTTAAGCTTATTCTTTTTATGAAAAAAAAAAAAAAAGTAACCACAAACACAAACAAGAAAATACAGTGGAAAAACTAGTAATGTATATATTTGCATAAAGAAAATAAGTAAAAAAATTAACAAAAAAACCTTAGGTGGACAGGAATTAGAGGCATCTGAGCACCAAATGTCAACTTCCGCATAGTTGTGAGTATCATCATTATATAATTTTTCTTTAATTTTCTTGGTTTCCATGACTGATTTTGTGACTCCTTCCTTCTAGTTCACGAAGAAAATCTTTACTAATTTAAACATGAGATGAACTTCAGTTATTCACAATCCAATTTAGCACACCAGGACAGCTAAACGCAGATATTTAGACATTCTCTTACTGAACGTTAGGTGAATCGAGTCATATGTGGTGTTGTATTTGTACACACACAAATTTAAAGAGTAAATGCAATTTTCCTCATGTGCTACAACACGTCATTCGTGCAGCTGGCACACCAAATAATTATTTTAATTAATTATCCAGCCACTCTCTTACCGAACTTTAGGTAAATTGTGTCGTACGTGGTGTTAAATTTGTACATACTAAAGTTTGATGAGTAAATGCAACTTTCCTCATTTGTTACACCACGTCATTAGTGCAGCTGGCTCACCTATAATTTTTAATTTTATTATTCAACCACCTTCTTAACAAACGTTAGGAGAATTGTTCTGGTGCACCAATAATTTATATTTTATTATTCAACCACTCTTTTATCGAACGTTAGGTGAATCGTGTCATATGTATTGTATGTTTGTACATACTCAATTTTGTATTTCAATTTTTTTAACAATTTATGCTTTTTTTGGTTGTATCTTATTTGTATAGTGTCTGTGTGATTTTATATTTTTGTTCACATATGTACATACTCAATATATATATTTTGTTTATTACTTCATATTTTTGGAATTTTTTTTTTTGGTAATTACTTGCATGATATAATTTCCTTTTTTAATTATCCTTGTTATTTATATTTTATTTGTTTCAAATTTGTATTGGTATAATTCATTGTCTAATTTGAGATAATTTCATCAAAAGGTTCTATGGAATAAAAAAAACTAGAGTAATTTTCTATATAAGCTTTTAATTTTCAATCAACAGTAGTAAAAATTGGCCGGTCATAACATGATTTTTCAACGCGCGTGAAACTCGTTGAGATAAACATCAATTAAATTAAAGTAGATGAAACATCTTCACTGCTAAGTGAAACGGTTGGTAACAGTAATAAAGTAGTTGAATTGGATTTTATAAATGCTTCAATAAATTGCCAATTTGAAAATTCAAATTGGATATCACCCAAAATATCCTTTTGCAACTCGGAAACAAATGCCACACAAAAATAGAAATAATATTTTTGTTTAGCTTTTAAGTAAAAGTTGTTTGAATTTCAATATTGTTAGAAAAAAGTTATTTGATTGAGAATGTACTAAATTCATAGAGAAACACATAAAGGCATGAATTTTTTTTTTTTATATTGATGTCAAATTCTACATCAAGAAGTAAAACTAGTTCGCCATACAAATTCACATAAATATTAAATTGCAACGTTTGATAGGTTCGGGAAATAAGTTCTAATAAAATACTAAAAGTGTAGGGGGGAAATGTTATTTTCTATATACCGATTCTCACTTGTGGTACCATAAAAATCGAGGCCGATACATTTGGTACCACAATTTAGGAAAATCAATCACTTTTGGAACCACCGTCAAAATTGGACATTAACTGATGACGTGGCAGTTAAGTTTTATTGCAAAATTGATACCCTTATTTATGTTGACTGCCAATTAAACCATAACTTTTTAGGTTGTCAAAAAAACCCCAAATCTTCAAATTTACTGACAATTTTAGTCCACATTGTTGCCCAATATCATAATTAGCTCGAATAAGACACGTGCGGATCAATTTAGATATTTTACTTATTATATTTACATATTTATTTAACTAATTTAGTTTTATAAATAATATTAACCGACCAAATAATACCTTAACATAAATCCGACAATATATTAGTTAAATCTAAAATTTATATAATAATATTAATATATTTAATATTTTTCAAAAAATAAAGTTATAAGTTATATATTATAAAAAAAAAACATCCCTACCCCCAACACCCTCCCCCCAAACAAATCCCAAGCCGTCGGCCTGGGATGGCTGGTCCCAGGCCGCCGTTGGCCTGGGATCGTCGGTCCCAGGCAGCGATGGCCTGGGATCGCCAGACCCAGGTCGTGGCCACCGCGACCTGGGACCGGCTATCCCAGGCTACCGGCGGCCTAGGGCCAGCCATCCCAGGCCACCGACAGCCTGAGATTTGGGGATGGGGGAGGGGAGTGGTTAAGGGGGCTGGGTTGGGGGTAGGAGATGGTTTTTTTTTAAATTATAATTATTTTTTTAATAATATATAACTTATAACTTCATTTTTTTAATAAATATTAAATATGTTAATATTATTTTATAAATTTTAGATTTTATTAATATTTTTTCGGATTTATATTAAAGTATTATTTGGCCTGTTAATATTATTTATAAAACTAAATTAGTTGAATAAATATGTAAATGTAATAAGTAAAATCTCTAAATTGGTCCGTAAGTGTCTTATTCGAGCTAGTTTTAAAATTAGGCAACAACATGGACTAGAATTATTCATTCCAACAATTACTCCAACTTTTAATAATATATTATCATCTCCTTCCCCACTACCAAATATGTTATTTTTTAAAAGGATTGTATTTTGATGATGCTATTTAATGTGTGAATTAGTAGGCTCTTCCCATTGTTAGTGTCATAAACATCCATTAGTCTTAAAATAATCAGAAATATAAAATACAAAATGGAAAGAAGAAATAATTGTAACTTATACTTCTGTTGATAACAGCTAGATCCATTCAGGAAAACGAGCAAGATAGAAGAAATTAGGAGAAGAATTGAAGCTGCAAGGAGAACCTTGACTCCTGCTGATATATTTTCAAGTGGAGAAAAAAAGGATGATGAAGTTGAAGAAGATGAAGAGGAAGAGCAAGAAGAAGATGAAGTAGCTAATGACTAGACTAGGATTTCTAGACTAGGTTACTTATCTAAAAATCATTGTAAAACAGCTTACTTCATTGTAATTCGAATTATCTTTGTAAACTTGTACTTTGTAACTTTCAAGAATTATCTATAAAAAGTTCAAGTTTCCAACATACTATTTCTATCTCAGAAATTTTTGAGGGCTTAAATTTAGTTTAGGTACAGGTACTTAGCTGAAGTTTTGTCATCATAAAATGGGGGAAAATTGTTGGATAAAGATGAAGACAAAAATATTGAAGTGAGGTTTTGATGATTTCCAAAACATCATCAAAAGCTAAGTAATGGAAGCTTAGCCAACCTCTGAAGATTATTTGACCATGGAAGAAGTTAAATCAGAAGGGTCAAATCTTATGGTCCAGAAGACTACTGATATGTTGCTGATAGGATAGTGCCCTGCAAGCCAATGAAATAGCTTGTAATAGGAACATTATTTTTATCTTGAAAGAATCTTTGATTTATCAATTAATACAAATTGTTTATTTATCGAGAATTCATAATATAAGCAAATGGCCACCTTCATCTTTCACGAACACATTTAAGCGATTGGTTGAAACCCTGAGATCACTCATGACTATGGGACTATACACTTCAGGACTGAGTGCGATCTATCATGAAACAGTCTCAAAGGTCGTGATCTCGAAAATGTTCCAAGTCATAGATTCATGTCGAGACGGGGTATCGAATGAATTGTCAAGACTTGTACGATTATGCATGATTCACATGAAGTGAATTTGTTGTAGTTTCATGAACAAGACATTTTGATGTCAGTGCATATGACTAGGTGGTTCGATAGGGGATTGAACGCATCGAACGACCCGAACAGAGAGACCCATTGTGGAAGTGCATAAAAGCATATCGGTGATGGGTGATAGAAATAGTGTCCTGCAAGCCAGCTGTATGGCTAGCATTTATTTTAATAAATGAGGGACTATTCAATTTCGATTAATAAATGCACTTTATTAAATGGTCATCTTTATCTTATGTAATAATTATCTATGCATAAGGATAGAAGTCCTTAGATCACAGGCTATGGGACAACCTGTGGACTGATCTCCAAGGCCGTGATCTAGAACATATTCAAGAGTCGTAGAATCCAATCGAGATAGGACATCGTTGAATTCGGTTAGACTCTCGCTATTGTGTATACTCCGATGAACTGGAAGACGCTGGGGTCCACGAGCGTGACTGGGATAGCCGATACACATAAGTGGGTGGCTTGCTGGGATGGCAAGCGCACTGAATACCCCAATTAGGAAATAACTCACCATGGAAGCGGTAGTCGCATATCGGGATTGAAGTTATTCCAATTTGCAATAGTATACGAGGAATGATCCCTAACTACTTGAGATGATAGGGTTTATCTGGTGCGAGAACGTCTATGCTTTGATATGAGTTCCGACTGACTGGGGATCGCCAGAAAGTCTTCGTGGACTCATATTGGGTATAGAGGAACACGTATGCAGATTCATATCATCAACAAAGGATCCATTGACCCGACTTGATAGGTTGGGAAATTCTCCTATGAATTTCTGTGAGAAATTAATTCTGGTAAAATCCTTGGCCAAGGTATCTGACGACTTTATGTAAGTAGCTCATAAAGATTAAGTCAAAGAGAATTTATTTCGAGACCAGAGTACATAAGGTCAAGACAACATAAAAGGGAATCCGATGCATGCCCTTAAGTCTCGACTGGGAGATTGTTCGATGGAGAGATTATGTTGTATATGGAAATTATAAATGATAAAAGGTTCACTGAATTAATTCACCAGTGATTGGGCTCCATGGGCTTGTGGTTGGACATCGACCGTGGAGTGTGGGAGAATTCCCAAATTGGCAGGGGTGCTAATTTTGGAATGATCAATCGACAGAGTGTTCGATTGATTTAGAGTAAGTCTTACTCGAATAATTAAATAATATTTAATTATAACCCACGGCCAATTATGTGGTGAACCTACGGGGGCATACACAATACACATGAAACGAAAGCGAGGAAATAAGAACGACCGAGTCGACTGGGTCGACTGGGTTAATAATCGACTGGGTCGATTATAATTGGTGGGTCGACTGGGTCGACCCAATTGGAACAAAAGGGATCCAATTGGAATTGGATCAGGATCATAAATTAAATTGGAGTTTAATTTGTGAGTTAATTAATTAAGTTGGATTTAATTAATTAAAGGAATAATTAATTAATTGGACTTAGAGTCAAAATTAATTAATTGGGAGACTAGTTAATTAATTGGGCTATTCAATTGGGAGACTAAATAAAGTCTGGTCAAAATTAATTAACTGGGCCATGAATTAATTAGGAGACTTGATCTTCTAATTAGAGAGGGCCATGGCCCATGTAGGAGAATGGAATCCTAGTCCTAATAGGACTAGGTTAAGGAGATAACTATAAGTAGCTTACTTGTAGTTATTTTTCACATAACTCAACAAGCAAAAATTGAGCAGAGCAAAAATTCTCTCCCCTCTCCCTGTGCAATCGGCCGAACCCTTCCAGTGTTTGGGAGAATTTTTTGTTTTCGATTTTTGTTCCAAGATCGTTCCTAAATCCTAGATCAAAATATATCTTATGTTCTAGCTGATCAAGATTTATTATTTTCGTGTAATTGTGGTGTATCAACCCGTAGAGGCGCAACACGTGGGGCGCTACTGCAGAGCTTGGATCGATTTTGCTGAGGAGAAATTCAGAGTTCGTTTTGCCAACTTGGATTTGCAAGGAGACAAGTATAACGAGTAAAATGTTTATACTGTCGTTTAAATTAATATTTATATATATACACCTAGAGTAGTATCCTGGCAAGATTCCGTAAGAGGTCCTAAAAATTTTATATTCCGCTATGCCTAGGGCTGTTTATCTTACCGAATCCCAACAGTGGTATCAGAGCCAACTCTAGGCTTTGTATATATATGAATTTGCAAATTCTGTGTTATAAATCATATGTTTGATTTATGTGTGGCTAGTTCTTTAACTTTGCATGTTTTAGGACGTATGTTATTTAACTTGGAGTTAATGGATAATTTTAGATTCGAAAATTTTATCATGTTGATGTTATTTTGGATTAGGATTTAATTGACTGGGTTTGTTTAATTAAATCTCAAGTAATCGAAGAAACAAAAAAAAAAATTTTAGACCCAACCCGCGGCGGCGCGCCGCGGCTAGGCGTCCACCGCAAGCCGCTGCCAACGGCAGCGTGTGAACAGCCTGCTGTCCGCACGCTGCTGTGCACGGCAGCCTGCTGCCGCACGCAGCCACGCGCCGCGGCTTCTGCCACGGGCAGCTCACGCGCCCCTGATGGTCGCGCGTGGGTTGTCCATGTGGCAGTCCGTGATTGGTCTCGACTGTTCATGTTTGGGTTGGACTCTAATTCTGCCTATTTTGAAAAATTCTAGAAATTTTAGAATTTTGGAAGATTAGGAAACTTGGAGTACTTGGATAAGGTTGTTATCTTGTTAGATTTGAACACTACCTTAATTAAACTAATCTAGACAAAAATAGGATTATCTTGAAAATCTTGGAGATTGGAATATTTGGGAAACTTAGAGTTTTGGATAAGGTAGGAATCTTAGAGATTTGGTCTACCTTCATTAACCAATTTAATCAAGATAAGGTTTGTAGATTACTTAGAGCTCAAGTAAGAGCTAATTAATCTTAGAGGTTAATTGTTAATTCAAAATTAATTAACTTGGATAAATTTTGTGAATTAAAATTAAAGGAGCTGGTAAATTTACATTTATGCTCTTATGTGAATTTATGCATGTTCTTGAGTGAATATGTGGATTGGTCGATTTTGCCCTTAAGCCCTGTGTAGTTTTTGGTTTATTTATTATATGGGTTGTAATTAAATGGGCCTGATTGGTGCCCTTGCTTGCGCAAACAAATGTAATAGAATAGGACCATTTAAATTTGTAAGCTAGGCTTAGATTAGGCTTGGAGCCAAGAAGACCTCATGAAGACTTGGAGATCCACATGGAGGCCCATTACCTTGGAGGACATGGAGGCCCAATCAAGCTGGATATTACAAGAAGGCCTATGATGTATAGGTTTGAAAATTGTAATAGTTAGGACATTTAATTTCCACCCTAGACTTACCAATTGATTCATCACATGGCTCGTGATGAATCGCATAGGATGGGCAATCGATCAATCATATTCTGCTAGGTGATGTATGTTTACTTATTTTCTTTGATGTATGTCATGCATGCTTAGAATAGATCACGTAAACAAGATGAAGCATAATCTGATGAGACCTCGCACAAGAAAACTTAAAACCTCCAATTGAACTTAAAATTCAATTAGAATATTAAATCGAATAATGGGCGCATATGAATAGTGTCTATGGTCCAAGCCTATCCAATTACTAGGTCTTAGGCATATTGTACGAATATATCTCGATGTCTCATGAGTCGTGGGTCGAGCTATAGGAAGATGATATGTCTATTGCCTCGATGCACGAGTTTAGTGCCAAGGGAGGGGATAGCAAGGTTTTAGGCGCTGTCTCACGAGTCGTGGGGTGTCTAGAATTGAACTATTTCTCTCCACGAGTATTGGACATGATTTAACGCTAGTAAGTATGGATGTCTCACGAGTCGTGGGTCCATATCGAAAAACGAGGCTAAATGAACTTAAGGGTTAGCTGCGATGGTTAACCGTCGACGTAATCGACCACCAAGTGAATCAAATAGTATGGCCAACGAGTCGTGGATACTAGGAGATTGCATTTGGGCCTTAAGCCCGCTAGGATATTTTAAATTCCCGAAACTTATGTGGGGGCATAAGATTTTGATTAAAATAGTGGGAGTAATTTTCAAATAAAAACCATGTTTGTAAATTGTGCATTTTAAATTAATCTTTCGCGTATTTATTTCTTCTCTCGTCGTTTTATAGATATGATGTCAAAAGAGCTTAGAGCACTTAGAGATTTGTCCATCTCATCACTTGAACGTAATATTTTAACTGGACCCAACTTGCATTTCTGGACGCATCATTTGAATGGATTATTTGAAGCTGAAAACATGTCATATGTTTTGTCTGTGCCATCACCCATTACTATTTCACATGATGTTCCTGATGAGCTCCATAAAAGCATCACCAAATGGAAACTGGATGATGGCTTAGCTCGTGAATACATGTTGGAATATATGTCACTTGATCTGCGTTTGCAACATGAGCATATGGCATCCGCAAAAGAGATTCTCTCGAATCTCAAATTCCTTTATGGGATTAGAGATGGTCGTCGCAGATTCGCGATCACGAGGGAACTCTTGCAAGCAAGAAAGAGAAGGGAAACTCCTGTCGAAATCCATGTACACAAGATGATTCGACTTCTGTCTGAACTCGATGATATGGGTGTCGTGATGGACAATGATTTCCGAGTAGATCTTATTCTACAATCTCTTCCTAGATCATATGACCGATTTATCGCGGACTTGAATCTCCAGAGGCGAGAGATCACTGTACATGTCCTGCGACAAATGCTCGAGGAACACGAAGCTTCTTTTGAAAAGAAAGCGAGGGTTGGCGAAAGGACTGGGCGGCGTTCAAAACCAAAGCAAATAGAAACCAGAGCTCCTTATTGCACAAGGTCAAGGGAAAGGATTAAATTCGAACCTATGGAGAGTTCGAACAGGTATATTCCTTGTTGAAGTTAATTTTACAATTAATTGTGCATTTTTGGTGTTAGACACTGACTGGAGTTCTCATCCTTGTAGGTGATGGGAGCATCAAGGAAACTGGAGCCTGAGGATTGGATCCTTGAATAAGGCAATGGAGCTGGAGCTGCTACCAAGGCCGTAGGCAAAAGTAGATTTATGTGGTTTGATAAAGTCATTAGGAATCTTTCTTATATGTACCTAGTTTTTAATGAAAAACTTTTATTCATGTTATTGAATAATGTTGATTTTAATAAAAGCTCCTGTTTTCGTTTTTCATTTGGTACATTGAATTATTGACTTTACATCATAAAACCGCCTAAGTTAGTTATGCACGTACAACAAAACAAAAGAAACAAGATAATGAAATGTCTGCCCAATTATGGCACGCTCGACTTAGGACATATATCTAAGTCAAAGATTCAAAAGTTAGCATCATCTGGCGCGATTGAAATCAATCGCATTGATGAAATGCCAACATGTGAACCATGTCTGAAGGGTAAAATGGCTAAGTTGCCATTTAAGGGAAACCCTGAGCGAGCCAAGCAAACATTGGACTTGATACATACTGACGTATGTGGACCACTAAGAAAAAGCGCCCGAGGTGGCTATGACTACTTCATCACTTTCACTGACGACTTTAGTCGTTATGGATATGTGTTCTTGTTGAAACACAAGTCTGAAGCCTTTGAGCGATTCAAAGAATTCAAAATGGAAGTAGAGAATCAACTTGGTCATACGATAAAGGCTCTTCGTTCTGAGCGAGGTGGAGAATTTCTTAGTAACGAATTTCTGAATTATTTTGTAGAGCATGGAATATTATCGCAGTGGACTCCTCCTGCAACACCCCAATTAAATGGAGTAGCAGAGAGAAGGAATCGAACCTTGATGGACATGGTTCGCTCAATGATGAGTGCCACTGACCTTCCTCTTTCATTTTGGGGACATGCCCTCCTCACGGCAACGAAGATACTAAACATGGTACCTTTTAAATCCGTAAAAAAGACACTACACGAATTATGGTTTGGCAAGGCACCCTCATATGCATTCATGCGCATATGGGGATCTCCCGCTTACGTTAAAAAGCTAGTGGGAGATAAACTGGAAACTAAATCCACTTTGTGCAAATTCGTGGGGTATCCAGAAAACTCAATAGGATACGAGTTCTATGATCCTACAAGACAAACTACGTTTATCTCGAGGAACGCTCACTTCTTAGAGAAGGATTTCTTGGTTGACAAGAAGGAAAATAACGTAGAACTGGATGAGGTCACTGAAGCTGAAAAGGCCGAAGAGGTCGATCAAGCTGACCCATCGCCACAGGCATTGGGAGAACAAAAGCATGAAAGTGCACCAGAAGGTACACCGATTCTTCGTAGGTCAGAAAGACAACCTAGAGAACCCGAGAGGTACTACGGTCTGCTGCATGAGACTGGACAGTCTCTAACCGACCCAAGGACTTACGAAGAGGCTATGCTAGACATAGACTCGGGAAAGTGGCGCGAAGCCATGAAATCCGAATTGGACTCCATGCACTCAAACAAGGTCTGGGCCTTGGTAGATCCACCAGTGGGAGTAGCTCCCGTGGGTTGCAAGTGGATCTATAAGCGAAAGCTTGGAGTGAACGGAGAGGCAATATCCTACAAGGCGCGACTAGTGGCAAAAGGATACACTCAAAGACCATGTATCGAATTTGAGGAGACCTTCTCACCCGTTGCAATGCCTAAATCCATTCGAATCTTGCTGGCCATAGCTGCGTGGTACAACTACGAGATATGGCAGATGGATGTAAATACTGCCTTTCTTAATGGGGACATTGACAAGGAGATCTACATGGAGCAACCAAAAGGATATGCATCCAAAGGAGATGAATACAAGGTGTGCAAACTCCAGAGGTCCATTTATGGACTGAAGCAAGCTTCCCGAAGTTGGAACATTCGTTTCGATGAGACAATCCAAACTTTTGGATTCATCAAAAACATGTTCGAACCTTGCGTGTACAAGAAGATCAGTGGGAGTACAGTTGAATTTTTGGTGCTTTACGTTGACGACATTCTTCTCATTGGAAATAATGTGAAAGCGTTGTCCGAAACTAAAGCTTGGTTATCTACACAATTCTCAATGAAGAATATGGGAGAATCATCCTTTGTACTAGGTATAAGGATCTACCGAGATAGATCAAAAGGACTGCTGGGCCTCTCCCAATCCCAGTACATAGATAAAATCTTGAAAAGATTTAATATGGAAGAATCCAAGAGAGGATTGCTTCCAATGAGACATGAGATTCCACTCTCTAAGTCTATGGCCCCAAAGACGCCTGAAGAGATAAGCAATATGTCTTGAGTACCATATGCATCCGCAATAGGAAGCATAATGTATGGTATGTTATGTATTAGACCAGACGTAGCGTACGCTCTAAGCGTAACAAGCCGCTACCAGTCTGATCCAGGTGAGCAGCACTGGATAGCCGTAAAGGCAATTATGAAGTACCTGAGAAGGACTAAGGAATTGTTCTTAGTATACGGTGGTGGAGAATTGAAATTGGAAGGCTATACAGACTCGAGCTTCTAATGTGATGTAGACGACTTCAAGTCGACATCAGGATACGTGTTTTACCTCAATGGTGGTGCGGTTAGCTGGAAGAGCTCCAAGCAAGAAACAACCGCGGATTCAACCACCGAAGCAGAATACATTGCCGCGAGTGACGCAGCAAAGGAAGGTGTTTGGATGAGGAACTTCATCCAGGAATTGGATGTGATACCTAGCATCGCTGAACCCATTACTATCTTCTGTGATAATAATGGGGCAATAGCGCAAGCAAAGGAGCCGAGATCTCATCAGAAATCCAAGCACGTACAAAGACGATACCACGTGATAAGAGATATCATTGGTAGAGGAGACATTAAGATAGAACGTGTCGACTCAGAAGATAATACTGCGGACCCGCTAACGAAGCCTCTGCCTCAAAAGGCATTTCAGAAACATCTGCATAAGATGGGACTCAAGAACATAAAAGACTGGGTTTAGGACAAGTGGGAGATTGATAGATGTTGGATAAGGATGAAGATGAAGAACACTGAAGACAATTTTATAAGGGAGGTTTTGATGCATTCCAAAACATCAAAATCCGCTAAGTATGGAGTAACTTAGCCGATGATCCCTTTGGAAGGAATTTTGACTAAGTATAAGAAGACATCAGAAGAGTCAAAATTTCAAGGTCCAAGACTTCTGATCTGCTGAAGGAAAGTTATCAGACTGATGAAGATCAGCCGACTCAAATCAGATTTGTTCAAGTTTGAGATCAGCTTAGTTCGCCATCAGACTTGCACTTTCGTCAGCCAAGTGGAAAGGATCATAAAGTCTTCCCAACGGTAATAAATGCCCCTGGGAGTAATAAATGCTGAAGTACAAGGTTATTAAAGACAAATGATTGAAGAAATGCTTCGCATCAGCTGGGTGCATTTAATGCTGCCTGCAGAATAGTACTGTTGACAGTACGGACAGACTGCAAAAGAGCCGTTCACGGATTTTAAGGACCAGTACTTGAGGAATTTGAATCTTGTCTCTCTTCAACAGACATTTTTCAAACCTCAAGTATAAATAGCTGAAAGAGACGAAGAGAAGAAGAGAACAACACAATTTCTGAGAGAATTTTCGAAGCAGAACTCTTAAGTCTCAAGAACAGCTCACTCATCAGCTTAGTCATTTGTTGACAAAAAGCGAAGTTGAAGAACAAAGCTAAATACACCTTCTGAGTGATTTTGTAAAATTGAGTGTTGTGAGAAGTAGATATCCATCTTAGTGAGTGATATTACTTCAGAGAGTAGGACTTCTTTGTGATTTCTTACTGCGCACTTACGGCCTGTTCATTTGTTGTTAGGCGTAAGCAGAGTGTACTGGTTACTGTGTGTTTCTAGTATAAACCAAGATCTTTGTGACTTGGAAGAGTGGATTAAAGGATATTTACATCCATATAACCACTATAAAAATTCTTGTGTTTTGTCTGCACTTTTACTTGCATATTTCAAAACTGCATAAGACACTTTAGCTAACTGTTTGAAAAAGGATTTAAAAGGAGTTTATAAAACTGGGGAACCATTTTTCAAACTACTAAGGATACTTGTGAAAAACACTTTGAAAAATCCGCTGCAAGTACTCTAAGTATTAAAACTTATTTTAACAAAATCAGCTAAGTAATTATCAGACGAGTGGTCATCAAACATGTTCAAAGATTTGTTCGCGAACAGACTTGTAACTTATTACTCTGATCAGCTTAGTCTGCTCACTGTTAGATAAAGGTTTTAAAGTTAAAATTGGAAGAAAATTTTAAAGAGGTTTATTCACCCCCCCCCCCCCCCCTCTAAACCTCATCTGACCACTTGGGACCAACAAGTGGTATCAGAGCAGGTGGTTCATTTGAATCAGCTGCCTGATCAACGAGCTTGATCCAAGTGTTTTTCAAAGGTTTTAAAACTTTTCAAAAGAGCATCTTTTTGAAAAATAAAAACTTTTTGAAAAATGGACTGTATCAGCCATGTTCCCCACATTGCTGGTATGTCGTTTGAAGACTGGAAAATCAGGATGGAGATTTTCCTAGCTGCCTATAATGATATAATGTAAACATGTATCATAAAAGGTCCATTCAAATTCACCAAGACCATTATAGTTGATGAAGTTGAACTGGTGGTGGAAAAAGATCTAACAGAGATGACAGCCGAAGAATAAAAGCTGTTCAATCTGGATAAAGTTGGCTGTTTCATCATGACCAAAGCCCTGGATAATGATCGGTTTGATAAAGTCAAACATTGCAAAACTGCAAAGGAGATGTGGGACAAGGTTCGTGACATGAGCGAAGGAAACGACGCCATCAAAGAGCATCAGCTCAGTGTTGCCTTGGAGAAGCTGGACAACTTCAAGATGAAATCTGGAGAAACTATTGACCAAATGGACACTAAATTCACCAGAACCCTCAACGAAGTTCTAAAGCTTGGAAAAACCTTCACTGACAAAGAAATCACCGTCAGAATACTGAAGGCCCTGCCTCCCAAGTTCAACATGAAGGTGACAGCCATGAAAGAATCAAGAGATCTGGGGAAGATTTCTCTTACAGAGCTGTTCTCCGTACTCAAGACGTATGAGTATAAACTGCAAAGAATGGGTGTTGAAGAAACCTCAACTTCAAGTCCCACAGCTGCACTTGTTGCTGCTGAAATTCCCAGAAGGCCAGCTCACAAAAGCAAAGATGTGGACTCATCTGATGAAGCCACACTACTCAACAAAAATGAGTACACTGCTGGAGACGTTGCATTGCTGATGAACAACTTCAAAAAGTTCTACAGACGAAAAATGAAGAACAAATATAACAATGCTTCTACTTCTAACCCTACTTCTTCTTCTCAGGATAAGGATTCTTATAAATCCAAAATGATGTGCTATAATTGCAGGAAACTGGGTCATTTCATCAGAGACTGCCCATATCCTAAAGCTGAGAAGTATACAGAAGAAGAAAAGAGAATCAGAAAAGAAAGAAAGCATCAGAAAGGAAAGGCGATGGTAGCAGAAGCGGAAAAGCCAGCTGCTGTCTACTCATCTGATTCAGATTCAGACACTTCTGATGAAGAGAGTCCTGCTCTTCTCTGCCTGATGGCTAAGGAATCCGATAACTCTGAGGATGATGATGTAACTCCTCTTGAAAATGAACTATTTAGTTCATTTGAACAAATGATGCTTAACAATACTACTATTGCTGAAGCATTTAAAAAGCTTAAGGAAGAGATGATATTGCTAAAAGAGCAAAATAATTCACTGAAACTCTCAGCTGAAAAGCCAAGAGAATCAGCTGAATATAAACAGCTTGAGCAAGAACACGAATCTCTGAAAGCTGAATGTGAAGTCTATAAGGGTAAAATCATTGAGCTTGAGAAAGTCATTGAGTCTCATGAGAAGTCATCTGTTGCATCCACTCATATGTCTAGTAAACAGACGACACCTTTAGATCAGGACAAGTTAGAACTGAACTATACTGAAAAATTTATATCAGCTGACAATAGTAAGGTCATACTGTATGTTCAGACTACTAAACCCGCTTCACCTGAGAAAGTATTAAAGAAGACGAAAACTCCTAAGGCTAAAAAGAGCAAAGAGCCTAGTGTAGGAAAACAGACTAGTAAGCCTAAACAGAAGAGTCCTAGGAAGTCCTCTGACAAGGCTAAAACTAATCAGACTAGTGATAAAACTAAATCGTCTGTTAATGAGCAAGCAACTAGTAAGCCAAAGAAGCATAAAACCAAGAAAAATCAAAATGCTTGGTATGGAAATGAGTCTTATTATGTGCAACCTGCTGCATATCATCCTATGTATCATGCACCTCAATTTCCAACTTACTATGCACCATATCCTGCTCATCCAATGCATGCATATCCTCCTTATCATGCATCTTACTCTGCATTTGAAAATTATCCTTATCATGCTGATCATCAACAATATGACAAATCTGATGAACGTGGTAAAGGCAAAGCTGTTCATACTCCTGTTGAAACTCAGAAACCTAAGAAGCCTAAGACCTCATCATCTTGGGTTGTCAAAGGTGGAACTAATCCTTCAGGACCCTCTCAATAAGGGTACCTAAAACAATTTTATTTTGTTTTGTAGGTTAGGATTAGGAGTAGGAGTAAAGTAGAGAAGATCTGGTACTTGGACAGTGGCAGTTCAAGACACATGTGTGGAAACATACATGAGCTGACTGATGCAGTTGTTGTGGATGGTCCAAAGGTTACTTTTGGGGACAGCAAAGAAGGCAAGATTATAGCTAAAGGAAGACTGATCAGAGGAAACATAGAGATATCTGACGTCTCGTATGTTAAAGGCCTCAAATATAATCTGCTGAGCATAAGTCAATTTTGTGACAAAGGATATTCAGTCATCTTCTCGACAAATAAGTGCTATGTTGAACAGATTGGTACAAAGAAGGTAATTTTATCTGGAAGACGACAAGGAAATATCTACATAGTCGACTGGAATTCTGCTGACAAGAATTCAAACGTCTGTTTGGTGGCATCAACACCTAGTGAAGTTAGTTGGCTATGGCACAAGAGGTTGAATCATTTAAACTTCAAGACCAACAATAGATTAATAAAGAATGATTTGGTAGAAGGGATTCCTAAAACAGTCATGAGCAAAGATAAGCTCTGTGACGCTTGTCAGAAGGGTAAACAAATCAAGTCATCGTTCAAAAGCAAGAAGCATCAATCTTCTGGAAGAATATTGGAGCTGCTACACATGGACTTATTTGGACCCATTGATCATGTCAGCAATGGTGGAAAGAAATACTGCCTAGCTGTTGTGGATGACTATTCAAGATATACTTGGGTGATATTCATGAAGAAGAAAAGTGAAACCAAGGAACATTTTACTAATCTGATGGAACTAATCCAGAATGAGAAAAGCATAAAAATATTGAAGATCATATCAGATAGAGGGACAGAGTTCACAAACTCTACTGTTGAAGAGTATTGTAACATCAAAGGAATACATCATGAGTATTCAGCTGCTAGAACCCCTCAACAGAATGTTGTTGCTGAAAGGAGAAACAAAACACTAAAAGAAGCTGTCAGAACCATGATAGCTGAAGCTAAGCTGCCTCAAAGATTTTGGGCAGAAGCAACAAACACAGCATGTTTTACCCAAAACAGATGCATGATCAACAAGCACCAAAACAAGACTCCATATGAAGTTTGGAACAACAAGAAGCCAAACATTCATTACTTTAAGATATTTGGTTGTAAATGCTATGTTTTAAATAATGGTAAAAATCACCTTACATCATTTGCAGAAAAGGCTGATGAAGCTGTTTTTGTAGGATACTCTACTGTTAGTAAAGCTTACAGAGTCTTTAATAAAAGAACATTACTAATAGAAGAATCCATTCATGTAGTATTTGATGAACCAAGTCAATCTTCTGAAAAGAATCAAAGTGTTAATCAAGATCTGTCTACTGATTTACAGAAGTTGAATGTTGGAAAGAATGAAGAATATGTTCCCATTATACTACCTGATCTCAACCCAGCTGATAACTCAAGTGCTGTTTAAAATCACAGTGCTGATTGTCTAACAGACGAGTTGCAAACAGCTGATAGACTTGAAACTGTTCAACAGACAACAATTGTTCAACAGACTACTACTGGAACTCCAACAGTAGTGTTGCAAGATCAAAACAAAGGACAACATTATGATTTGCAACCTGATCTTAGATGGCTCAAGAATCACCTACCAGAGCTGGTGATTGGTGATCCTTTGGATAAAGTAAAGACAAGGAGAGCTGCTGCAAGTAATACAATGTTTGTCAGCTTCCTATCTCAAATTGAGCCCAAACAGATTGAAGAAGCTCTTAGTGATTCCAACTGGATTGAAGCTATGCAAGAAGAGCTAAATCAATTTGAAAGGAATGAAGTCTGGTACTTAGTTCCTAGACCAAGTCATCAAAGAGTCATTGGCACTAAATGTATTCAGGAATAAAATGAATGAAGATGGTGAAGTCACCAAAAAACAAAGCAAGATTAGTGGCCAAGGGTTACTGCCAAGAAGAAGGCATTGACTTTGATGAAACATTTGCACCAGTAGCAAGATTAGAGGCAATCAGACTCTTTCTTGCCTATGCTGCTCACAAGAATTTCACCGTCTATCAGATGGATGTGAAATCAGCTTTTCTCAATGGAGAATTGCAAGAAGAAGTTTACGTTGAACAACCACCTGGTTTTGAAGTCTATCAAGAAGGAGACAAGGTGTATCGTCTGAAGAAAGCCCTCTATGGACTGAAACAAGCTCCAAGAGCATGGTATGATACCTTATCTGATTTTCTTTTAATTAAAGGATTTCGCAAAGGTAAAGTCGACAAGACCTTGTTCACTATTGAATGGGAAGAACATATTTTGCTTGTGCAAATTTATGTGGACGATATTATTTTTGGTTCAACTAATCAACAGATGTGAGACAAGTTCTCAAAGCTGATGCAGAACAAGTTTGAAATGAGCATGATGGGAGAACTTAATTATTTTCTTGGTCTGCAAGTTAGACAGTTGCCTGATGGAATTTTCATCAGCCAAGCAAAATACACAAAGGATCTGTTCAAGAAATTTGGTATGGAAACTAGCTCTACTGCTACTATTCCAATGTCTACAAGTCTTCGTTTGGATAAAGATGAAGATGGCAAATCAGTAGACATAACCAAATACAGAGGCATAATTGGGTCACTGTTGTATCTAACAGCTAGCAGACCTGATATTATGTACTCAGTTGGGGTATGTGCAAGATTCCAATCAAATCCCAATGAATCTCACCTCTTAGCTGCCAAGAGAATACTGAAATATATTAAGGGCACTCAAGATTTGGGGTTGTGGTATCCTAGAGAGTCTGGATTTGAGCTTATTGGATATTCAGATTCTGACCTTGCTGGCTGGAAGATTGATAGAAAAAGCACAACAGGTGCCTGTCAATTCTTAGGTAGTCGTCTGATCTCATGGATGAGTAAGAAACAGACTTCAGTATCCATATCTACTGCTGAAGCTGAATACATAGCTGATGGAGCTTGCTGTGCACAAATCTTATGGTTGAAGCATCAACTAGAAGACAACAATATCAAGATCAGTGGAATACCAATCTACTGTGACAATACAAGTGCAATCAGCCTTACTCAGAATACTACAAGTCATTCAAGGACTAAGCATATTGAGATCAAGCATCACTTTATTAGAGATCATTTGGAGAAAGGAAATGTCATAATAGAATATGTGTTTACTGAAAATCAAATTGCTGACATCTTCACAAAACCTTTAAGTGAGACAAGGTTTTCAACTTTAAGAGCTGAACTAGGTTTGTTAAAATTGGATGCATAAGCTGAGGGGGAACTTATCAGAAGACTAAAGTTCAACAGCTTACTCATCTTATTTATCTTCAAGGATTAAC
>CM064881.1:45675374-45926853 GCA_003313485.2 Penstemon barbatus
TTTGGATAAGGATGAAGATGAAGAACACTGAAGACAATTTTATAAGGGAGGTTTTGATGCATTCCAAAACTTCAAAATCCGCTAAGTATGGAGTAACTTAGCTGATGATCCCTTTGGAAGGAATTTTGACTAAGTATAAGAAGACATCAGAAGAGTCAAAATTTCAAGGTCCAAGACTTCTGATCTGCTGAAGGAAAGTTATCAGACTGATGAAGATCAGCCGACTCAAATCAGATTTGTTCAAGTTTGAGATCAGCTTAGTTCGCCATCAGACTTGCACTTTCGTCAGCCAAGTGGAAAGGATCATAAAGTCTTCCCAACGGTAATAAATGCCCCTGGGAGTAATAAATGCTGAAGTACAAGGTTATTAAAGACAAATGATTGAAGAAATGCTTCGCATCAGCTGGGTGCATTTAATGCTGCATTTAATGCTGCCTGCAGAATAGTACTGTTGACAGTACGGACAGACTGCAAAAGAGCCGTTCGCAGATTTTAAGGACCAGTACTCGAGGAATTTGAATCTTGTCTCTCTTCAACGGACATTTTTCAAACCTCAAGTATAAATAGCTGAAAGAGACGAAGAGAAGAAGAGAACAACACAATTTCTGAGAGAATTTTCGAAGCAGAACTCTTAAGTCTCAAGAACAGCTCACTCATCAGCCTAGTCATTTGTTGACAAAAAGCGAAGTTGAAGAACAAAGCTAAATACATCTTCTGAGTGATTTTGTAAAATTGAGTGTTGTGAGAAGTAGATATCCATCTTAGTGAGTGATATTACTTCAGAGAGTAGGACTTCTTTGTGATTTCTTACTGCGCACTTACGGCCTGTTCATTTGTTGTTAGGCGTAAGCAGAGTGTACTGGTTACTGTGTGTTTCTAGTATAACCCAAGATCTTTGTGACTTGGAAGAGTGGATTAAAGGATATTTACATCCATATAACCACTATAAAAATTCTTGTGTTTTGTCTGCAGTTTTACTTGCATATTTCAAAACTGCATAGGACACTTTAGCTAACTGTTTGAAAAAGGATTTAAAAGGAGTTTATAAAATTGGGGAACCATTTTTCAAACTACTAAGGATACTTGTGAAAAACACTTTGAAAATTCCGCTGCAAGTACTCTAAGTATTAAAACTGATTTTAACAAAATCAGCTAAGTAATTATCAGACGAGTGGTCATCAAACCTGTTCAAAGATTTGTTCGCGAACAGACTTGTAACTTATTACTCTGATCAGCTTAGTCTGCTCACTGTTAGAGAAAAGTTTTAAAGTTAAAATTGGAAGAAAATTTTAAAGAGGTTTATTCACCCCCCCCCCCCTCTAAACCTCATCTGACCACTTGGGACCAACAAGTGGTATCAGAGCAGGTGGTTCATTTGAATCAGCTGCCTGATCAACGAGCTTGATCCAAGTGTTTTTCAAAGGTTTTAAAACTTTTCAAAAGAGCATCTTTTTGAAAAATGGACTGTATCAGCCATGTTCCCCACATTGCTGGTATGTCGTTTGAAGACTGGAAAATCAGGATGGAGATTTTCCTAGCTGCCTATAATGATAACATGTACACATGTATCATAAAAGGTCCATTCAAATTCACCAAGACCATTATAGTTGATGAAGCTGAACTGGTGGTGGAAAAAGATCTAACAGAGATGACAGCCGAAGAAATAAAGCTGTTCAATCTGGATAAAGTTGGCCGTTTCATCATGACCAAAGCCCTGGATAATGATCGGTTTGATAAAGTCAAACATTGCAAAACTGCAAAGGAGATGTGGGACAAGGTTCGTGACATGAGCGAAGGAAACGACGCCATCAAAGAGCATCAGCTCAGTGTTGCCTTGGAGAAGCTGGACAACTTCAAGATGAAATCTGGAGAAACTATTGACCAAATGGACACTAGATTCACCAGAACCCTCAATGAAGTTCTAAAGCTTGGAAAAACCTTCACTGACAAAGAAATCACCGTCAGAGTACTGAAGGCCCTGCCTCCCAAGTTCAACATGAAGGTGACAGCCATGGAAGAATCAAGAGATCTGGGGAAGATTTCTCTTACAGAGCTGTTCTCCGTACTCAAGGTGTATGAGTATAAACTGCCAAGAATGGGTGTTGAAGAAACCTCAACTTCAAGTCCCACAGCTGCACTTGTTGCTGCTGAAAATCCCAGAAGGCCAGCTCACAAAAGCAAAGATGTGGACTCATCTGATGAAGCCACACTACTCAACAAAAAGGAGTACACTGCTGGAGACGTTGCATTGCTGATGAACAACTTCAAAAAGTTCTACAGACGAAAAATGAAGAACAAATATAACAATGCTTCTACTTCTAACCCTACTTCTTCTTCTCAGGATAAGGATTCTTATAAATCCAAAATGATGTGCTATAATTGCAGGAAACTAGGTCATTTCATCAGAGACTGCCCATATCCTAAAGCTGAGAAGTATACAGAAGAAGAAAAGAGAATCAAAAAAGAAAGAAAACATCAGAAAGGAAAGGCGATGGTAGCAGAAGCGGAAAAGCCAGCTGATGTCCACTCATCTGATTCAGATTCAGACACTTCTGATGAAGAGTCTTCTGATGAAGAGAGTCCTGCTCTTCTCTGCCTGATGGCTAAGGAATCTGATAACTCTGAGAATGATGAGGTAACTCCTCTTGAAATTGAACTATTTAGTTCATTTGAACAAATGATGCTTAACAATACTACTATTGCTGAAGCATTTAAAAAGCTTAATTTATAAGGAAGAGATGATATTGCTAAAAGAGCAAAACAATTCACTGAAACTCTCAGCTGAAAAGCCAAGAGAATCAGCTGAATATAAACAGCTTGAGCAAGAACATGAATCTCTGAAAGCTGAATGTGAAGTCTATAAGGGTAAAATCATTGAGCTTGAGAAAGTCATTGAGTCTCATGAGAAGTCATCTATTGCATCCATTCATATGTCTAGTAAACAGAAGACACCTTTAGATCAAGACAAGTTAGAACTGAACCATACTGAAAAATTTATATCAGCTGACAATAGTAAGGTCATACTGTATGTTCAGACTACTAAACCTGCTTCACCTGAGAAAGTATTAAAGGAGACGAAAACTCCTAAGGCTAAAAAGAGCAAAGAGCCTAGTGTAGGAAAACAGACTAGTAAGCCTAAACAGAAGAGTCCTAGGAAGTCCTCTGACAAGGCTAAAACTAATCAGACTAGTGATAAAACTAAGTCGTCTGTTAATGAGCAAGCAACTAGTAAGCCAAAGAAGCATAAAACCAAGAAAAATCAAAATGCTTGGTATGGAAATGAGTCTTATTATGTGCAACCTGCTGCATATCATCCTATGTATCATGCACCTCAATTTCCAACTTACTATGCACCATATCCTGCTCATCCAATGCATGCATATCCTCCTTATCATGCATCTTACTCTGCATTTGAACATTATCCTTATCATGCTGATCATCAACAATATGACAAATCTGATGAACGTGGTAAAGGCAAAGCTGTTCATACTCCTGTTGAACTCAGAAACCTAGAAGCCTAAGACCTCATCATCTTGGGTTGTCAAAGGTGGAACTAATCCTTCAGGACCCTCTCAATAAGGGTACCTAAAACAATTTTATTTTGTTTTGTAGGTTAGGATTAGGAGTAGGAGTAAAGTAGAGAAGATCTGGTACTTGGACAGTGGCTGTTCAAGACACATGTGTGGAAACATACATGAACTGACTGATGCAGTTGTTGTGGATGGTCTAAAGGTTACTTTTGGGGACAGCAAAGAAGGCAAGATTAAAGCTAAAGGAAGACTGATCAGAGGAAACATAGAGATATCTGACGTCTCGTATGTTAAAGGCCTCAAATATAATCTGCTGAGCATAAGTCAATTTTGTGACAAAGGATATTCAGTCATCTTCTCAACAGATAAGTGCTACGTTGAACAGATTGGTACAAAGAATGTAATTTTATCTGGAAGACGACAAGGAAATATCTACATAGTCGACTGGAATTCTGCTGACAAGAATTCAAACGTCTGTTTGGTGGCATCAACACCTAGTGAAGTTAGTTGGCTATGGCACAAGAGGTTGAATCATTTAAACTTCAAGACCATCAATAGATTAATAAAGAATGATTTGGTAGAAGGGATTCCTAAAACAGTCATGAGCAAAGATAAGCTTTGTGACGCCTGTCAGAAGGGTAAACAAATCAAGTCAACGTTCAAAAGCAAGAAGCATCAATCTTCTGGAAGAATATTGGAGCTGCTACACATGGACATATTTGGACCCATTGATCCTGTCAGCAATGGTGGAAAGAAATACTGCCTAGCTGTTGTGGATGACTATTCAAGATATACTTGGGTGATATTCATGAAGAAGAAAAGTGAAACCAAGGAACATCTTACTAATCTGATGGAACTAATCCAGAATGAGATAAGCATAAAAATATTGAAGATCAGATCAGATAGAGGGACAGAGTTCACAAACTCTACTGTTGAAGAGTATTGTAACATCAAAGGAATACATCATGAGTATTCAGCTGCTAGAACCCCTCAACAGAATGGTGTTGCTAAAAGGAGAAACAGAACACTAAAAGAAGCTGTCAGAACCATGATAGCTGAAGCTAAGCTGCCTCAAAGATTTTGGGCAGAAGCAACAAACATAGCACGTTTTATCTAAAACAGATGCATGATCAACAAGCACCAAAACAAGACTCCATATGAAGTTTGGAACAACAGGAAGCCAAACATTCATTACTTTAAGATATTTGGTTGTAAATGCTATGTTTTAAATAATGATAAAAATCACCTTACTGCATTTGCAGAAAAGGCTGATGAAGCTGTTTTTGTAGGATACTCTACTGTTAGTAAAGCTTACAGAGTCTTTAATAAAAGAACATTACTAATAGAAGAATCCATTCATGTAGTATTTGATGAACCAAGTCAATCTTCTGAAAAGAATCAAAGTGTTAATCAAGATCTGTCTACTGATTTACAGAAGTTGAATGTTGGAAAGAATGAAGAATATGTTCCCATTATACTACCTGATCTCAACCCAGCTGATAACTCAAGTGCTGTTCAAAATCACAGTGCTGATTGTCTAACAGACGGGTTGCAAACAGCTGATAGACCTGAGACTGTTCAACAGACAACAACTGTTCAACAGACTACTACTGAAACTCCAACAGTAGTGTTGCAAGATCAAAACAAAGGACAACATTATGATTTGCAACCTGATCTTAGATGGCTCAAGAATCACCTACCAGAGCTGGTGATTGGTGATCCTTTGGATAAAGTAAAGACAAGGAGAGCTGCTGCAAGTAATACAATGTTTGTCAGCTTCCTATCTCAAATTGAGCCCAAACAGATTGAAGAAGCTCTTAGTGATTCCAACTGGATTGAAGCTATGCAAGAAGAGCTAAATCAATTTAAAAGGAATGAAGTCTGGTACTTAGTTCCTAGACCAAGTCATCAAAGAGTCATTGGCACTAAATGGGTATTCAGGAATAAAATGAATGAAGATGGTGAAGTCACCAGAAACAAAACAAGATTAGTGGCCAAGGGTTACTGCCAAGAAGAAGGCATTGACTTTGATGAAACATTTGCACCAGTAGCAAGATTAGAGGCAATCAGACTCTTTCTTGCCTATGTTGCTCACAAGAATTTCACCGTCTATCAGATGGATGTGAAATCAGCTTTTCTCAATGGAGAATTCCAAGAAGAAGTTTACGTTGAACAACCACCTGGTTTTGAAGTCTATCAAGAAGGAGACAAGGTGTATCGTCTGAAGAAAGCCCTCTATGGACTGAAACAAGCTCCAAGAGCATGGTATGATACCTTATCTGATTTTCTTTTAATTAAAGGATTTCGCAAAGGTAAAGTCGACAAGACCTTGTTCACTATTGAATGGGAAGAACATATTTTGCTTGTGCAAATTTATGTGGACGATATTATTTTTGGTTCAACTAATCAACAGATGTGTGACAAGTTCTCAAAGTTGATGCAGAACAAGTTTGAAATGAGCATGTGGGAGAACTTAATTATTTTCTTGGTCTGCAAGTTAGACAGTTGCCTGATGGAATTTTCATCAGCCAAGCAAAATACACAAAGGATCTGTTCAAGAAATTTGGTATGGAAACTAGCTCTACTGCTACTATTCCAATGTCTACAAGTCTTTGTTTGGATAAAGATGAAGATGGCAAATCAGTAGACATAACCAAATACAGAGGCATAATTGGGTCACTGTTGTATCTAACAGCTAGCAGACCTGATATTATGTACTCAGTTGGGGTCTGTGCAAGATTCCAATCAAATCCCAAGGAATCTCACATCTTAGCTGCCAAGAGAATACTGAAATATATTAAGGGCACTCAAGATTTGGGGTTGTGGTATCCTAGAGAGTCTGGATTTGAGCTTATTGGATATTCAGATTCTGACCTTGCTGGCTGCAAGATTGATAGAAAAAGCACAACAGGTGCCTGTCAATTCTTAGGTAGTCGTCTGATCTCATGGATGAGTAAGAAACAAACTTCAGTATCCATATCTACTGCTGAAGCTGAATACATAGCTGTTGGAGCTTGCTGTGCACAAATCTTATGGTTGAAGCATCAACTAGAAGACTACAATATCAAGATCAGTGGAATACCAATCTACTGTGACAATACAAGTGCAATCAGCCTTACTCACAATACTACAAGTCATTCAAGGACTAAGCATATTGAGATCAAGCATCACTTTATTAGAGATCATGTCGAAAAAGGAAATGTCATAATAGAATATGTGTTTACTGAAAATCAAATTGCTGACATCTTCACAAAACCTTTAAGTGAGACAAGGTTTTCAACTTTAAGAGCTGAACTAGATTTGTTAAAATTGGATGCATAAGCTGAGGGGGAACTTATCAGAAGACTAAAGTTCAACAGCTTACTCATCTTATTTATCTTCAAGGATTAACTCTCAACAGACTAGTTAACTTATGAATTCTTAAAGTCAGGGGGAACGTGTAACACTAGCGGTACTTCTGATTAAAAGATGAAATCTGTTAATGACAGTTAGTTGAAGTTATGTTTTCAACAGAAGATTAAAATCTTGAAGAATGAAGATTTATTATCTAACTGGATTGACAAACAGCTGAGGAAGGTTATCAGCTATTGGCTTTCACTGATAACAACTGTGTCATCAGGACATTAGTCCATCAGATAAGTATTTATTTTACTCATCTGATCGCTTGTGTAAAAGCTTACTGTTTAAAACGTTTTATTTCAAAACACGCTTTTACAAGTGACAGAAGGGCGGTACAAATTCCCGCTCCTCATTTAATGCGATTTGAATTTGAAAGGTCGTAACTGACGCCGCACGATCAGCTCTGACAAGAAACGGATCTAACGGTTAGATGGTATCACGGAAACCAAGATACCCTAACTTTATAAATCCCAATCTAATTAGCCGTGTAGTTCTTTACGCACCCTAAATATTCAAAGCATACTTGAGAGAAAAATTACTTGCAATTTTCTGCAAAATTCCCTCTATTTCTCTAATTTTCAACAGATTACAATGGTCGCTGAAGGTATGTTCTTAGTTTATGAGTCCTACTACAAATCTGGTACGGATTTGATGAAGGAACTGTTGGAAAAGTTCAAATCTGCTCTGTTGGTGAACTTCATGGAGTACAATGAAGGCATAATCTGGACTGACCAGGTTATGGAGTACTACAGGACTGCAACTGTTGACTACAACTCCATGGAAATCAAGGCTACAGTCGGAGACAAATCTGTGGTCATTACGCCCACTGTTCTTCACGAAACGTTTGGTCTTCCTAACAGAGGACGACATGACGCCACTGTGCTGACTCAGGAGAAGCACCAACAATTCTGGGCGATTTGCGCCAAGGAAGGAGAGATGTTGTCTGGCAACATCAAAAAGAGACAACTGAAGGATGAATATCAGCGGATGGCTGATATGATCTCGAAGCTGATAGAGAACTGCACTTTTTCTCTGGATGTTGTTACCATGAAAAGGTTCAGCATAATGGCTGCTATCTACTATGGGCTAGAAGTCAACTGGTCCATTATAGTTTGGTACATCTTCGCTGATTTCCTTGAAGTAAAGAAAGGAAAAGGCCCTTACACCAACCACAGAATCACACTCAGTTATTTGCTGTCAAAACTGGGCTGTGTCATGTCGAATGGTAAGGAGATTCACAAGTCTAAGGCAATGTCCAAGTACTTGCCTGTTATGAAGAGAAAGGCTGCTGAGCCTGAAGAAGATGAAGATGAGGAACCAAAGGAGGTTCCTGCCAAGAGGCAAAGAAGACTAGTCAAAACAGCTGACTTAGCTGTTGAGACTAAGAAAAAGAAGGTTGCTGATCAACCAAAGGAGAAGGTCTCCAAGAAAGTGAAGACTGTGGCTGACGTTGCTGTTGATCAAATCATAAGTCAGACCACTGCTGATGTAAGGGGAATGTCTCCTGCATCACCTTCCAGGACACCTTCTGCTGAAATGCCTGCTGAGAATGTCTCTCACAGGACAAGGAGCCAACAAAGGGACACTGCTGCTTCAAGACCCATCCAGGGTTTATCAAAGAAGTCAGCAAAGAAGCAGATAATATTTGAAGAGCCTGCTAACTTGGCAAATGTAGTAAGGCAAATTATCAAACTGCTGAAAGACCGGTTGAAGCTGTTGAGGCTTCTGTTGCTGACAAAGCTGATGCGCAACAGTTGACTCAATCTACACCAACAGTTGAGGCTACCCAACCTCAGGATGATCCAGATGTTATGATCATCAATCCTATTGCTGCTGCACCAATCTCATCTGCTGGTCCAGCCCCTGCCCCAGCTGATAAAGGAAAGAGAAAGATTGTACTTAAAAGAAAGAAGGTTTCCAAAGCTGACAAGAAGAAAATGGAAGAAGCTGAACAGAGAAAACAAGATGAGTTGGAGGAGAAGAAGGCACTTGAACTAAGCAAAGTTCAAGAAGCAAAGGATGAGGCACGAAGAAAAATGTCTGAGGCAGAAAGAAAAGCTGCTGAAGATGCAGAATTGGCCTTGGTCATTGAGCTCAGCAAGACTGATGCTCATGGACCTGTTCATGGAGGGGTCATCAAAATTGGTGAAGGCAAGGATGAAGACAAAGAGAAAAAGCCTAAGATGCCTGCTGGTGAGGCCAAAGCCAAAGAGAAATTTGAAGTCAGAAGAGCTTTCAACATAGTGTAGGCTGATAAGGAACTCTTCAAGAAATTTGAGAAGTCCTTAGCTTACTATGATCAGAAGCTGATGTTAAAGACGTTGTTCAATCAAGAAAAGCCAAGATACATCAGATGGAGAGACAACAGGCTGAACAAGTCTATAACAGAACTTCAAAACTCAAAGGAGTTAGCTGATGAAGAACAATGGGTTCTTAATTGGCTAAGAACAGACTCCATTCAAAAGGCCCTGGATCCCAGCTATGTCAGAGATGTCATGCATCAGTATGCAAAGGAATTTGCACTGGAGGAGGCCAAGAAAATTGATAACTCCCTGCCAGCCAAGAGAAGAAAGACTGAAAATGCTGAAGAGAGAGCAGTTAATATTGCTGTTATGACCGCCCTGAAGAGATGGGCAGAGAGGTCAAGATATCAGCAGGGACACTCAAGTGAGTTGCCTCAGCTGCCAAGTATTCAGCAAATAGGTTTTGGCAAGGAAGTGAAGGAGTATAGTGAAGTGCCCAAGGGAAATAATGCCTTTGTAAACCCTTGGATCATTGTTAGGCAGATACGACAAACAACTTGCTTCAATGATGATGGCACAATCACTAATCTGTTCTATGACGACGTCACTGATGAACACAAGAAAGCTGACAAGACCTTAGCTATTGAGGGAATGCTAAGGCTTCTGAAGATCATCAGGAGACTGAAATGGAAGACGTTCCTGTCCACCAGGAGACTGAAGAAAAGGAAGCTGCTGATTCTGCTTCATCAGGTGATGAACACTCATCACTAATGGAGAATTCAGTGAAGGAACTGGAAGAGAAGCATAACCAGCAGCTGATGAAGTTGAAAGAGGAGCTGAAGGTAGAATTTAAAGCAGAGTTGGCAGAGTCCAACAAACTTCAGCTGGAAACTATGCAACAGTCGACTGAAAAGATCATCAAGGAAGAAATTGATAGTTTCCCTATTCCTCAAGACAACTCCTTGCAGTTAGTGTACAGCTTAAATGACATGAACATGAATGTAGAAGATGTGAAGGCTGATGTAAATCACCTTCATGCTGCCTTACAAAGAGCTGAGCACAAGATAGCTGACTTAACTGCAACCTTCATCAAAGTCAGTGAAGAAGAGAAGTCTATCAATGCTGGCTTGTTGCAGGAACTTCAGAAAGCTGGAGATGTTATTCACGAAGAGCTTTCAATCATGCAAATCAACATTAACTGCTGCAATGACAAAACTGACACCATCAGCACTGACATTCATCACCTAACTGCAAGTCATGATGTAGTTAATCAGAATCTAAAGGCTTTATGTGCGGAGATGAAGATTCCTACAGTTGCTCTCAACCCTGCTGCTGGACCTTCCAATGTCATCAAATCTAATGATGACCAAAAGGGGGAAGATAAAAGGGAAGAATCAGCTAAGGAAAATGCTGCTACTGCTAACAAAGCTAAAGAGACTGAAGAAACTACTGACAAGACTGCTGAAGAAGAACTTGGAAAGGTACAAGGTGAAGAAAAGTCTGAAGAAGAGACTAAGGACAAAGCCAAAATTGATGAAGTAATGGCTGAATCCAAGGACTCTGCTGCTGATCAAACAGAGCCGTTGACCAAGTACAAGAATACAAAATCAGCCAGGAAAGCGATGGAGCTTCTGAAGGAGCAGCAACTTAAAGAAAAGATGGAGGCTGCCAAAGAAGTTATCCTTCAAGGTGAAGAAACTGATGATGATGAAGAAGAAGATGATGAAGACTCATCTTATGAATATGAAGAAGTGTTAGAAGGATCTGATGAAGAAGCTGATAGTTAGAACTTTTAAACATCTTTTGTAATCAGTTTACTTTATCTGTTCTTCAGACATCTTATCTGAAAACTTGTACTTGTAATATTTGCATTATCTATAAAAGTCAAGTTTTTCCAACATATTATTTTCTATCTCAGAAAATTTTTGAGGATTACAATCTTTAGCTTAAGTTTTAACAGGTACTTGGCTGAAGTTTTGTCATCATCAAAAAGGGGGAAATTGTTAGATAAGGATGAAGATGAAGAACACTGAAGACAATTTTATAAGGGAGGTTTTGATGCAGTCCAAAACTTCAAAATCCGCTAAGTATGGAGTAACTTAGCTGATGATCCCTTTGGAAGGAATTTTGACTAAGTATAAGAAGACATCAGAAGAGTCAAAATTTCAAGGTCCAAGACTTCTGATCTGCTGAAGGAAAGTTATCAGACTGATGAAGATCAGCCGACTCAAATCAGATTTGTTCAAGTTTGAGATCAGCTTAGTTCGCCATCAGACTTGCACTTTCGTCAGCCAAGTGGAAAGGATCATAAAGTCTTCCCAACGGTAATAAATGCCCTGGAGTAATAAATGCTGAAGTACAAGGTTATTAAAGACAAATGATTGAAGAAATGCTTCACATCAGCTGGGTGCATTTAATGCTGCCTGCAGAATAGTACTGTTGACAGTACGGACAGACTGCAAAAGAGCCGTTCGCAGATTTTAAGGACCAGTACTCGAGGAATTTGAATCTTGTCTCTCTTCAACGGACATTTTTCAAACCTCAAGTATAAATAGCTGAAAGAGACGAAGAGAACAACACAATTTCTGAGAGAATTTTCGAAGCAGAACTCTTAAGTCTCAAGAACAGCTCACTCATCAGCCTAGTCATTTGTTGACAAAAAGCGAAGTTGAAGAACAAAGCTAAATACATCTTCTGAGTGATTTTGTAAAATTGAGTGTTGTGAGAAGTAGATATCCATCTTAGTGAGTGATATTACTTCAGAGAGTAGGACTTCTTTGTGATTTCTTACTGCGCACTTACGGCATGTTAATTTGTTGTTAGGCGTAAGCAGAGTGTACTGGTTACTGTGTGTTTCTAGTATAACCCAAGATCTTTGTGACTTGGAAGAGTGGATTAAAGGATATTTACATCCATATAACCACTATAAAAATTCTTGTGTTTTGTCTGCACTTTTACTTGAATATTTCAAAACTGCATAAGACACTTTAGCTAACTGTTTGAAAAAGGATTTAAAAGGAGTTTATAAAACTGTGGAACTATTTTTCAAACTACTAAGGATACTTGTGAAAAACACTTTGAAAAATCCGCTGCAAGTACTCTTAAGTATTAAAACTGATTTTAACAAAATCAGCTAAGTAATTATCAGACGAGTGGTCATCAAACCTGTTCAAAAATTTGTTCACGAACAGACTTGTAACTTATTACTCTGATCATCTTAGTCTGCTCACTGTTAGAGAAAAGTTTTAAAGTTAAAATTCGAAGAAAATTTTAAAGAGGTTTATTCACCCCCCCCCCCCCCCTCTAAACCTCATCTGACCACTTGGGACCAACAATAGAAATAGTGTCCTGCAAGCCAGCTGTATGGCTAGCATTTATTGTAATAAATGAGGAACTATTCAATTTCGATTAATAAATGCACTTTATTAAATGGTCATCTTTATCTTATTTAATAATTATCTACGCATAAGGATAGAAGTCCTTAGATCACAGGGCTATGGGACAAACCGTGGACTAATCTCCAAGGCCGTGATCTAGAACATATTCAAGAGTCGTAGAATCCAATCGAGATAGGACATCATTGGATTCGGTTAGACTCGCACTATTGTGTATACTTCGATGAACTGGAGGACGCTGGGGTCCACGAGCGTGACTGGGATAGCCGATACACATAAGTGGGTAGCTTGCTGGGATGGCAAGCGCACTGAATACCTCAATTAGGAAATAACTCACCATGGAAGCGGTAGACGCATATCGGGATTGAAGTTATTCCAATTTGCAATAGTATACGAGGAACGATCCCTAACTACTTGAGATGATAGGGTTTATCTGGTGCGAGAACGTCTATGCTTTGATATGAGTTCCGACTGACTGGGGATCGCCAGAAAGTCTCCGTGGACTCATATTGGGTATAGAGGAACACGTATGAAGATTCATATCATCAACAAAGGATCCATTGACCCGACTTGATAGGTTGGGAAATTCTCCTATGAATTTCTGTGAGAAATTAATTCTGGTAAAATCCTTGGCCAAGGTATCTGACGACTTTATGTAAGTAGCTCATAAAGAGTAAGTCAAAGAGAATTTATTTCGATACCAGAGTACATAAGGTCAAGACAACATAAAAGGAAATCCGATGAAAGACGATGCCCTTAAGTCTCGACTGGGAGATTGTTCGATGGAGAGATTATGTCGTATATGGAAATTGTAAATGATAAAAGGTGCACTGAATTAATTCACCAGTGATTGGGCTCAATGGGCTTGTGGCTGGACATCGACCGTGGAGTGTGGGAGAATTCCCAAATTGACAGGGGTGCTAATTTTGGAATGATCAATCGACAGAGTGTTCAATTGATTTAGAGTAAGTCTTACTCGAATAATTAAATAATATTTAATTATAACCCACTGCCAATTATGTGGTGAACCTACGGGGGCATACACAATACACATGAAACGAAAGCGAGGAAATAAGAATGACCGAGTCGACTGGGTCGACTGGGTGAATAATCGACTTGGTCGATTATAATGGGTGGGTCGACTGGGTCGACCCAATTGGAACAAAAGGGATCCAATTGGAATTGGATCAGGATCATAAATTAAATTGGAGTTTAATTTGTGAGTTAATTAATTAAGTTGGATTTAATTAATTAATTAAGTTGGATTTAATTAATTAAAAGAATAATTAATTAATTATACTTAGAGTCAAAATTAATTAATTGGGAGACTAGTTAACTAATTGGGCTATTCAATTGGGAGACTAAATAAAGTCTGGTCAAAATTAATTAACTGGGACATGAATTAATTAGGAGACTTGGTATTCTAATTAGAGAGGGTCATGGCCCATGTAGGAGAATGGAATCCTAGTCCTAATAGGACTAGGTTAAGGAGATAACTATAAGTAGCTTACTTGTAGTTATTTTTCACATAACTCAACAAGCAAAAATTGAGCAGAGCAAAAATTCTCTCCCCTCTCCCTGTGCAATCGGCCGAACCCTTCCAGTGTTTGGAAGAATTTTTCGTTTTTTGATTTTTGTTCGAAGATCGTTCCTAAATCCTAGATCATAATATATCTTGTGTTCTAGCTGATCAAGATTTATTATTTTCGTGTAATTGTGGTGTATCAGCCCGTAGAGGCGCAACACGTGGGGCGCTACTGCAGAGCTTGGATCGATTTTGCTGAGGAGAAATTCAGAGTTCGTTCTGGCAACTTGGATTTGCAAGGAGACATGTATAACGTGTAAAGTGTTTATACTGTCGTTTAAATTAATATTTATATATATACACCTAGAGTAGTATCCTGGCAAGATTCCGTAAGAGGTCCTAAAAATTTTATATTCCGCTGTGCCTAGGGCTGTTTATCTTACCGAATCCCAACAATGGGATGTCTCTCAAGACTTATAACAGTGTACGATTTAGTCCTTAAACTTGAGATGCTAGGGCGAATTCGGTATACGGGTGTGCGTACTTTTATTTAGGAGCCGGTCACATAGCTTGACCATTGTGCGCCTACGTTGGGTACGTATAGTCGTATGCGCGGATGGTTAGCATCAATATAGGATCTACCGACTCATTGTAATGGATGAGAGAATTTCCTATACATTCTTAGATGATACATTCCGAGAAATCCATGGCCATGGTCGATGACGGATTTGGGAAGGGGTTTCCAAATTTAGCAGTCACACTAGAAGTATTATCCAGAATTAGAAAGTACATAATCGAGATAATTAGAGGTGCCGACCAATTCACATACCCTAGGTCTCGATCAGGAAATTAGTCGTTAGAAGGATCGTATGTACATGGTACTTATAAGAGATCAGGTTCACTAAAGTCAATTCACCTGAAGTTGGGCCTCATGGGCTTGTGGCTAGACATCGACTATGAGGTGTGGGTACTCCTGAATTAATGGGAGATTAATTCTGGAGTGGTTAATTAAAAGTTGTTTAATTGATCGGAGCAATTAACTAAACAATTAATTGCTCATTAATTAAATCACAGAAATGTGAGCCTGCGACCAATTGATGGTGAACCTAGAGGGTCACACACAATACAGTTGGAACTGTGATGATCAGTTGTAGAAAGAATTGATTTAAAGGGGTTAAATCAAAGTAAAGAATTAAAGGGTTAATTCTTGGAGAGAGAGAAAATTAATTAGATTTATCTAATTAATTAAATAATTAATTACAGAGTTAATTAAAGCATTAAATCTTTAATTAGATTTATTGGATTATTTAATTAAAGTGTTAATTAAATAAATGGATCATTTAATTAAAGTGGTTAATTAAATGACTTGGGTTATTTAATTAAAAGGACTAATTAAATAGAGGGATGGGCCAACTTATCTGATGGCCCATTAGCTAAGAACAGATAAGGTTAGGGATAGGGTTTGAACTTAACTATAAAAAGGAGTCTTGGAGACTCAAAATCCTAAGCTAGCAAAACACTAGAAACCCTAACCTCTGTACACTCCTAGCCGCCGCCCCTCTCCCCTACAAGCCCTAGCCGCCGCCACCTTCTACAACCAAGCCGCCGCCGCCGTGGTTGTGGAGAAGGGACGAGCACCTCTCTCCTTCTTCCGATCTACATCTAGAGTTGGATCTCAATCCAACTCTTGAATCTGAAGTGCTTTTCTCCTAGTTCGTAGCCTGAGGATTGAAGCAATCGCAGATCCAGCTAGTGTGGGCTATTCTCTAGAGGCACAACACTTGGGGTGCTCTAGTGATCCGAATAGAAGACCGGAGAAACCACCACCTTGCCTGTGGTGAGGTAAAATTGCATTTTACCACCCTATTTATTTTAGTATTTGTGTGCTAAGATAAATTCAACCTTATTCATATGAGCTAATAAGATTCCTGGGATGTGGTGTATAAAAATTTTAAATTCCGCACCGTTGTAGTTGACATTTATACCCACGAAATCCCAACAGTTGCAGGGAGCCGTTCCTGAAATTGGGGGGACTAGTACTCGAGAAAGCTAAATATGTCTCTCTTCAATGGACAGAATTCAAATCTCAAGTACAAATAGCGAGTGATTCAAGAGTTAGAGACAAGCAACACACATAATTTTTCTAAGTCTCAAAACTCAAGAACATAATACTTATTAGCCTAGTCATCTGTTGACAAAAGTTTAAGTTGCATATCAAAGAATATATACATATATGAGTGATTTTGTAAAAGAGAGTGTTGTGAGAAGTAGATATCCATCTTAGTGAGCGATATTGTTTCAGATGATAGGTCTTCTTTGTGATTTCCTATTACGCAGTTGTGGCCTTTTCATTTTTTGATTGGTGAAAGCATTGTGTACTGTTAACTGTATATTTTCTAGTATAACCCAAGATCTAAGTGACTTGGAAGAGTGGACTAAAGGATTTATATCCATATAACCACTATAAAAATTACTTGTGTTTGATTTGCATATTTTCAAAAGCTTTCAAACATTCAACTTGACAGATTTAAAAAGAAGTTTATAAAATTGGGGATAAAATCTCTTAAGTAAAGGAAAACAAACTTGTGAAAAACACTTGAAATATCCGCTGCCAAACAAGTTGATTGAAAACTCTTATTCTCCCAAAATCAGTTAAGTAACATCAGAAAATTGGTAAACACTGATGTTCAAAGCTTTGTGTGTGATCAGTTTAGTATACTTACGAATCATAATCAGCTTAGTCTGCTCACAGAAAAAGTTAGAGATTTTTAAAGTAAAAATTTTCAGAGGTCTATATACTCCCACCCCCCCCCCCTCCCCCACCACCTCTCTAGACCTCATCTGAACACTTGGGACCAACAAGTTCCTATCCCAGAAGCATCCAAGTTCATGAGGCATAGTGTGGCATAGTGCTACACCTACAATGTCTGTGTCATTTACTCTCATTATGTGCACCTAAATGATTGTGTTACAAATTCACTTATTGAAACTAAATATTTACCTTAGTGTTAACTTATATAGCTAGATAAGACATTATCAAATTAACAATAATGATATGACTCTCTTAATGGTAAATTGTTTATGGCATATGTTGTTAATAATGAGAATAAGATTAGGATTATGCTTAGTTACTAAATTTAGGGAGTAGTTGATTTTAATATATCATTCACACCATATATTAGTATATAAAAATTTAACTGAAAAAATCTTCTCTGTATATTGCACCATGTCATTAGTGCAATAAATGCACAAAAAATCTCCCCGTTCATATAAGCACCGAGTGAACTTGGACGGATTAAAGTGAGTTAGATTATAGATCTTATCCTATCCGGATCGAAATGATTCGTATCTACGCAGATTAAAAATGACCGGCTTCAAGACATGTCATTTGATCGAATTGAACATGATTCGAGTAAAACAAAGTTACTTAGGTTTGGACGAGTTAAGATCTCAGAGAAAATACATAATACGCGAAATTTGAACCATAAGCCACACAAACATTCAATCAAACAAAAATGGTAAAATTTAGGAAAACATCATAACAAAAGCTACAACGTTTGTACATACATGTTCCCACATAAAAAAATCTCAAAATTCGCACGCTTCCTTAAGTCGGCAACAAAATCTCCAGTCAATGATATTATGTGAGGGAAACTTCCATATAAATATCATATATCTAAGACATTAAGTCAGCTTGTGAATTCCAAACACTTTCACACAGTCCACATTTACCCTTCCCAAGATGTAAAATCGAATTTGGAAGCATCCCAATGAGTCGAGTTCAAGTCGTCTTTATATATTTCTACCCGAATGAATTTTTTTTCGGTGTGACAAACGGGGTCACAATGGTCCAAAGTTCCGAGCAATCACCAAAAACCTTTTCTAGGAGCTTACCTACAAGTAGAAACCTCACGAGGATGATCGTGCAAAAAAAGTGTTTTACAATAGTAAAGGTCATTTGGTTGAAGTTGGTTTGTAATTTCACAATCTACAAAAAATAAAGAAAACCCAAATTAATTAAAATTTCTTGGGTATAATTATATAATTTAGAACACTTGCGAAAAAGAAAAAAAAAAACACTCACACACCTTCAAGAATTTTGGAGCTAAAACCATCACTATTACTTGCAGAGCGACATGCTGCATTCTCGAGCATAGAGTTTGATGCGCTTTTTCCTTTTAAATTCTCTTCGGGTGTAAATACCTTAAGCAGAAAAGGCTCCATATACTTTGTCCTTTTACATTTCCTATTATCCTTCTTCACATTATCTTCTTCCAATTAAAACAAAGCCAAGAAAATATAAATAGAAGAGATCAATTAAACAATTTCAAATTAAAAGGAATAACTAAAGATAAAAAAAAGGTAATAAACTAACACAGAATTAGTCTTTATCCTAGAAACATCCAAGTTCATGAGGCATAGTGCAACATTGATGACGTCTGAGTCATTCACTCTCACTATGTGTACCTAGAAGATAGATGAACGTAGTTTTGTGTTTAAGATGGAATTTTGGAAACTCACTTATAGAAAACAATATTAAATGATAAAAAAAAAAAAAGTATAGAGATAAAAAGACTAAACATTTCCTAACTATATCATAAGACATGCACAATAGCAATAAATATCTGAAAAATCTTCCAAAAGTAACTAAAGTAAAGAATATTAGCTTATAATATCCAACCCTAAAAAATATACACCAAAAAATTGAAAAATAACCTTCAATTTTCAAGGCTCGATCAATTGAAATATTTACAAGTCGCCTTTGAGTAATCTATGTGATATAGAAAACCCCCTCCATCCAGCACTCAAACCATGCCACCCCAGAACATAACATGTTTTATACTCATTCCCCCACTCATCCACCAACACTATAGATGTGTTGTAATCTGGTAAATGAAGGTTGCAGAAATTTGCCGGTAAATACGGCGATAAAAATAATTTGTAGAAAGAGCTTTATCTAGCTCCATTACAACTACATTTTTTCCACAAAAAAAAAAAACAAAAAAAAACAAAAAGGCCCATAGTAGCTAATGCCACATAGCGCACTATCGCTCACTTAGAGAACACTATTGCACAAGGCGTGCACTAAATGACAGATTATTATGCAGTGCGCTATTAACTACTATGTCTAGCTCTCTAAAGTACATGGATTTTAGCAAAGAAAAATAAGTTCCATATGTTCTATTATATGATACAAGACAACATTTTGCTCAGTCTTATCAAAATTCAAGAACCAGAGATAGCTTTAGAAAAAAGGCAAGAAGTTTATTTCAAGCTTACCAACCAAATGCCATGAGCCACGTTTGATGGGAGCATACATTTGGCAAAGTGAGGAAGTTCGTCTTCTAAACGCGATAGTACTCGCATAGCTCTTTCCATGACCGAAATTTTGGCTTCAACATCATCATATATGTCAATATTACGAGTCCTTTTCCGTACTATGTTGTTTCAAGATACACAATCGAAAAATAAAATTGAATTAGTATGGTTGAAATTAAAAAAGAAAAGGGTGCTGAAATTGTAATTCATTCAAATAAATTGCTACCTTTCGGTTTTCTTGGAATTACTTGACCTCCCCTGTTCAAAAATTCAAATGCACGGTGAATAGTTATATAGGATGTCAACAAAAAAAATAGATATATAAAAATCAAATTCAGTGCCTTGAATTATCTTCTAAACGATTAATCTCAAATCAAACAGATCTGGATTATATGATCCTATAAAATAATGCAATCTGCAAGTTAGTTATATATGGCATATATTTAGGCTTTCTGGACGAATTGTGTGAAACTAGTAACATCTGATTAATGCAAAAAAAAACAAATCTGAACCAATGCAAGGTAGTACAAGTTAGTAAAATTAAGCCTAATTACAATGTCCTTGATTAAAGCTAGAGTATCAAAAAATTGTGTTTCCGCAAAATCATTTTTAGTAACCAAAAGATTACAAAAGCTTGTAGCTCTACGAGATACTCGAAAAATCTAAAGAACCCACACTAAAATTGATCGAAATTTTCCATGGCAAATCTCAAGAATCAAAGTTTAATAACATTTAACCGAGACAAGAACATAATCCGAAATTCATAGATGACATAATACACATGATGGAGGATCCAACCAAGAGAAAAGTCTCTAACAAATGCTGAAAAAAATAGAGAATTTATTACTTGTTTATTCTTATTCTTTAATTTATTGCATTTAAGATGTATCGAAACATCATTTTTTAGGTTTCAATTTTCATTGCAATCTTATCATTTTTCTTCTTAAGCTTATTCTTATTATGGAAAAAAAAAGTAACCACAAACACAAACAAGAAAATACAGTGGAACAAATAGTAATGTATATATTTGCATAAAGAAAATAAGTAAAAAAATTAACAAAAAAACCATAGGTGGACAGGAATCAGAATCATCTGAGCACCAAATGTCAACTTCCGCATAGTTGTGAGTATCATCATTATATAATTTTTCTTTAATTTTCTTGGTTTCCATGACTGATTTTGTGACTCTTTCCTTTAATTTATTTCTTTTAAGATTTATCGAAACATCATTTTTTTGGGTTTCCATTTCCATAGCAATCTTATCCTTTTTCTGCAAAAAAAGAAAGGAAAAAAAGGTAACCACAAACACAAACAAGAAAATACAGTCGAACAACTAGTAATGTATATATTTTCATGAAGAAAATAAGTAAAAAAAATCACCAAAAGAAACTTAGGTGGACAGGAATCTGAAGCATCTGAGCACCAAATTTCAACTTCCGCATAGTTGTGAGTATCATCATTATATAATTTTTCTTTAATTTTCTTGGTTTCCATGATTGATTTTGTGATTCTTTCTTACTAGTTAACTAACAAAAAATTTACTGATTTAAATATGAGATGAACTTCAGATATTCAAAATCCAATTTAGCACACCAAGACAGCCAAACGCGGATATATAGTCATTCTTTTACTGAACGTTAGGTGAATCGAGTCATATGTGGTGTTATATTTGTACACACACAAATTTAGAGAGTAAATTCCATGTTCCTCATGTGCAACACGTCATTCGTGCAGCTGGCACACCAATAATTATTTTAATTAATTATTTAGCCACTCTTTTACCGGACGTTAGGTAAATTGTGCCGTATGTGGTGTTAAATTTGTACATACTAGAGTCTGAAGAGTGAATGCAACTTTCCTCATTTGTTACACCACGTCATTAATGCAGCTGGCTCACCTATAATTTTTAATTTTATTATTCAACCACCTTCTACCAAATGTTAGGAGAATCGTGTTGGTGCACCAATAATTTTTCGATTTTATTATTTAACCACTCTTTTATCGAACGTTAGGTGAATCGTGTCGTAAGTGGGGTATGTTTGTACATACTCAATGTCTGTATCTTATTTGTACAATATCTGTGTGATTTTATCTTTTTGTTCATATATAAATATATATATATATATATATATATATATATATATATATATATATATATATATATATATATATATATATATATATATATATATATATATATATATATATATATATATATATATATATATATATATATATTGTTTATTACTTCATATTTTTGGAATTTTTTTTTTGTTAATTACTTGCATGATATAGTTTACTTTTTTAATTATCCTTGTTATTTATATTTTATTAGTTTCAAATTTGTATTGCTATTTCTCATTATCTAATTTGGGATAGTTTCATTAAAAGGTTCTATGGAATAAAAAAACCGGAATAATTTTCAATATATGCTTTTAATTTTCAATCTATAGTAGTAAAAATTGGCCGGTCATAACATGATTTTTCAACGCGCGTGAGACTCGTTGAGATAAACATTAATTAAATTAAAGTAGATTAAGGTCTTCATTGTTAAGTGAAACGGTTGGTAACAGTAATAAAGTAGTTGAATAGGATTTTTTAAATGCTTCAATAAATTACCAATTTGAAAATTCAAATTGGATATCACCCAAAATATTCTTTTGCAACTCTAAAACAAATGCCACGCAAAAATAGAAATAATATTTTTGTTTAGCTTTTAAGTAAAAGTTGTTTGAATTTCAATATTGTTAGAAAAAGGTTATTTGATTGAGAATGTACTAAATTCATAGAGAAACACATAAAGGAATGAATTTTTTTTATATCGATGTCAAATTCTACATCAAGAAGTAAAACTAATTCGCCATACAAATTCACATAAATATTAAATTGCAACGTTTGATAGGTTCGGGAAATAAGTTCTAATTAAGAAATATTAGGGAAAAATGTAAAAATACTAAAAGCGTAGGGGGAAAATGTTATTTTTTAATTGAGAGAATTGCACTTGTGGTAACAAACTATATACCGATTCTCATTTGTGGTACCATAAAAATCGAGGCCGAGACATTTGGTACCACAATTTAAGAAAATCGATCACTTTTGGTACCACCGTCAAAATTGGACGTTAACTGATGACGTGGCAGTTAAGTTTTATCGCAAAATTGATATCCTTATTTATGTTGACTGCCAATTAAATCATAACTTTTTAGGTTGTCAAAAAAACCCCAAATCTTCAAATTTACTGACAATTTTAGTCCACATTGTTACCCAATATCAAAATTAGCTCGAATAAGACACGTGCCGATCAATTTAGAGATTTTACTTATTATATTTACATATATATTTAACTAATTTAGTTTTATAAATAATATTAAACGACCAAATAATACATTAACATGAATCCAACAAAATATTAATTAAATCTAAAATTTATATAATAATATTAATATATTTAATATTTATTAAAAAATAAAGTTATAAGTTATATATTATAAAAAAAAAAAACCATCCCTACCCCCAACCCCATCCTCCAGCAACACACTCTCCCCAAACAAATCCCAGGCCGCCGGCCTGGGATGGCCAGACCCAGGTCGTGGCCACCGCGGCCTGGGATCGCCAGACCCAGGTCGTGGCCACCGCGGCCTGGGATCGGCTATCCCAGGCTACCGGCGGCCTCGGGCCAGCCATCCCAGGCCGCCGACAACCTGGGATTTGGGGATGGGGTAGGGGAGTGGTTAAGAGGGGATGGGTTGGGTGGTAGGAGATGGTTTTTTTTTTTTAAATATAATTATTTTTTTTAATAATATATAACTTATAACTTTATTTTTTAATAAATATTAAATATATTAATATTATTATATAAATTTTAGATTTAATTAACATTATTCCGGATTTATGTTAAAGTATTATTTGGCCTATTAATATTATCTTTAAAACTAAATTACTTGAATAAATATGTAAATGTAATAAGTAAAATCTCTAAATTGGTCCGTATGTTTCTTATTCGAGCTAGTTTTAAAATTGGACAACAATGTGGACTAAAATTGTCAGTAAATTTAAAGATTTGGAACGTCCAATTTTAACAGTGGTACCAAAAGTGACTGATTTTCTTAAATTGTGGTACCAAATGTTTTGCCCTCGATTTTTATGGTACTACAAGTGAGAATCGATATATTTTGGTACCACAAGTGCAATTCTCTCTTTTCCATTTTATGTTTTTATTAATTTAAATTACATTTTTTTGATGTTCATTTTAATTTATTTTTTAAGTTACAATTATTTCTTCTTTCCATTTTGTATTTGATATTTCTGCTTATTAAATATTAAGCAATTCATTCCAACAATTACTCCAACTTTTAATAATATATTATCACCTCCTTCCCCACTACCAAATATATCATTTTTTCAAGGAATGTATTTTGATGATGCTATTTAATGTGTGACTTAGTAGGCTCTTCCCATTATTAGTGTCATAAACATCCATTAGTCTTATAATAATCAGAAATATAAAATATAAAATGGAAATGTTGGTCCCAAGTGGTCAGATGAGGTCTAGAGGGGGGGGGGGGTGAATAGACCTCTGAAAATTTTTGAACTTAAAAACTTTTCAGTCTTCTGTCAGCAGACTAAGCTGATGAAGAACAGTAAGACGACTACGCTGATCAAGAACAATTCTAGAACAGCAGAGTGACCACTCTTTTTATAAATACTTAGTTGTTTTTCAACAGAATAGTTTTCTCAAGAGTTTACTTGCAGCGGATTGTTTGAAAGTGTTTTTCACAAGTAGACTAAGTTCTTAAAGAGATTTTATCCCCAGTTTAAAAACACCTTTTAAAATCCTTTAAACAATTCAAAGTGTTTGCTTATGCAGTTTGAAATATGCAAGAAAAACTTAAATGCAAATCAACACAAAGAATTTTTATAGTGGTTATATGGATAAAAATCCTTTAGTCCACTCTTCCAGATCACTTAGATTCTGGGTTATACTATAATCACACAGATTACAATATTTCTCCACTTATACATAGACAACTAATGAAAAGGCTATAAGCTCGCAATAGAAAATCACTAAGAAATTCTACTCTCTGAAGTTTGATCACTCACAAAGATGGATCACAACTTCGCACAACACTTAGCTATTACAAGATCACTCGGATCGTAATTTTCTGTTTTCTTCAACTGGGTTTCAGTCAACAGATGACTTCCACCAGACGAGTGAGCTGTTGAGCTTTTTGAGACTTAGATAAATTTCTGCTTCGAATGCAAAATCTCTGATATTGTTGTGTGTCTCGCTCGTTGAAATCAGCTCCTTTTATACTTGAATTTGAAAATAAGACCGTTGAAGGAGATCAAATCTTCAAATCCATAGCCTTAGCCCAAAATTAGAACGGTAACCTGCTACAGTACCTTTTCTGATGTACTTTCCTGTAGCTGCATTAAATGCACTCTGCTGATCCGAGAGTTAATTCCAATCATTTGTCATTACTACCCTTCTCTTCCAGCATTTATTACACTTCGGGGCATTTATTACCGTTAGACTAATCTCTTGATCTCTTCTACTCTACTGATCAAAACGACTCATCTGATAGGCACTCTGCTGATCAAATACTGAACTAATCTGATTTGACTCGGCTGATGACCTACCCTTCTGTTCGCTGTTTCAGCATGAGATCACTGGTCTTCTGGGCTTTGAACTTTGAACTCTTCTGATATCTTCTTTTACTTGTTCAAAATTCTTCTAAGGGAACTAAGCTTTCATACTTAGCTGATTATGATGTTTTGGAAATCATCAAAACCTTCCCTTAATTACTTGTCTTCTTTGCACTTCATCTTCATCTTCATCCAACAATTTCCCCCATTTTGATGATGACAAAACTTCAGCTAAGTACCTGTACCTAAACTAAAGTTTTGATCCTCAAAAATTTCTGAGATAGAAATAGTTTGTTGGATTAAAACTTGCAATTTTATAGATATTGAGAAGTGTTACATATTACAAGTTTGTTCAGATGAGTTGTGCAAAAAAAAATTACAAGGAGATACATAAGTAATTTTGAACAAGACTAGTCTACTAGTTTGTCTTCTTCTTTCTTGTCTTCTTTATCTTCCTTGTTCTCTTTCCTCTTCAGCAGAATCTTCAGAGAGTTTCTGCTCTAACAGCTCTAACTTCTTCTTTTTGACATCAGGGTCAAGCTGTTCTTCAGCTGAATCCTTAGCAGCAGCTATTTCCTTATCAGACTTAGCCTTTGCTTCAGCTTCAGTTTCTTCAGCAGCTTCACCTTCTTCTTCTGTGATCTTCTCATCTGTTGATCTTCTTGTGCCTTCATTTTCTGCATCATTCTTTTCATCATCATTAGCAGATTCTTCTAACACTTCTGTTCTTTCAGCAGATGATGCCTTATCTTCCCTTTCTTCCCTTAGTACCCTATCTTCCCCCTTTTTGTCATCATCAGCAGGGTTGATTTGATAATTTGGCAAGATTGGGGTGATCAGAAGTGAATCACATAGAAGCTTGATGTTTTCTTCCATAGCATGCATTTGAGCTTGTTGTCGTAGTTGAATTGCTCCAAATGCATCTAGTTGAGCTTGTTGTCTCAGTTGATTGGCTTCAAAGTCATCCATTCTTTTGAGAACAGCTTCACCTTGGTCACCTAGCTGAATTTGAGTGGCAAGTATCCAATCAGCAGATGCCTTGAAGTCTTTCATCATATTATCTAAGGTTTCATCCTTAGCTTGGATGGCCAATTCAACCGTTTCTGTAATATCTCTGCAACCGGCAGCTGTGCTTTGGGTTCTTCTTCTGATAATGTCCATGTCTTGATAGACAGATTTGACATTCTGAGCAGTATCTTCTATCAGATAGATTGGAACAGCAGTAGCTTTCTGATTTGCATCTAACTTCTCCTCCATTTCCTTCATTGATTTTGATATCATTTGTTGAATAGAATCCAACAGGGATGTTTGCTGTAAGCTCTGAGAAGTAGAAGCAACTTCAGTTTGAGTTGGAGGTAAGGCAAGAACTTCCTTTTCAGTGGACTGTTCCTCTGCTTGAGTTGACTCTTTTGTAGTCTGATATGCTGACCCAGAGGCAATCTCTTCTTCTCTGGTTTCATCAGCCTGACCAAGAGTGCTTTCCTTCTCCTTGGTCTAATCATCTTACTCAGCAGTAGCCTTCTTTTCAATAATCTGATCAGCTGGAATGGTTTCTTCTCCTTTTGATTCATCAGCTGTGTCAGACTTGTCACCCTTGTCTTTGTTCTGATCAGATGGGTCAGATGTACCCTCTTTGTTCTTTTGTTGATCAGAAGATTCTTCTTTTTCTTTGTCAGCAGGGGACTTGATCTTCTTAACAGTCTCAACTGTTTTCGTCAATCCTTCATTATCTACAGCAGACCTGTGAGAAATCCATGTAAAATTGTCAAGAGGAATAAAAGGTGAGTATGGTTCCTCAGGTAGCTCTTCAAATGGTTTGATGTTTGGACCATAGACAATGTGCTTGATGTTAGGAAGAGGGACCATTGAGCTGGGTTGTCCCTTCAGCTTCCTAGACTTCTTTGCCCATAGCTCCATTGCTTGAGCAATAGCCAACTTGATTGATCTTTCCTTGAGGTCTTCTGATTCATCATAATCCTCAGGAACGGACTCAAAGATCTTCTTTGCTTCAGCCTTGACTATGTGGCTTATTCTCAATCTTAACCTGTCCAGAAAGAATTCTGAATCAAGTGCTTGAATTAAGGATCCAGTCTCAAGCCACTTCAACACCCAGGCTTCTTCAGCAGTGAAGGCTTTCCACTTGGCCATTTCAGCTGGAATCTTTGTCAGTCTGAATTCTCTCCATCTGTTGTATCTGATCTTTTCAGCATGGAATAACGTCAGACGGTTGATTCTTGCACCTTCAGCATCCAACCTTTTAAGGAATTCTTCAATAGAAAATCACTAAGAAATTCTACTCTCTGAAGTTGGATCACTCACAAAGATGGATCACAACTTCTCACAACACTCAGCTTATTACAAGATCACTCAGATCGCAATTTTCTGTTTTCTTCAACTGGGTTTCTGTCAACAGATGACTTCCACCAGACGAGTGAGCTGTTTTGAGCTTTTGAGACTTAGACAAATTCTGCTTCAAAAACGAATTCTCTGATTGTTGTTGTGTGTCTCGCTCGTTGAAAATCAGCTCTATTTATACTTGGATTTGAATTTATGACCGTTGAAGCAAATCACATCATCAAATCCATCGCCTTTGCCAGAATCAAAAACGGCAACCTGCTACAGTACTTTTTCTGCTGTACTTTCCTGCAGCAGCATTAAATGCACTCTACTGATACGAGGTTTTCTTCAATCATTTGCCACTACTACCCTTCTCTTACAGCATTTATTACTCCAAGTGCATTTATTACCGTTGGACTGAACTCTTGATCTCTTCTACTCTGCTGATCGAAGCAACCCATCTGATAGGCACTCTGCTGATCAAATACTGAACTAATCTGATTTGACTCGGCTGATGACCTACCTTTCTGTTCGCTGTTTCAGCATGAGATCACTAGTCTTCTGGTCTTTGAACTTTGAACTCTTCTGATATCTTCTTTGTTTGTTCAAGGTTCTTCTAAGGGAGCTAAGCTTTCCATACTTAGCTGATTATGATGTTTTGGAAATCATCAAAACCTTCCCTTAATCACTTGTCTTCTTTGCTCTTCAACTTCATCTTCATCCAACAATTTCCCCCTTTTTGATGATGAAAAAACTCCAGCTAAGTACCTGTACCTAAACTAAAGTTTTGATCCTCAAAAATTTCTGAGATAGAAATAGTGTGTTGGATTCAAACTTGCAATTTTATAGATAATTGAACTGATTACATATTACAAGTGTTGAAAGATGAAAAGTGCAAAGTACTTAAAAGATTACAAGTATTTTTAAGATAAAGGAAAAGTCTAGCCTAAACTAGTCTTCTTCCTTCTTCTCTTCTTCTGAATTTTTCTTCTCTTTTTCAGCTTCTTCTTTCTTTTCTTCTTCAGTTTCCTTGTCTTCTTTTTCAGATTCTTCATCAGACAGTTTGGAAGTTTCAGCTTCCAACTCTTCAAAGAATCTTTTCCTCAGCAGCTCTATCTTCTTGTTCTTAACATCAGGATCAAGCTGTTCTTCAGCTGAGTCTTTGGCAGCAGCTAGCTCTTTATCAGACTTAGCTTTTGCTTCAGTTTCAGCATTGTCAGCTTCTTCTTCTTCAGTGATCTCCTCTTCTGTTAGTCTGCTTGTTCCTTCGATGTTTTGATCAGTCTTATCAGCAGAACTACTTGGAGCTTCAGCTTCAGTTCCTTCCTTTTTATCAGTTTCAGTTGCTTGCTCCTCACAATCTTCCCCCTTTTTGTCATCATCAGCAGGGATGATTGGATAACTTGGTAGGATAGGAGTGATCTGAAGTGAATCACAAAGAAGCTTGATGTTTTCTTCTAGAGCATCCATCTGAGCTCCTTGCCTTAGCTGGTTGATTTAGATAATATTAACTTGAGCAGCAAGGGTTGATTGGTTAGCTTCCATAGCATTCATTCTGTTGAGAACATCTTCACCTTGTTCACCCAACTGAAATTGGGTTGCAAGTACCATATCAGCAGAGGATTTGAAGGCTTTGCCCATATTTACCAATGTTTCATCTTCTGCTTTGATGGCCATCTCAACAGTTTCTGTGATATCCCTCCAACCAGCAGCTGTGCTTTGAGTCCTTTTCCTGAGTACATCCATCTCTTGACAGATAGATTGAACATTCTGAGCAGTCTCCTCAATCAGATGAGTTGGGACAGTAGCAGCTTTTTGAGTGGGTTGACTTACAGCAGCCAACACATCAGCAGTTAACTTCTCCTGCATTTCCTTCAAAGAATTTGATATCATTTGCTGAATGGAATCCAACAAAGATGTTTGTGCAGCCTGAGAAGTGGAAGGAATATCTGTTGGAATAGAAGGTAGAGCAAGAGGTGTTTCTCCACTAAGTTGCTCTGCTGCTTGAATTATCAGTTCAAGAGACTGATCTGCTAGACCAGAAATAGATTCAGCTTCCTTGGCCTTATCAGCATGACTAGGAGTGCTTTCCTTCTCCTTAGTCTGATCATCTTTTGCAACAGCAGCCTCCTTTTCTTTGATCTGATCAACTGGAATGATTTCTCCTTTCTTTGATTCATCAGCTGTGTCAGACTTGTCACCCTTGTCTTTGTTCTGATCAGATGGGTCAGATGTACCCTCTTTGTCATTTTGTTGATCAGATGATTCTTCTTTTTCCTTGTCAGCAGGGGACTTGATCTTCTTAACAGTCTCAACTGTTTTCATCAAACCTTAATTATCTACAGCAGACCTGTGAGAAATCCATGTAAAATTGTCAAGAGGAATAAAAGGTGAGTATGGTTCCTCAGGTAGCTCTTCAAATGGTTTGATGTTTGGACCATAGACAATGTTCTTGATGTTAGGAAGAGGGACCATTGAGCTGGGTTGTCCCTTCAGCTTCCTAGACTTCTTTGCCCATAGTTCCATTGCTTGAGCAATAGCCAACTTGATTGATCTTTCCTTGAGGTCTTCTGAATCATCATAATCCTCAGGAACAGACTCAAAGATCTTCTTTGCTTCAGCCTTGACTATGTGGCTTATTCTCAATCTTAACCTGTCCAGAAAGAATTCTGAATCAAGTGCTTGAATTAAGGATCCAGTCTCAAGCCACTTCAGCACCCAGGCTTCTTCAGCAGTGAAGGCTTTCCACTTGGCCATTTCAGCTGGACTCTTTGTCAGTCTGAATTCTCTCCATCTGTTGTATCTGATCTTTTCAGCATTGAATAACGTCAGACGGTTGATTCTTGCACCTTCAGCATCCAACCTTTTAAGGAATTCTTCAAAGATGGCAGGGTCATCCCTGACAATCTCCAAAGACAATCTAATCTCCTCTCTTCTTTTTGGTTTTATCTTTGGTGCAGGCATAGCTGGTATTGGTTTGTTGGGGTCTCTTGGTTCACCAATGACAATTCCACCAGACTGTTTAGGACCATGAGAGTCCTTAGCGCTTGCCTCAATAGCAGCAGCTAACTCTGCTTCCTCAATAGCGTCCCTTTGCTCTTGAGTCATCTTGCTGGCCTCTTCTTCCAGCCTTTTTAACTCTAGGCTTTTCAGCCTATCTTCTTCTGCCTTTTCTGCAGCTTTCCTTAGCTTTTCAGCAGCATCTTGTCTTTTCTTTTCAGCAGCAGTTAGGTATGTTGCAATTTTACCAGTCCGTTTTCTCCTTGATTCAGGACTTTCAACAACTTGGATTGGAGTTGCAGCAACAGGAGTAGGATGCAGAAGGAGTGTTTCTCCTTCACCTGTTGTGCCAGTCTGCTGTTCTTCTCTAACTTCAGCAGACACTACAGCAGATGAGTCTGTAGCAGAGACTCCAATTTCAGCAGTAACAACTTCAGCATGTTTAACAGCAGGCTCTTCAATAATGATTGGCCTCTCAGCAGATGCGGTTATTTCTCTTACTGTTGCAACTGGCTCCTCAGAGAAAGTGACCTTTCTCTTGACCTTTGATTTGGCAATTCTTTTGGCAGGGGGGTTGGCAGTAGGAGGTCCCCTTGCCTCACTTCTGGTTCTCAACCTTTTCAACCTTTGAAGGGGAAATTCTTCCTCAGACTCAGTTCTTTCAGGAGAAGAGTCAGTCTTCATCTGCTCAATCTCCTTGGTGAAATCTTCAATCATCTTTTCTGGAACTGCATCTTCAGTTTGTGCTGTTGGCTCAGCAGGTTGACTTGTCTGACCCTCCTTCTTGCTCTTCTTAGAGGGGGCCTTCTTAGACTTAGTAGAAGCCTTTCTTTTAGGTGCAGCCACTACTTTTCTCACTGGTTCATACAATTTGAACTCCTTGCTACTGTGAGTGGCCTTTCCACCACCCATAGGACATTGCAGGGATGCAAACAGATTACTGAGTAAGATGGCATGAGAAAGCCTCTTATCACTCAGCAGCTCATAGACGTGAGCAGCCCAGTTCACTTTTAGCCCATAGTATATGCAAACCATGGTGTAGTACCTTTTCCTTGGTAACCCATCTAGAGAGCTCGTGCTACAATCCAGCACCTTCGCAATGATGTCTGCGAACCTCTGATACTCATCTTTTAATTGAGTTTTCATCAGAGTCCCAGTCATCTCTTCTCCCTCTTTCGCACAAATTGCCCAAAATTCATCCTCCTTTTCTGACCCTAAGCTGGTCACATCTCCTCCCTTATCTGCTAACTTGTAAATTTCACTTACACATCTCCTCCCTTATCTGCTAACTTGTAAATTTCACTTAAAACAGCAGCAGAGATAGCAATTTTCTTACCACCAATGACAACCGTCATAACAGTGTCATTTTTGGAGAATTCCCTGGTCTTGTAGAAGTGATCAACATCTTCTAGGTAAACCCTATCTTCATGTGCATCAAGAACTGGAACTAATGATGCCTCTTTGATCTTTTCCATGATGGAGCGCATCAGATCAGTACCCGAGAAGTGAAATTTGCTGTAGTTTAGGTATCTTCCATCAATAATCTTTTCCATTTCTGAGATTAGTGAGTAGAATTCTGCAAAAGCAATAAACTTTCGAAACAGGAGAGCTTGAGAGTTAGAGAATTTGAGAGTGTTTGAGTGCGTAAGACGACTGTACTGTTTCAGATCGGATTTTATACGTTTTCCATTGTTTAGGTTATCGTGATTAATCTGATACGTTGGATTGATCTGACAGTTTACTAATCGTGTGGTTGGGAGTTGCGGATTTCAATTTTATTATTATTTTAATGTCAGACTGGCGGGAAACTCAATCGACACTAATCTGTTACTTATAAAAGCGTGTTTCTAAAGATACGATTTAAGACCATGCTTATATAAGGTATCAGATGAGTAGAGTTTAACTTATCTGACAGACGAGTGATCTGTTATCTGATATTACTGGAGAAAGCCAATAGCCAGTAATCTTCCTCTGCTGTTTGTCAATCCAGCAAGATAAAATAATCTTCAGTCTTCAAGAATTAAGAACAGATCTTCTGATAACATAACTTCAACTAACTGTCATTAACAAATTTCATCTTTAGAGCAGAAGTACCGCTAGTCTTACACGTTCCCCCTGTCTTTAAGAATTCATAAGTTAACTAGTCTGTTGAAAGTTAATCCTTGAATAGAATAGTGGATAACTAAGCTGTTGAACTTCAGTGATCTGATAAGTTCCCCCTCAGCTTATGCATCCAAATTAAGTAGTCCTAGCTCCGCTCTTAGAGTTGAAAACCTTACTTCACTTAGAGGTTTAGTGAAAATATCAGCAATCTGATTGTCAGTATGAACATACTCAATCACTACATTGTCTTTTTCCACATGATCTCTGATGAAGTGATGCTTGATCTCTATATGTTTAGTCCTTGAATGACTTGTAGTGTTCTGAGTAAGAGATATTGCACTTGTGTTGTCACAGTAGATTGGAATTTCACTGATTTTGATGTTGTAGTCTTCTAGTTGATGCTTCAACCAAAGTATCTGTGCACAGCAAGCTCCAGCAGCTATATATTCAGCTTCAATAGTAGATATAGAAACTGAGGTCTGTTTCTTACTCATCCATGAGATCAGACGACTACCTAAGAACTGACAGGCACCTGTTGTGCTCTTTCTGTCAATCTTGCAGCCAGCAAGGTCGGAATCTGAATAACCAATAAGTTCAAATCCAGATTCTCTGGGATACCACAATCCCAATTCTTGAGTGCCTTTAATGTATTTCAATATCCTCTTGGCAGCTAAGAGATGAGATTCCTTGGGGTTTGATTGGAATCTTGCACAGACTCCAACTGAGTACATTATATCAGGTCTACTTGCTGTTAGATACAACAATGAACCAATAATGCCTCTATATTTGGTTATGTCCACTGATATGCCATCTTCATCTTTATCCAAACGAAGATTTGTAGACATAGGAATGGTAGCAGTTGAGCTAGTTTCCATACCAAACTTCTTGAACAGATCTCTTGTGTATTTTTCTTGGCTGATGAATATTCCATCAGGCAACTGTCTAACTTGCAGACCAAGAAAATAATTAAGTTCACCCATCATGCTCATTCAAACTTATTCTGCATCAGCTTGGAGAACTTATCACACATCTGTTGGTTAGTTGAACCAAAAATAATATCGTCCACATATATTTGCACAAGTAATATATGGTTTTCCCATTCAATAGTGAACAAGGTTTTATCTACCTTACATTTATGAAATCCTTTAATTAAAAGAAAATCAGATAGGGTGTCATACCATGCTCTTGGAGCCTGTTTCAGTCCATAGAGGGCTTTCTTCAGACGATATACCTTATCCTCTTCTTGATAGACTTCAAATCCAGGAGGTTGTTCAACATATACCTCTTCTTGCAGTTCTCCATTGAGAAAAGCAGACTTCACATCCATCTGATAGACAGTGAAGTTTTTGTAAGCAACATAGGCTAGAAACAGTATGATTGCTTCAAGTCTTGCTACTGGTGCAAATGTTTCATCAAAGTCTATTCCTTCTTCTTGACAATAACCCTTGGCCACTAATCTTGCTTTGTTTCTGGTAACAATACCATCTTCATTCATCTTATTTCTGAAAATCCATTTAGTGCCAATTACTCTTTGATGACTTGGTCTAGGAACTAAGTACCAGACTTCATTCCTTTCAAATTGATTCAACTCTTCCTGCATAGCTTCTATCTAGAAGGAATCATTGAGAGCTTCTTCAATTTGCTTAGGCTCTATTTGAGATAGAAAAGTGACAAACATGGCATCATGTGCCGCAGCACTTCTTGTTTTCACTCTATCTAATGGATCACCAATCACTAACTCAGGTGGGTGATTTCTGAGCCATCTGAGATCAGGTTGCAGGTCTGAATGTTGTCCTCTGTTGTGATCTTGCAACACTACTGTTGGAGTTCCAGTAGTAGTCTGTTGAACATTTGCCGTCTGTTGAACAGTCTCTGGTCTGTCAGCTGTTTGCAGCTCGTCTGTTAGACAATCAGTGATCTGATTTTGAACAGCACTTGAGTTGGCAGCTGAGTTAAGATCAGGTAGTATGATGGGAACATACTCTTCATTTCTTCCAATGTCTAACTTCTGTAAATCAGTAGACAGATCTTGATTAACACTTTGATTCTTTTCAGAAGATTGACTTGGCTCATCAAATACTACATGGATGGATTCATCTATTAGTAATGTTATTTTATTAAAAACTCTGTAGGCCTTACTAACAGTTGAGTATCCTACAAAGACAGCTTCATCAGCCTTTTCTGCAAATGCAGTAAGGTGATTTTTCCCATTATTTAATACAAAACATTTACAACCAAAAATCTTAAAGTAATGAATGTTTGGTTTTCTGTTGTTCCAAACTTCATATGGAGTCTTGTTCTGATTTTTGTTGATCATACATCTGTTTTGGGTAAAGCATGCTGTATTTGTTGCTTCTGCCCAAAATCTTTGTGGCAGCTTGGCTTCAGCTATCATGGTTCTGACAGCTTCCTTTAGTGTTCTGTTTCTCCTTTCAGCAACACCATTCTGTTGAGGGGTTCTAGCAGCTGAATACTCATGATGTATTCCTTTGATGTTACAATACTCTTCAACAGTAGAGTTTGTAAACTCTGTCCCTCTATCTGATCTGATCTTCAATATTTTGATACTCTTCTCATTCTGGATCAGTTCCATCAGATTGGTAAGATGTTCCTTGGTTTCACTTTTCTTCTTCATGAAAATCACCCAAGTATATCTTGAATAATCATCCACAACAGCTAGGCAGTATTTCTTTCCACCATTGCTGACTGGATCAATGGGTCCAAATAAGTCCATGTGTAGCAGCTCCAATATCCTTTCAGAAGATTGGTGCTTCTTGCTTTTAAACGATGACTTGATTTGTTTACCCTTCTGACAGGCGTCACAGAGCTTGTCTTTGCTCATGACTGTTTTAGGAATCCCTTCTACCAAATCATTCTTGATTAATCTGTTGATGGTCTTGAAGTTTAAATGATTCATCCTTTTGTGCCATAGCCAACTAACTTCACTTGGTGTAGAAGCCACCAAACAAACACTTGAATTCTTGTCAGCAGAATTCCAGTCGACTATGTAGATATTCCCTTGTCTCTTTCCAGATAAGATTACCTTCTTTGTACCAATCTGTTCAACGTAGCACTTATCTGTTGAGAAGATGATTGAATATCCTTTGTCAAAGAATTGACTTATGCTCAGCAGATTATATTTGAGGCCTTTGACATATGACACGTCAAATATCTCTATGTTTCCTCTGATCAGTCTTCCTTTAGCTTTAATCTTGCCTTCTTTGCTATCCCCAAATGTAACATTTGGACCATCCACAGCAACTGCATCAGTCAGCTCATGTATGTTTCCACACATGTGTCTTGAACATCCACTGTCCAAGTACCAAATCTTCTCTACTTTACTCCTACTCCTAATCCTAACCTACAAAACAAAATAAAATTGTTTTAGGTACCCTTATTGAGAGGGTCCTTAAGGATTAGTTCCACCTTTGACAACCCAAGATGTTGATGTCTTAGGCTTCTTAGGCTTCTGAGTTTTGACAGGAGCATGAACAGTTTCATTTTTACCATAATTAGCAGATAAGTCATGTTGATGATCAGTATGATAAGGAAAATGTTCATAAGCAGGGTAAGGTGCATGATAAGCAGGGTATGCATGCATTGGATGAGCAGGGTAAGGTGCATAGTAACTAGGAAATTGAGGTGCATGATACATAGGAGGATATGCAGCAGGTTGCACATAATATGACTCATTTCCATACCAAGCATTTTGATTTTTCTTGTTCTTATGCTTCTTTGGCTTACTAGTAGCTTGCTCAATTGGTTTTGACTTAGTTTTACCAACAGATTGATTCAGTTTAGCTTTATCAGCAGACTTCTTAGGACTCTGCTGTTTGGTCTTACTAGTCTGATTTCCTATACTAGGCTCTTTGCTCTTTTTAGCCTTAGGAGATTTCTTCTCCTTTAATTCTTTCTCAGTTGAGGCAGGTCTAGCAGTTTGAACATACAGAATGACCTTACTATTGTCAGCAGATATAAATTTCTCAGTATGATTCAATTCGTGCTTATCCTGTTCTAAAGGTATCTTTTGTTTACTAGACGTATGAATGGATGCAACAGATGATTTTTCATGAGACTCAATAACTTTTTCAAGTTCCATGATTTTTCCTTTATAAACCTCACATTCAGCTTTCAGAGATTCATGTTCTTGCTCAAGTTGTTTATATTCAGCTGATTCTCTTGGCTTTTCAGCTGTGAGTTTCAGTGAATTGTTTTGCTCTTTTAGCAATATCATCTCTTCCTTAAGCTTTTTGTATGCATCAGCAATACCAGTATTGTCCAGCATCATTTGTTCAAATGAATTAAATAATTCATTGTCAAGAGGAGTTACCTCATCCTCGGAGTCATCAGATTCCTTTGCCATCAGGCACAGGAGAGCAGGTTTTGAGACTTAGATAAATTTCTGCTTCGAATGCAAAATCTCTGATGTTGTTGTGTGTCTCGCTCGTTGAAATCAGCTCCTTTTATACTTGAATTTGAAAATAAGACCGTTGAAGGAGATCAAATCTTCAAATCCATAGCCTTAGCCCGAAATTAGAACGGTAACCTGCTGCAGTACCTTTTCTAATGTACTTTCCTGTAGCTGCATTAAATGCACTCTGCTGATCCGAGAGTTAATTCCAATCATTTGCCATTACTACCCTTCTCTTCCAGCATTTATTACACTTCGGGGCATTTATTACCGTTAGACTAATCTCTTGATCTCTTCTACTCTACTGATCAAAACGACTCATCTGATAGGCACTCTGCTGATCAAATACTGAACTAATCTGATTTGACTCGGCTGATGACCTACCCTTCTGTTCGTTGTTTCAGCATGAGATCACTGGTCTTCTGGGCTTTGAACTTTGAACTCTTCTGATATCTTCTTTTACTTGTTCAAAATTCTTCTAAGGGAATTAAGCTTCCATACTTAGCTGATTATGATGTTTTGGAAATCATCAAAACCTTCCCTTAATTACTTGTCTTCTTTGCACTTCATCTTCATCTTCATCCAACAGGAAAGAAGAAATAATTGTAACTTATACTTCTGCTGATAACAGCTAGATCCATTCAGGAAAACGAACAAGATAGAAGAAATCAGGAGAAGAATTGAAGCTGCAAAGAGAAACTTGACTCCTGCTGATATATTTTCAAGTGGAGAAAAAGAGGATGATGAAGTTGAAGAAGATGGAAAAGCAAGAAGAAGATGAAGTAGTTGATGACTATACTAGGATTTCTAGACTAGGTTACTTATTTAAAAATCATTGTAAAACAGCTTACTTCATTGTAATTCGAATCATCTTTGTAAACTTGTACTTTGTAACTTTCAAGAATTATCTATAAAAAGTTCAAGTTTCCAACATATTATTTCTATCTCAGAAATTTTTGAGGGCTTAACTTCAGTTTAGGTACATGTACTTAACTGAAGTTTTGTCATCATAAAAAAGGAGAAAATTGTTGGATAAAGATGAAGACAAAAATATTGAAATGAGGTTTTGATGATTTTCAAATCATCATCATCAGCTAAGTAATGGAAGCTTAGCCAACCTCTGAAGATTATTTGACCATGGAAGAAGCTAAATCAGGATGGTCAAATCTTATGGTTCAGAAGACTACTAATATGTTGATGCATCCGAAATCAAACTGGGGAATTTTCAGCAGACTCAGATGAGTTCAACTTGAGATCAGCTGAGTGTTCATCAGACGAGGAGTTTGGATCAGAGTGGAAGTGATCAGAAAGTCAACCTAATGCTAATAAATGCACTGATGGAATTAGATGCTGCAAGAGAAGGGTATTTATGACAAATGATTGAAGAAGTTCTCGAATTAGCAAGGTGAATTTAATGCGACTGACAGAAAGTACAGCGGAGTGTACAGTGCGAACAGTTGCGGGGAGCCGTTCCTGAAATTGGGGGGACCAGTACTCGAGAAAGCTAAATATGACTCTCTTCAATGGGCAGAATTCAAATCTCAAGTATAAATAGCGAGTGATTCAAGAGTTAGAGACAAGCAACACAAATAATTTTTCTAAGTCTCAAAACTCAAGAACATAATAATTATTAGCCTAGTCATCCGTTGACAAAAGTTGAAGTTGCAGATCAAAGAAAACATACATATCTGACTGATTTTGTAAAAGAGAGTGTTGTGAGAAGTAGATATCCATCTTAGTGAGCAAAATTGTTTCAGAGGATAGGTCTTCTTTGTTTCCTATTACACAGTTGGGGCCTTTTCATTTTTTGATTGGTGTAAGCATTGTGTAATGTTAAATGTATATTTTCTAGTATAACCCAAGATCTAAGTGACTTGGAAGAGTGGACTAAAGGATTTATATCCATATAACCACTACAAAAATTACTTGTGTTTGATTCTGCATATTTTGAAAAGCTTTCAAACATTCAACTTGACAGATTTAAAAAGAAGTTTATAAAACTTGGGATAAAATCTCTTAAGTAAAGGAAAACAAACTTGTGAAAAACACTTTGAAATATCCGCTGCCAAACAAGTTGATTGAAAACTCTGATTTTCCCAAAATCAGTTACATCAGAAAAGTTGTCAACACTAATGTTCAAGGCTTTGTGCGTGATTAGTTTAGTATACTACGAATCTTGATCAGCTTAGTCTGCTCAGAAAAAAAGTTAGAGATTTTTAAAGTAAAAATTTTCAGAGGTCTATACACCCCCCCCCCCCCCCGCGCCCTCTCTAGACCTCATCTGACCACTTGGGACCAACAAGTTCCTATCCCAGAAGCATCCAAGTTCATGAGGCATAGTGCTACACCTACGATGTCTATGTCATTTACTCTCATTATGTGCACCTAAATGAGTGTGTTACAAATTCACTTATTGAAACTAAATATTTACCTTAGTTTTAACTTATATAACTAGATAAGACATTATCAAATTAACAATAATGATATGACTCTCTTAATGGTAAATTGTTTATGGCATCTGTTGTTAATAATGAGAATAACATTAGGATTATGCTTAGTTACTAAATTTAGGGAGTAGTTGATTTTAATGTATCATTCACACCTTATATTAGTATATAAAAATTTAACTGAATAAATCTTCTCTGTATATTGCACCATGTCGTTAGTGCAATAAATGCACAAAAAATCCCCTCGTTCATATAAGCACTGAGTGAACTTGGACGGATTAAAATGAGTAAGATTATAGATCTTATCCTATCCGGATCGAAATGATTCGTATCTACGCGAATGAAAAATGATCGGGCTTAAGATATGTCATTTGATCGAATGGAACATGATTCGAGTAAAACAAAGTGACTTAGGTTTGGACGAGTTAAGATCTCGGAGAAAATACATAATACTCGAAATTTGAACCATAAGCCACACAAACATTCAATCAAACAAAAATGGTAAAATTTATGAAAACATCATAACAAAAGCTACAACGTTTGTACATACATGTTCCCACATAAAAAAAATCTCAAAATTCGCACGCTTCCTTAAGTCGACAACAAAATCTCCAATCAATGATATGTGAGGGAAACTTCCATATAAACATCATATATCTAAGACATTAAGTCAGCTTGTGAATTCCAAACACTTTCAAACTGTCCACATTTACCCTCCCCAAGATGTAAAATCGAATTTTGAAGCTTCCCAATGAGTCGAGTTCAAGTCGTCTTTATATATTTCTACCCGAATGAATTGCTTTTCGGGGTGACAAACGGGATCACAATGGTCCAAAGTTCCGAGCAATCACCAAAAACCTTTTCTAGGAGCTTACCTACAAGTAGGAACCTCACGAGGATGATCGTACAAAAACAGTGTTTTACAATAGTAAAGGTCATTTGGTTGAAGCTGGTTTGGGATTTCACAATCTACAAAAAATAACAAAAGCCAAATTAATTAAAATTTATTGGGTATAATTATATAATTTAGAACACTTGCGAAAAAGAATAAAAAACACTCACACACCTTCAAGAATTTTGGAGCTAAAACCATCACTATTGCTTGCAGAGCGATATGCTACATTCTCGAGCATAGAGTTTGCTGCACTTTTTCCTTTTAAATTCTATTCGGGTGTAGATACATCAAGCAGAAAAGGCTCCATATATTTCATATTTTTACATTTCCTATTATCCTTCTTCACATTATCTTCTTCCAATTAAAACAAAGCCAAGAAAATATAAATAGAAGAGATCAATTAAACAATTTCAAATTGAAAGAATAACTAAAGATAAAAAAAAGGTAATAAAATAACCAGAATCAGTCTCTCTCCTAGAAACATCCAAGTTCATGAGGCATAGTGCAACATTGATGACGTCTGAGTCATGCACTCTCACTATGTGTACCTAGAAGATAGATGAACGTAGTTTTATGTTTAAGATAGAAAGCCCCCTCCATCCAGCACTCAAACCATGCCTCCCCAGAAGATAAGTTGTTTTATACTCATCTCCCACTCATCCACCAACACTATAGATGTGTTGTGATCTGGTAAATGAAGGTTGCAGAATTTTGTCAGTAAATGCTGCAATAAAAATAATTTGTAGAAAGAGCTTTATCTAGCTCCATCACAACAACTTTTTTTCCAAAAAAAAAAAGAAAAGAAAAGAAAAAGGCCCATAGTAGCTAATGGCACAAAGCGCACTATCGCTCACTTAGAGAGCTCTATTGCACAAGGCGTGCGCTAAATGACAGATTATTATGCAGGGCGCTATTAACTAATATGTCTAGCTCTCTAAAGTACTTGGATTTTAGCAAAGAACAATAAGTTCCCTATGTTCTATTATATGATGCAAGACAACAGTTTGCTCAGTCTTATCAAAATTCATGAACCAGAGATAGCTTTTGAAAAAAGGCAAGAAGTTTTTTTCAAGCTTACCAACCAAATGCCATGAGCCACGTTTGATGGGAGCATACACTTGGCAAAGTGAGGAAGTTCGTCTCCTAAACGTGATAGTACTCGCATAGCTCTTTCCATGACCGAGAATTTGGCTTCAACAACATCTTATATGTCAATATTACGAGTCCTTTTCCGTACTATGTTGTTTCACGATACACAATCGAAAAATAAAATTGAATTAGTATGGTTGAAATTAAAAAATGAAAAGGGTGCTGAAATTGTAATTTTCATATAAATTGCTACCTTTCGGTTTTTCTTGGAATTATTTGAGCTCCCCTGTTCAAAAATTCAAATGCACGGTCAATAGTCATATAGGATGTCAACAAAAAAAAATCAATATATAAAAATGAAATTTAGTGCATTGAATTCCCTTCTAAACAGTCAATCTCAAATCAAACAGTTCTGGATTATATGATCCTATAAAATAATGCAATCTGCAAGTTTGTTATATATAGCATATATTTAGGCTTTTTGGACGAACTTTAGTGCGAAACTAGTAACATCTGATTAATGCAAAACAAAACAAATCTGAACCAATGCAAGGTAATACAAGTTAGTAAAACTAGCTTTATTACAATGTTCTTGATTAAAGCTAGAGTTTCAAAAAATTTGTGTTTCCGCAAAATTATTTTTAGTAACCAAAAGACTACAAAAGCTTCTAGCTCTACGAGATACTCGAAAAATCTAATGAACCCACACTAAAATTGATCGAAATTTTCCATAGGAAATCTCGAGGATCAAAGTTTAATAACTTTTAAACGAGACAAGAACATAATCCAAAATTCAAAGATGACATAGTACACATGATGGAGGATCCAATCAAGAAAAAAGTCTCTAACAAATACAGAAAAGAAATAGAGAATTTATTACTAGTTTATTCTTATTCTTTAATTTATTGCTTTTATGATTTATCAAAACATCATTTTTCTGGGTTTCCATTTCCATAACAATCTTATCCTTTTTCTTCTTAAGCTTATTCTTTTTCTGCAAAAAAAAAATGGGAAAGAAAAAGTAACCACAAACACAAACAAGAAAATACAGTCGAACAACTAGTAATGTATATATTTGCATAAAGAAAGTAAGTAAAAAAAATTAACAAAAAAAACTTAGGTGGAAAGGAATCTGAAGCATCTGAGCACCAAATTTCAACTTCTGCATAGTTGTGAGTATCATCGTTATATAATTTTTCTTTAATTTTCTTGGTTTCCATGACTGATTTTGTGACTCTTTCCTTCTAGTTCACTAACAAAAATTTTACTAATTTAAATATGAGATGAACTTCAGATATCCAAAATCCAATTTAGTACACCAGGACAGCCAAACGCGGATATATGGACATTCTTTTACTGAACGTTAGGTGAATCGAGTCATATGTGGTGTTATATTGGTACACACACAAATTTAGAGAGTAAATGCAATTTTCCTCATGTGCAACACGTCATTCGTGCAGCTGGCACACCAATAATTATTTTAATTAATTATTCAGCCACTCTCTTACCGGACGTTAGGTAAATTGTGTCGTATGTGGTGTTAAATTTGTACATACTAAAGTTTGAAGAGTAAATGCAACTTTCCTCATTTGTTACACCACGTCATTAGTTCAGCTGGCTCACCTATAATTTTTAATTTTATTATTCAACCACCCTCTTACCAAATGTTAGGAGAATCGTGCTGGTGCACCAATAATTTTTTGATTTTATTATTTAACCACTCTTTTACCGAACGTTAGGTGAATCATGTCGTATGTGGGGTATGTTTGTACATACTCAATTTTGTATTTCAAATTTTTAACAATTTATGCTTTTTTGGTTGTATAATATTTGTAAAGTGTCTGTGTGATTTTATATTTTTGTTCATATATATATATATATATATATATATATATATATATATATATATATATATATATATATATATATATATATATATATATTGTTTATTACTTCATATTTTTGGAAATTTTTTCTTTGGTAATTACTTGCATGATATAATTTACTATTTTAATAATCCTTGTCATATATATTTTATTAGTTTCAAATTTGTATTGATATTTTTCATTGTCTAATTTGGGATAATTTCATAAAAAGGTTTTATGGAATAAAAAAAAAAAAAAACTGGAATAATTTTCTAAATATGCTTTTAATTTCAAATCAATGGTAGTAAAAATTGACCGGTCATAACATGATTTTTCAACTCGCGTGAGACTCGTTGAGATAAACATCAATTAAATTAAGGTAGATGAAACGTCTTCATTGCTAAGTGAAACGGTTGGTAACAGTAATAAAGTAGTTGAATAGGATTTTATAAAGGCTTCAATAAATTACCAATTTGAAAATTCAAATTGGATATCACCCAAAATATCCTTTTGCAACTCAAAAAGGAATGTCACGCGAAAATAGAAATAATATTTTTTTTAGCTTTTATGTAAAAGTTGTTTGAATTTCAATATTGTTTGAAAAAAGTTATTTGATTGAGAATGTACAAAATTCATGGATAAACACATAAAGGCATGATTTTTTTTTATATTGATGTCAAATTCTATAACAAGAAGTAAAACTAGTTCGCCATACAAATTCAACTAAATATTAAATTGCAACGTTTGATAGGTTCGGGAAATAAGTGCTAATTGGGAAATATTAAGGAAAAAATGTAAAAATACTAAAAGTGTAGGGGGGAAATGTTATTTTCCATTTTATGTTTTTATAAATTTAAATTACTTTTTTTAGATATTCATTTTAATTTGTTTTTAAGTTTCAATTATTTCTTCTTTCCATTTTGTATTTGATATTTCTGATTATTATAAGACTAATGGAACTTTATGACACTAACACTGGGAAGATCCTACTAAGTCGCACATTAAATAGTATCATCAAAATATTTTTCTTTAAAAGATGACATATTTGGTAGTGGGGAAGGAGATGATAGCTTATTATTAAAAGTTTGAGTAATTGTTGGAATGAATTGCTTGAAGATTCCAGGAATAAGCATGAAAAGTTTTCTTTGCTCATGTCGTGAACTTTGTCCCACGTCTCTTTTGCAGTTTTGCAATTGTTGGATGAAGATAAAGAAGTGAATGGAGGTTTTGATGATTTTCAAAAGTCATCAGCTAAGTAATGGAAGTTTGGCCAACCTCTGAAGATGTTCAACCAAGAAGACAAGCAAAAATCAGAAGGTTAAATTTCGGTCCAGAAGACTATTGATCTGATGCTTAGCTCGAAATCAGACTGGTAAATTTTAGCAGAGTCGTAAGATGAGTTCGATATGAATCAGCAGAGTGAATTCGATCAACAGAGTAGAAGTGATGAGAAAGTCATTCCAAAGGTAATAAATGCACTCAGTGTAATAAATGATGCAAGGGAAGGGGACTAAAGAAAAATAATTGAAGACAAACCTCGTATCAGCAAGGTGCATTTAATGCTACTGACAAATCCGTACAACAAACTGTACAAATGAACAGTTGCAGAGAGTCGTTCAGAGACAATGACCAGTACTCGAGGAAGATATGAAAACTATCTTATCTCAACGGGTACAATTCAAATCTCAAGTATGAATAGTTCGTAGTTCAAGAGTTAGAGACAACCACAACAACATTTGAGAGAATTCAATCGAGCAGAATCTTCTAAGTCTCAAATACTCAAGAACAAAACACTAAACATCGAAGTCATCTGTTGACAAGCTTAGTTAAGGAAAACTAGAAAATATCCTAAGTCTTAGTGATTTCTGTGGAAGAAAGTTGTGAGGAGTAGTTTTCCATCTTTGTGAGTGAATACTTCAGAGGATAGGTCTTCTTGGTGATTTCCTACTACGAACTTCAGTATATTATGTGTATAAATGTTGAATGTAGTATCACATATAAAAAAGATTGAATTCCTGTTTGCTTTTTTTTTTTGGGGGGTTTCAAATTGTAGACCAATTGAAGGATTATTGACGATGTCCATGTTATTGCGTTCTAGATATATTGATTATTGATCAAAAATTATTTGTTTAATTTTGCAGTCGTTGCAAAGCGTTGTATTGAAGGAGGTAATGATATGATTCACTTTTAAATCTTCTTCTAATTGTTCTATTCACTTATTTGATTCCCATCTTAGTCTTAGTTTATGTTATTGCGAAGTTTACAATATGTTAATGGAACAAACTGTTGTCTCAGACTGGTTCATTTGATCATGTGACAAGGACAATCAGTATTTTTCTGCAGCTCTTTGACATAGGCATAAATGTAACATTATTATCACAGGTCAGTATTGCATTGCATCACTTGAACAACTTCCTGTTCTTGTTATTTCTATTTCTTTGTGTGTTGCTTGTTCGCCTTAGCTCATCTGAGCTCATTTGAAGTATCCTACTATGTGAGAGTCTGAAGACTAGGTGCGCTCTTTAGTAAATTTGCTAACAGTTTGAATCCATGGCTTCCCTTACGGCCAAGTGCCAAGCAAGTCAAATTATCAGCATGCTCGATGCCAAGCTCTTCCAGACGACGTATATTAAAACCAAAGAAATCCACATAATCTTCATCAATGAAAGAATTAATTTCATTGGAAGCTGAATGAAGAGAGTTGAAATTCACCGAAACATAATTTGTAACAAAATTCCCATCTTGTACAAAAACTTCCAAATTAGGAGCACCAATATCTATCACACTTCCCTCATCTAAACAATCTTTTATAGACAACCTCTTGAGAAACAAAAATTGGACACAAAAATAACCCAAAACACGTACGTTGCAACTTCTAATAGATAAATCTTCAAGCAAGGGACAACCATTAAGAAGTTTGTGAATTGAGTCCTTACGGGGTGATATAAAATGCTCACACATTCTTCTAACATTGGGTCAAACTCCAATTTAGCCTATAGGCTACCGAACGAAACCATTTAGCCTATAGGCTACTGAACGAAACCTTTGTATCAATCACGCGGATGAACAAGAGTATAAGGTACACCACATTAAGTTGTATTGCAGCACGAACCCACGAAAATTTAGCTAAATGGTTGTGCGAACCTGGTGGAATGGAGTTTGAGTCTGAATCTAATTTTGTTCATCCTGAAGAAGAATTTTTCTTACCCAATTTCAGAAGAATGTGTCTTCATTTTATATCACCCCGTGAGGACTCAATTCACAAACTTCTTGATGGTTGCCCCTTGCTTGAAGATTTATCTATCAGAAGTTGCAACTCAAATGCTTTGGGTTATTTTTGCATCCAATCTTTGTTGCTCAAGAGGTTGTCTATAAAGCATTGTTTAGATGAGGATGGAAGTGTGATAGATATTGATGCTCCTAATTTGGAAGTTTTGTATAAGATAGGAATTCTGCTGCAAATTATGTTTCGGTGAATTTCAACTTTCTTCATTCAGCTTCCGCTGGAATTAATTCTTTCATTGATGAAGACTGTGTGGATTTCTTTGGTTTTGAAATATGTCGTTTGGAAGAGATTCTAAATGTATGCTCAAGGATCACTCGTCTCTGCATTTCTGGCAAATTTACTGCGGTTAGCTTATTTATCTCTTTTTATTTTAAGAAAATATTCCATTTAAAAAGTAAATACGAAATGCATTTATCTAGGGTGTACAAATTGAGTAAGTAGGATGACACGTTCTTAGTTTGATAAATTTTGAAGTTCGACTCGATAATCTAAATATTGAAAAAATATATGTGAAAATATCGAACTACATGATACTCAACTCGAGCTCGTTGGAACTTGGTTCGTAAAGTAAACAAACCAAACTCAAATACAATTTCAAGCTCGATGCAAATTTAAATCAAAACTTGAACAATATTTATTTGACATTATTCGTCTCGTTTACACTCCTAACCAAGAGGGAGATAATATGTTTCTTTTACAAAACATAGGGGTATCTTGCTGCTTTATGTATTACAATGGGGTAAACTATAATGGTTTGCTAAGTGTGGGGAGAAAAAAAAGTTTTAAGATACCAGCGAAGAGCTTTAGCTTTGGGAGTAAGGCTATTTAAAAACTAGAAAAGAAAAGGTTATATTTTATTTTATTTTAGAAAAAATTAATCAATATAGCTTATCATTGATATTCCGTAATATTTTTATACTTGTATTTATATAAAACTAGTATAGAATAATAAAAGATACCTTTTGTTTTAATTAATCATTAATATGTTTTTTATCTATAACAAAACTAGAAAGAAATAAAAATGAATTTGAGGCTAAGACAAATTGAATATTGATAATAAAAAATGGAACTTAAAAATAGTATTTCGATTGAAAAAAATACAATTTTAGTGTACTTTATTTGCATACAAATTTTGTTGTTCCATATAACACTAAAGAAAACAACTACAAAACAACAATATTAAGAAACCAGCTATATAAGTTACATAATAAAACAACAATCAAAATAACCAACTAAATATAAAACAACATTAAAATACAATTTTATTTTCTATATTATGAATTTGTTGTAAAGAATTTGGTTTGCCAAATTTGACAAACCAACATTCTTGCATAACAAATTAGCTAAATTATACACTACTAACTTCCAAACTAGAAGAACATTTTTCTTTATTTGTATTTTCTAGCAAGTATAAGAATGATTATCCAGTTCATATGAGATGGTATCTAAATAATCATGTAAATTTAGTCTAAATACATGAAGTGTTAAAAATCACATCAAAACACATATATAGATAACTTAACATGAAAATTAAGAGCAACGAATTCGACAATCAATTATAAAATACACAAGGAAAAAAATAAAAATAAAAATTGAAAAGATATGTACCTTGCATATATCAAAGTTTACCATTTGGATATGTGCTATCGTGGTTGTTGAGGATAAATGACGGAGTGTATCCATGTATAGAGAAACATGAAAATAAAATCAGTGTTTAACAATTTTTGAATGATGAATTAGTTTTTACGGTTGAAAAATTCATGACTGGAGTGAAATTTCACGGACCCTGTTGTGCAGTTGGCGCAAAGTTACACACAATGCTCGTTAATTTATAGGAGTCAAGTAGGGCTACAATGAATTGTTAAGGGTATTTACGTATTTTTACATTAATATGCTACACGTCAATTCCATGATGGTCGGTTTGCTTACCGTTTAGAAAATATATATAAAGTAGAATTAATGGCTTCTCAATTATTGTCTATACCATGTAATTTTGTTGATATATGCTTATTAATAGTGCATTTACAACATCATATTTAAAGTAATATTATGGCCAATTTGTTTCATACATGGTTATTAAATTCCACATTTTCTTCTTGTGTCATACCGTGCGAAATTAATTACTAAAATTAACATAAAATATATTTTCAACGTAATAAAAACGTTCTATATTTGTTCTATCTTTACAACTCTCTCTCTCTCTCTCTCTCTCTCTCTCTATATATATATATATATATATATATATATATATACTCTAGTATTTTTCAAAATTAAATGCAAAAACATCCCATTTGATATCTCTAATTGTTAAACATAAGTTGGATTAATTATCCTTATTGTCGGATATTATGTACTTCTTATTTAGGCATTATATCATTTGTTGTAAAAGCGCAAGTAGAGTGTACTATTTACTTTGTGTTCATAGTATAACATAAATCTTCGTGATTTAGAATAGTGGACTAAAAGACATTCATGTCTATATAAAAACTATAAAATTTCTATGTGTTTGATTTACTGTTTTACATACTTGTATATTTCTGAAAGCAAACAAACACTTTGAAGAGCTAAAGATTAAAAAGGAATTGTAAAACTGGGGATAAAATCTTTAAGTAAGAAAAACTTGTTTGAAAAACACTTGACATAAATCCGTTGCATACAAGTTTCAAACTCTTATATAATTTGAAACATATAAGTAAAATCCGACTAGTGGTCAACTTACGCTAAACAAGCTTTGTGCGCAGACATCTAAGTAGTTTCATAAGCTTCGATTAGTTTCCTCTGCTGATAAGAAAAGTTAGAGAAAGTTTAAAAGGTACAGAGGTCTAATCACCCCCTCTAGACCTCATCTGACCACTTGTGACCAACGAGTAGTATCAGAGCAAGTGGTTCATTTGAATCATTTGTCTGATCAACAAGCTTGATCCGAAGTGTATTTTACAAAAGTTTCCAAAAAGAGCACATTTTTTTGGAAATATAAAATCTTTTGAAAATGTATTGTATTAGCCATGTTCTCCACATTGGCAGTATGAGTTTTCAAGATTGGAAAATATGCATGAAAATATTTCTTGCTGCTTATAATGAAAATATGTACACGTGCATAACTAGAGGTCCGATCAAAATCACGAAAACAATCAAAGTCAAAGATCAAGAGACGGTAGTTTACAAAGAACTTGAAGAGATGAAAGCTGAAGAAATTAAGATGAATAATCTTGACAAAGTTCGAAGATTCATCATCATGATCAGAGCCCTTAATAATGACAGGTTTGATAAAGTCAAACAGTGTAAAACATCAAAAGAGATGTGGGACAAAGTTCGCGGCATGAGCGAAGGAAATGATGCAATCAAATAGCATAATATGAGTATAACTCTTGAGAAATTGGAAAACTTCAAAATGAAGTCCGGAGAAATCATTGACCAGATGGATACCAGGCTTACAAGGACATTAACTGAAGTGTTAAAGTTGGGAAAGACCTTTCCCGATAAAGAGATCACCATCAATGTTCTAAAGGCACTGTCTCCCAAGTTCAACATTAAAATCTCAGCAATGGAAGAATCAATAGATTGGGGAAAGATCTATCTGACTGAGCTGTTTTAGGTACTCAAGGCGTATAAGTATAAACTGCCTAGGGTTGGTATAGAAAAAACTTCAACTTCTAATCCCACTGCTACCTTAGTTGCTGCAGAAAAACCAAGAAGATCAGCTGGAAAAGAAAAGGACATGTACTCATCTGATGAGACCATGCTGCTCAACAAAAAGGAGTACACTGATGCAGATGTTGCGTTGTTACTAAATGGATTCAAAAAGTTCTACAAACAAAAAATGAAGATCAAATATAACAATACTTCTACTTCTAACCCTACCTCTCATTCTCATGATAGTAAGGATAATTATAAATCCAAATTAATGTGCTATAACTGCAGGAAATTGGGACATTTCAGCAAGGACTGCCCATATCCTAAAGCTGAAAAGTACACAGAGGAGGAAAAGAAAATTAGAAAGGAGAAGAGACACAATAAGAGCACAGTACTGTTGGCTGAAGCTGAAAAAATAGCAGCCATCTACTTATCTGACTGAGATTCAAAGACATCAGATGATACCTCTACTGAAGAAGAGACACCTGAACTACTATGTCTCATGATCAATGAATCAGATGACTCTGACAATAAGGTAACTCTTTCTGAAGAAAAAAATGCGCTATTTAATTCGTGTGAACAAATGATTATTAATAACACGAGCGTTGTTGCTGCATTTGCAAAGCTTAAGCAAGAGATGATTATGCTTAAAGAACAAAATGCTTCCCTAAAACTTAAGGTTGAAAAACCGCAAGAATCAGCTGAGTATAAAAAACATGAGAAAGAGATTGTATCTCTAAAAGTTGAGTGTGAAGTTTATAAGGGTAAAATCCTGGAACTTGAAAAGGTTATTGAGTCTTATGATAAGTCTTCTGTTGTATCAAATAACATGCTTACTAAATAGAAACTGCTTTTAGAATAAAAAAGTTTAGAACTGAACCGTGCTGAAAAATTTATATCTGCTGATAACCGTAAAGTTATCTTATATGTTCAGAACAATAAACCAGCTTCACCTAGAGAAAAAGGGGAAGAAATATCCAAATGCTAATAAGGGTAAAAATCCTAAAACTGAAAAACAGACTGGTAAAGTTAAACAGCAGAGTAGTCCGAATAAGTCTGCTGATAAGAGCAAAAATAATCAGACTAGTAAGTCGTTTGTTAATGAGCAAGTTAAGAATAAACCAAAGAAGCAAAGAAATCATAAAAATGAAAATGCTTGGTATGGAAATGAGTCTCGTTATGTGCAACCTGCTTATCCTTTATATTATCATGCACCTCATTATCCATCTGGAGACAGCAAATAAGGCAAGATTTTGGCAAGTGGAAAGCTTATCAAACGAAACATTGAGATTTAACGTCTCTTATGTCAAAGGCCTAAAGTACAATCTGCTGGGCATAAGTAAATCTTGTGACAAAGGATTTTCTGTTATCTTCTAATCAGATAAGTGCTATGTGGAGCAAGTTGGAACAAAGAAAGTGATATTATCTGGAAGAAAACAAGGAAACATCTATATAGTTGACTAAAATTCTATGGACATGAATTCTAATGTTAGTTTGGTGGCTTCTACACCAATGAAGTTAGTTGGCTATGGCACAAAAGAATGAATCGTGTGAATTTCATGGCCATCGAAATTAATCAAGAACAATTTGGTAGAAGGAATTCAAAAGACAATCATGAGCAAGGACAAGCTTTGTGATGCATATCAGAAGGGCAAACAAATCATGTCATCATTCAAAAGCAAGAAGCACCAATTTTCCAACAGAATTTGGAGCTACGTCACATGGATTTTTAGGTCCTATTGATCCTATCAGCAATGATGGAAAGAAATACTGCCTAGCTGTTGTGGATGATTATTTAAGATATACTTGGGTGATTTTCAGAATAGTGAAACCAAGAAACATCTTACTAATCTGATGGAGTTGATCCAGAATTAAGAAGAGCTTAAAAATATTAATGATCAAATCAGATAGGGGCACTGAGTTTACAAACTCTACTTTTGAAGAGTATCGTAATTCTAGAGGAATCAGTCATGAGTACACTGCTGCCAGAACCCTTCAACAAAATGGAGTTGTTGAAAGAAGAAACAGAACTCTAAAGAAGCTATCATGACAGTGATAGCTGAAGCAAAACTGCCTCAAAGATTTTGGGCAGAAGCAACAAACACAGCTTGTTACACACAGAATAGATGCATGATCACCAAATGTCAAAACAAGACACCTTATCAACTGTGGAACAACAGGAAGCCTATTATTCACTATCTTAGAATATTTGGTTGTAAATGTTTTGATTTGAATAATGGGAAAAATCACCTTACTGCCTTCGCAGAAAAGGTTGATGAAGTTGTACTTGTAGGATACTCTACTGTTAGTAAAGCCTATAGAGTATTTAACAAAAGGACTTTACTTGTAGAAGAATCAATTCATGTAGTATTTGATGAACCTAAAGTCCAGGACATGAGTGAATGACTCCATAAAGGAGCATAATATAAGCATAGCTCTTGAAAAGCTTGAAAAATTCAAAATGAAGTCTGGAGAGACCACTGACCAGATGGATACAAGGTTTACAAAGACTCTCAACGAAGTTGTAAAATTGGGAAAGAGTTTCACGGACAAAGAGATCACTGTAAAATTTCTCAAGAAGCTACCACCGAAGTTCAATATGAAAGTCATAGTTGTGGAGGAATCCAGAGATTTGGAAAAGATTTTCCTTACCGAGCAGTTCTCAGTACTCAAGCCATATGAGTATAAACTGGCAAGGATGTGGATAGTCGAGTCGTCTAGTTCTAACCCTAGCGCTGCCTCGAGGCCGCAGACAGACCAAAGAAATCAGCAGGGAGACCAAAAGAAAATGACTCATCTGATGAAACCATGCTGCTGAACAAGAAAGAATACACTGATGGCGATGTTGTGCTGTTGTTTAACGGATTCAAGAAGTTCTACAAAAGAAAACTGAAGAGAAAATACAACAATGCTTCCACTTCTAGCCCTACTTCTCATGACAGTAAGGATAATTTTAAATCCAAACTAGTGTACTATAATTGCAGGAAATTGGGACACTTCATCAAGGAATGCCCATATCCAAAAGCTGAGAAATATATGGAAGAAGAAAAAAATGTAAGAAAATAAAGGAGACATAACAAGAGTAAAGTATTGTTGGTTGAAACTGAAAAGATAGCTGCCATCTACTCAATTGATTCAGGCTTAGAGACATTTGTAGATGACTCTGTTGAATAAAGACACTTGAACTGCTCTGTCTCATGGCTAAGGAATATGAAGATTCCGACACCGAGGTAACTCTCACTGATGAATAAAATGTGATATTTAGTTCGTTTGAACAAATGATGACTAACAACACAAGTGTGGTTGCTATTTTTGCTAAGCCTAAGGAAAGATGATGCTAAAAGAACAAAATGATTCACTGAAACTTAAGGTTGAAAAACCACAAGAATCAGTTGAATACAAACAGCTTGAGCATGAGAATGAATCTATGAAAGCGTATGAAATTCATAAGGGAAAAATCATGGAGCTTGAAAAGATTCTTTTGCCATATGCTAAGTCTTCTGAAAAGATAGATAACACGACTAGTAATCGTAGACTTGGGTAAATGCCATTAATGGTTCTCATTATCATTTATTTTTTACAGAGTGGTCTCTCTTGTGTTTTTCTTCCCACGTTACCCCACTATGAAATATTTGTTTCACTTTGATCATTTTCAGGTGGTACAAGGTGAACTAAAGTGCCAAAACAGTTTTACGAGGGACTAAATTGATAAAGAAAAAGTTTTACGAGGGACTAAATTGATACAAAACAATTTTATGAGGGAGTAAAGTGTAACAACATAAGTAACAACCCTTTTTAAATGACCAAAGTGAAATAAACAATTCATAGTGGGGACTAACGTGGAAAAAAAACATAAGAGAGACTATTCTGTAAAAAGTTAATGATAAGGAGGACCATTAGTGGTGTTTACCCCAGAGACTTTCTTATGATTAGACAGGTTTAGATTTTAATTACTTTGAACAATTCACATCTTCAGGTAACAACAGGGGTAATCATGTTTGTTCAGAATCTAAACTCACTTCACAAGTAAAAGAAACAAAAGGGAAAAAGTCTCAAAGTTCTACTAAGGGTAAAGAACCGAAAAGAACAAACAGACTAGTAAAGCTAAATAGCAGACCAGTCCTAAGAAGTCTGATAATAAGAGCAAAAACAATCAGACTAGTAATAAGTTTAAGAAGTTTGTTAATGAGCAAGTAAGAAGGAAACCCAAGAAGCAAAGAACTTATAAAAATAATAATATTTTATATGAAAATGAGACTTATTATGATGACAGTTATTACAATGTGCAACCTACTTATTCATCATATTATCATGCACATCATTATCCACCTCACTAAGTTGCTGCATATCCTGCTCATTATCCTATTCATGTTTATCCTGCATTTCATGCACATTATCCTGCTTATGAGCATTACTCACATCATAATGATTATTATCATGATACATCTGCTGAACATTATGATGCACCACAAGTCACAAAGGCACCATCAAAATCTGCTGAGCCTAAGAAGCCTAAAGTTACCAAATTTTGGGTTGTCATGATAGAATAGTATCCTGCAAGCCAACTATTTCGGCTACAATTAATTTGTAATAATTAAAAAAACTATTCAATTATATTAATAGATGAATCCAATTAAATGATCACCTTCATCTTATGAATAATTGTCTGACATAAGGATGAAAGTACATAGATCACAGGGCTATGGGACAACCCGTGGATTGATCTTCAAGGCTATGATCTAAAACTAATTCAAGGGTCGTAGAACCCACTTGAGATGGGACATCAATGAATTCGGTTAGACCCTTACGAGTGTGTATACTTCGATGAGATAGAGGACACTACGGTCCACGAGCGTGACTGGGATAGTCGATACACATGATGGATGGCTTGCTGTGATGGCAAGAGAACTGAATACCCCAACTAGGAAATAACTCACCATGGAAGCGGTAGATGCATATCGAGGATGAAGTTATCCATATTTACAATATTCTACGAGGAACGACCTTATTACTTGAGGTGATAGGATCTATCTGGTGCATGAACTTCTATGCTTTGATGTGAGTTCCGACTGACTGGAGTCTACCAAAAGGTCTCTATGGATTGATGTTGGAGAGGAACGTATGCAGGCTCATATCATCAACAGATGATCCAATGACCTGACTTGATAGGTTGGGAGCTTCTCCTATGAATCTCTGTGATAAACGTATTCCGATAAATCCTTGGCCAAGGTATCTGATGACTTTATGAAAGTAACTCATTAAGGTTAAGTCAAAGGGAATATTTTCAAGACCATAATACATATAGTCGAGACAAGTAAGGAAACTGATGAAAGTCCATAACCTTAGTATTAATTGGGAGACCAACTAATTGAAGGATTAAGTCGTACATGGTTATTGTAAAGGAAACAAAGGTTCATTGAATTAATTCACAGTTATTGGGCTTCGCGGACTTGTGGGCATACATCGGCGGCGGAGTGTGGGAGAATTCCCAAATTAGCATGGTGTTGATTTGAGGAATGTTCAATTGACTTTAAGAGTAAGTGATTACTCGATTAATTGAACGAAGATTTAATTATAACACACGGCCAATTATGTGGTGGACTTACGGGAATATACACAATACACATGGAGCGAAAACAAGTTAAATGAAGAAGGGTGGGATCGACTGGGTCGACCCAGATGGGCATGAGATGATCTAATTAGATTAGATCATCATATGAATTAAATTGGATTTAGTTATGAGAAGTAATTAAATAATTAGATTTGAAGATTAATTAATTAAATAAATAAAATTATATTGGAATTAATTTATGGGATTAAATTGGATTTAGTTATGAGAAGTAATTAAATAATTAGATTTGAAGATTAATTAATTAAATAAATAAAATTATATTGGAATTAATTTATGGGAGTGAATTTAATTAAATAGGCTTGAAGTCCAAATTAATTAAATGAGAATTAATTGAATGAGCCAATTGATTTGGAGATTAATTGGAAGACTATGCATTCAATTAATCACAAGTAGGGCTGTTAATGGGTCGGACTCGGACCGGATCAGGGCAGATCCGGATCCGAGTCCGATTTCCATTTCTTCTATTCGGATCCGCTCGGATCTGGAATATTAGCAACCGGATCCGAATCCGGCTGATATCCCGGATCCGGATAAATTATCCGGATCCATTTAGCAAGCTAATTTTTTCCCCGTTTTCCTCCAAATCACTTGCAGATTCCACAATCATGAATTAAAAATGTAAAATTTTACTTACTTCATCGAAACTATTGCCTAAAAATTATAGAAGATGGAATATGATGGACAAATATAAACGATAAAAATTAGAACAAAAGAATAAACAAAAATATAAGTAAAAAAGATATAAACATAGACAAAGAAGAAGAAAACTCAATATTGAGAAATAGAAGAGAAGATAAAAATTGAAGGATGAATGGTTATGGTTTGATTTTTCTTATTAAATAGTATAAATTAATATGTTGTAGACCCAATTAGTTATCTTGTCAGTCCACCAACATCACTCATGCATTTCTTTTTAAAATTATTTTTAATATAGTAAAAGATTTTAGTGGAACATAGATAGTTTTATTTTTATTTTTATTTAAATACATAATATATAAACAACATATAGTAATATATATCGGATACGGATATGTAACGGATCGGATCAACCTAGATCCATATTCGCTCTATATAATTCGGATTACGGATCTTCTTAATCGGATCAGGTCCATCAGATCACTAATCGGACAATTATCCTAATAAATCGGACCGGATTCGGATCGGATCCGGATGAAAATCCGCCCCATTGACATCCCTAATCACAAGATTGGTCTTACAAATTAATTAAGGCCTAGCCCAATTAAAATGAAGGACTTAGCCTTGTTGACAAGTAATAGGAGTTTTCTAGTGTTAACATGATTTGAGATATATCTAAGAAATTTAAGATTCCTAGTATCTATAAATAAGACTTATTAGTCTTGGAGATTAATTACACTTTTTTGTCTTCTATTCAAAAGTGAAAACAAGAAAAATCCTAGCCACTCCTAAGCAGAAAGTCGCCCACCCTGTGCAAGAAGTCATTCGACTTCTTGTCTTTAGTTTCTCTTCTAATTTATTTGTGTTTTAGTCGATCAGATTTGTTAGAGTATTGGTGTAATTGTGGTGTACTGAACCGTAGAGACGCAACATGTGGGGCGTTTTATAAAAGCTGCATATCCAATTTATGGAGAAAGAAAGGGGGCAACTTTGTTGTCAAAGTTCTACACAGATCCAGATATACAGAGTTTCTTTGGATTAGCAAGGAACGAGTTGTAAACCAGATTTGTTTATATGTTCTTCTTTTATATAGTTTAAATATATATCGAATTGTATCCTGACAAGATTCCCAACAATGGTATTAGAGCCAAATCCGGCTCTATATTTAAACTAATGAGAAAACTCAGTGGATTAAAGATTAAAATCATATGTTTGATTTTTGATGTTGATTAGATTAATCTATGGTTGTATTATTTGTAGTCATAACTGGCGCACTTAATGAAGCTAAGAGATGAGAGGTAGAGATTGTTCCATTGGGCGTACTAAAATTTGTATCAACAAAAGTTTTGAGTCCTGCAGTTTTATCAGACAAGAAAAATAAGTACAAATAAAATTTTAAAAAATGCGTTACAATCTCTATTTGATCCTCTGATTCTATCTGTAATAATGCGACTTCGGAATTTGGTGAATTTGATCTTCTCCAGAGTAGCTTTGATTTTAGCAAACGATAATTTGGGGCGATATTGCTTAATCCCGAATTAAAGTGTGATATGATTTGAATCTTCGTGACAAACAATTTGAAAATCGCCTCGAACATTTCGTTTTTGTTGGACTTTGCTCTTTCGGAACGTCACGGATCTCCAAAAACTTTAATTTGAGGGCTTAATAACTTGATCTCAAATTAACGTTGAATTTATTGAAGAACAACTTGAACTTGATTAAGGACACCTTGGATTTGATGAAGAACTCCTTGAAATTGATGAATAACTTTGTAGAGAGGATTTTGCCCTTCTACAATTTGTATTTTGGAATTGATTTTTGAGTTGTGGTTTTCATCTTGAAGTTGACCTCTATTTATAGGTGAATCTTGTAATATGTTTCTTATAATGCAGGGCAATTTAGTTGCTTTTTCATTTCTTGTATGACAAAAAAATATTTGATTTTATATTCTTGTCATTTAAAAGATATATTCTACAAATATTGAATTATATAGAAAATTTATAGGCAATATTTCCTTGCTTATAAATTTTCTACCCAAACTTGCCTTATTTACAAATATTTGATTTTATTTGCAAGATTATTCAACTTGGCAACATTAATTTTTGGCATTACAATTTATCTGATCCGATATGAAGATGTCTAGAATTACTTATTTTCAGAGATTTAATTATCTTTGTGGAGTTAAAGAAACGAGTTGGGCATTTTGATGGTGATTTGAGATGAAGTTTCTCGTTGTAATATGGGTCGTTGTATTTTGTAAGTAATATAGACATTAATTAAGCCTTTGTCTATAATTATGGAGTTAAAACGTTGTTGTAATAGCTCTTAGTTATTAGATGATTTGTACTGAATAAATTTCATTGGATTTTTTTTGGGTACTTTTGCAAGACTATTATTAAGATACTTTTTAAAGTTGGAGATTCGAGGCTTCGTGTTTGTGGTTAATCGCAACGATGCGGCGATCGATTCTCATATTTGTGACAAAATGGTATTCATGGAGACGGTCTTGGGTTATTGATCTGAACTCGACGAGGACGTAGAGTATTTGAGTTGGGGAGATTTTAACACCCCAATCTTATATATTCATGGCTATCCTCTGGGTAGTCACGACACTTTTGCATAAAAAGTGTCCCTAAAACTCCCCTAACATGCCGGATGGTGGCTACCTCAGAAGGTAGCCACGACAATTTGGTCAACTTCTATTTGTTAACATGGACTTAAGCATTTTAGGTTGAATTGGAACAATGATATTGACAAGGAGAGTGGTGAATCATAGTCCTTATAAAAATTAGATGCCAATCTTAAACTTAATCAAAAGTAATCTTGAACTTGACCAATTTTTATGGCATATATATAAACTTTCATACCGTTTTATATTCTAAAAAACTTATTCAAGTAAATACTTGAAATCACTAAATTAAATATATTTAATAATAAAGAATAACTGAATAATATAATTCCAAGTTTTAATTCGTTATTTAAATTCAAAAATATTTTTCAATTTTATAAATGTTTTGTTTTAATTTTAAAAATTAACGTTCTGAAGAAATTTAGATATTTTAACTAGGATCTACCCATTTTATTTGGGTTACTCCATTTTGAAACTATAGAAAAAAAAAATTTTAACTATTTTAAGATTTATTTAAAAAACTATTACTTAGAGAAGGATTGGGAACAAGATAGACATTGTACATAATTTGTTTCTTTGTTTTCACAAATACTAATACTAGAAGACGTATTTGTATTATTTAAATTTTAAAGTAATTTCTATAATTTTACCTAACCTGAGGTGGATGCAATTATCATTATATAATTCTATATCAAAATTAGATTTAAATTAAGTCAGTTCAACTTCAGACTATCCTAGTTAGAGGTCAAGTGGGCCGAGTTGGGTCAGCCCGGTTCGGTTAAGTAACCGTGCTGTGCTCTTATGATGAAGAAAAGACTCAACACTTCAAGCACACCACAATTGGGCTATGCTGGGCCTCGAATAGGCTGTTTTGGATCTGGGCTTAGGCCGAGCCATCTAGAATTGTTTGGGCTTTAAGGGCATTATTAAATGAGGTTTTTTCAATTAATTTTTGGTTTAGTTTGTCTAACATTTTCTGTATTTGACATTGAGAAAAATGTTTAATAGTACGAAGAAGAATATTTTTATTGCTGAGGTCCCATCGTCCCAGTACCAAGAGGTCTCGGGTTCAATTTCCGACAATGTGGATATTTATTCTAGCTATTACTAGTATATGGTAGTCGTCTATTATTTAAAATTCTTTATACTTGAGTAGTGAGTTCTGATGTAATAATTATTGGATGAGTATATTCTAAAAAAAAGAATATTTTTATTAAAAATCAATACAATTGTTTTAGTTTAACCTCGAATAATTGCAGATTGATAGGAAAATTCTTCCCTAGTTTATACCTGGAAAAAAACTCTAAAACTTGTGACTGGTAACGTATCATATTAATCTTGCACACAATAAATGATGTGGTGCATTTCTAGTCCAAATTCCTGTTATAAGATATTTTCAGATATTTGCATGAATTTGTGCAGATGGATAATTGAAGTAATTTAATGTAATAAAAGAAAATGTACAACTCATTATGCACAATGTTAGGTATCTCAATAACTACACTTCATGAGAATATGGAAGGCCATCTTAATGTATAGTGTCCGTAGGAACAGTCAAAAAGCCAAGGTACTCATTCCAATTGATCCACAGTTACCAATATATGCTTAATTTCTAATTAAGGTCCAAATCTTTATCCATTAATGGAGGAATTTAAATTAATTGACAGCACTTAGGGAATATTGAGTAAATTTGTTAAACTTGAAGCTATCTTTAATTCCTAAAAAACTTGGTAATAATTTAATGCCTCTTCAATTTTTCGTTCACCTTTTAAAGTTTTACTTTGTTGAACGATTGATACATGTAATAATATATTGGTCTATAACTTAACGCGTTGACATCTCTGCAATATCAGTAACATTTGTCAATGATAAAATTAAAAGTCGATGTATACATTAACTTATGTTCCTCTTATCGAAATTTGACGAATTTAGTACATGTCACCATGTCGATGAAAATAAGAGTACGAATTCGATCATGGATAAGTACAACATCACAATCATGTACTATACAAGAATCAATGTTAACTTTATTGGTGTTGAAACACTGATATGAATGACGTAATAATCTGATAATAATATATAATGTATACGAAAAATAGGCTTTTCTATAATAATATCCGCACCAGCTGTCAGACAACCACGTAAAAACTCTGATAATCCAATTGTGTACATCAACCAATGCTTCATTTATAGGTTCTAGATGCATTATTGACAAAAATCAACAAACATATAGTGGTGCTATGGGTGTGTACTATGCAAGGAATATGCTCCGAATTTTCCATATAATATCAATTAAATCTTTAATCTTATCACACTTTAAATTAGCATATTCAACAACTATGAGCTTGGAATCAATCATCATGTGGAATGGATACACTTGAAATTAAAAAAATGATATGAGGAGAATAAAATTAAGGATATAAGATTTGCATAGGACAATATAGATCCTGTCTTACATATATAAAATTTGACCCCCGGAATCGGATAATTAAATATAACCATGTAAAGTTAGGTCAAACTAAAATAAAATAAAATAGAATATATAGTACGACAAATAATGTACCAAAAATGGGCTTGTATCCTCAAACAACCCAAAACTGGCTTATATTGTTTTTCGGTGACTGCAAAAGACATTTGGCCAAACTTGAACCCAAGGGCCAGTTTTACAACCCCCCACCCACCCCCCACCCCCCAATATCCTCTCACTTGTCGATGTCCAAATTTTGTTTACTGGGTAGAACAAAAGACAAAAATACCCTCTATGATTTATATAACTATCAAAAAAATTTCTATGTTATTTTAATTTTTAAAAATTTTATATAATTTCAAATAAGTGTCAAATACACCCCCAAAAAAGAGAATGTGTTTCAAACGCCAAAATTGCAAGTATTTGTTCGCATTTTGCTTTCGATATAACAATTTTACCCCTGACATCGAAAGACAAAAATACCCATAAGCTTTGTTTAACTCCCAAAAAAACCCCTATGTGTCATTTTAAATCTCCAAAAAACCCCTGTGTTTGATTTTATATACCACACTCGACTCAAGTAGTATATACTTATTTTTTCAAAAAGAATAAATAAATTTAAAAATAAAAACACGTAGGGGTAATCTTGTCATTCCAACAAAATATAAGTATATACTACTTGGGTCGAATGTGGTATTTAAAATCAAACACATGGATTTTTTTGGTAGTTAAAATAACACAAGAGATTTTTTGAGAATTAGACAAAGCATATGTGTTTTTGTCTTTTGCTCTTACTAGGTATGTCACATTGAATATGTAAGATACTTGCAGGTAATTAATTAATTACATAATTATCAAAAAAAAATAATTAATTACATGTTCGTTTGTGTGACAGATTTTGTGCTATGGATTTCATGTTATCTAAAGAAAGCTAATTGTGATTCATAAAATATACTTCATCTCTTTCATATTAATTCTTATATTCGCAAAATTTTTATTTTTTATATTAGTTTTCACATTTGATTCATAATGTAATTTTATTCTTTCAATTTTATCTTTTTTCACTTTTAGGCGTACACAATAAATTAGAGTGCACGAATGTTAATGTCAATGTCAATTATCAACGTAATCATTAAAAGAATTTTTTTACATTTTATTTTTGAAAATTAACTAATTAAAGAGTTTCTTAATCTGTGTAAAAATGACAAATATAAAAATTAAAAATGAAACTGATAGAGTTACTATTTTAATAGTATCTGGAGTTGGTTAAGATTTATATCTGGTTAATTGTACTATCCAGAAGCTTTAACTAAAAATATTTATATTATATGGAGTAATTTATTTTATAACATAATACCAAATCAAACACTCGCTCGTAAATAAATTGTTTTTCCCAAAAAATGATCTAATTAATAATTTGTATTAAATCCATTTTATCTAATCCATCCAAAGATAGTTCAAATGAATGGACTTAACTCGCGGATATTATTTCGACCAATGAATCTAATATCACTAAATTTTATTCAGACTGATGAAACTGTTTTTTTATTTTTTTGTGAATTGGCATTTTATAAACTCTTGCTAGCTTTATTTATAAGTTTTAGTACTATAATTAATGAAAGGTTAGTTGAGTTAAATAAAAACTAATTTTAGTATAGCTAACTTAAATATTTATAATATTTTATGAAAATTAAGAATAAAAAAGTTCTTGAAATTAATATCAATTTTTGAAATAAAACTATAATTTAGTCAAGAGAATATATAAGCACATTAATGTAGTCTTCAAAAGGACGAGAGTGGGTATGTAACATGTGGTGTGGGACACAAATAAATAAATAAAGTAATTGTAATGAAAAAATATTTATATATTCATGCTTAATCAAGGTCCAAAAATACTATTATAAAGGTGGCCATATACACAAGCATAAAAAAAAAATTAAATAAAAAAAAAATAACACTTTGAATTTAATCAATGCCGACACATGCCACCATATGAGATGAAGAGCCAAAAGTAGTAAATAATTATAATGGTATCTAAAGACAAAGCAAGATTCTCGAGGAATCATCATAGAATATTTTTTTCCTCTTACCTAAAAGATAATATAAACAAACACCGAATATACTTGGCCAATCAAATCACTAATCACTAATTAATACCAAATTCATAATTGTTAATATATTAATTATCCAATAATCTTTAATTACGTTGATGCATATGCTTCTAATGCCAGGAGAATATACCCTGAATTGGGGCCATTGATTCTTACATGACAGCTTAGTTTATTAATTTCTACACCACAAAAGCAATAAAACAAACTTTGTCTTTTTTACGTTTGTTGGCATCAATTCATGGTATAGTTTGGCTTTGTTCTCTTTAAAGTGGTAGCTTCCATGTTTTAAGATTTTCAAGTTTGATGATTAATGGTAAATAGGGCTTAAATCCAAATCAAACTATATGATACTGGACTCAAGTTTGTTTGATAGAAGCTCGTTTGAGTTCAGTTAGTTACACTGATCAAACAATTAATTTTGAATATTAGTTTTCGTTCGATAACTTACAAAGCTCGACTCGAGCTCGACTCGACAAGCTAAAAATTGATGAAAATACATGTAAAATATCAACTACTCGATATATGGCTCGAGTTCATTTGATAAAAAAAACTCATTAAACGATCAAACTAAGCTCAAACACAAAGTTTCGAACTCGATAAAGTCCAAACAAAGTTTGAACAGTGTGTCGTTCGACACTACTCGACTCGATTACACCCCTATTGATAAAGTTACATGCATTACTAATTTTTACTTTAATTAAAATTATTTGGTAGCGAAGAAGGTGATTTTTTTTAATTAGATTTTGGACCTGGTCTAATCCCTTTCGAGACATGTCATGTATATTAAATAGAAACCTCTCTCAATAGAAATTCAAATATAGGTTCGTCATTGTAAGTATTAGTACCTTCAGATTTACCAATCATTTATTGGTAAAAATTGATATTTTTATCGATTCACTTGTTAAGATTTTGTTATTAACAAAAGACATATATCCATTTTCGTGCCATGTTTGTATTATATTAATGTATGTATTAGTAAGTACTGTAAATATAATTTTAGACAATGAATTTAATATTGCAATGCTAATAAGGTGTAAACATAAATCTGTAAATAAAAGATATAATACTTTCATTTTATAATCGTAATAGGAGCATCTCCAATAACTCTAAATTTAGCTATAGATTCTTCAAATTTTAGTTATAGCTAAATTTAAAGATGGTTCAAATTTGAAGAACCATCTTTGAATTAGCTAGTGCCAAAATCAGACAACCACCCCCAACCACCACATCAACAATGAATTAAATATCTACCGAATTTCGAAAAAATTCTATGAAGTGACCATAAATATGATTAATCATACACACTATAAATTAAATAATCAAAGTAAATTATTTGTAAAAAATGTCATCAACTAGGGTTCCAGGAATCCTCCGCCATCGACAACTAAGAAAAATGGAGAGTTCGGGGGCTAGGGCTCGAAGATTCAATTGAAAATTTGGAGCTTGAGGTTGGTATCTTGGGGATTATCTTTGCCGTCGACAACAAAGAGAAAAGAAGTGGGTGATGTTCTATGTTGAAATATTTTGTTTAAAAATACCAATATATATCAATTTGATTTTCTCCGTTAATATATGTTGATTTTGATTTATTTGTTTGCTTAAATCGTTAAAACATACATGTTCGAATTTAACCGTTTATTTGAATAATAAAATTAATAATTTTGATTTAATATTGTACAACTCAAATATTAAGTATTTATTATTTATATTTTATATATACGATCGATGTAGTATTATATAACTTACAATATCTGTTCTAATTTAACAATTGGAATAAACTAAAATATCTAATAAGTAGCCAAAATTTAAAAAATGAATGTTAGAGTGAGTAGCTAAAGTTGGAGAGCTAAAACATTGTAAATTTAAAACTTCAAGAAGTTTTTTGACAATACTATTCGAAATGCTCTATTATACAAGTCCTTAATTGTATCTTTACCCTTAAAGTATATTTTAAGGTGAAAATCAAGACATGTGGCTTGAGTTTGATATAACATATTTTAAGCTCGATTTGTTATTATTATTTGGTACCTTTTAAAACTCAATTCGAGTTCGATTAATTAAATATGCTAAAAATAGTAACATATATAAAATATTAAGCTATCCGAGTTCGATTACAGTTTATTTGATTAAAACTCGATCAATTTAAACTTAAATTTATCCAAGTTTAAATGATAAATACATCTCTGTAAGGAATTCAACCAAACTTACTTGAACAAATTTATAATTTATTTAATTGTTTACATCCTTAATCATAATAAAAAGTCATAAATAGAGAGGAAATTTAAAGAAAAAAGTATTGGATATACAAAAATCACTACGATGGATAGAACATAATTTCTAAGGTCTGTATGAATTGGTGTTGGCTCGATTTCACGTGATTTTGATTTTAAAAAAATAATTTGTGTGTAATCGACATAGCCTTGAAGCACTTGTTAAATGAGCCATCAATTATTATGAAAATAAATAATTGTGATCGGGAGTCGATCGTATTACCATTTGTTTTACTTTTACTCATTGTTTATCTTTTATTCTATTGACATCAAAATGATTTAAATGTTATAGGAGATCCACGATAACTTGAATTTTCAGTAATATTTTTCACGTTATAACTAAAGTTTCTCCAAATATTTAATATGTTGATTTATAACGTAGAACTGTTATAGAGCTTCCAAATTTTAATTATAAATTCGTAATCGGCTATATTATTATTTGTAAAAGTACCCCCCTCTTCCTCCAAAGAAAAAAAGGGGATAAATGCAAAATACTCTTCTGTGTTATGCTAAACCTATAAGAAATTACCCTGTGAAATTTTTATTGCGCCAAACTTCCTTGTTTTTTCAAAAACTCTGCAAAAAACACCCAATTTATAAAAATAGGTCGTTTTGGATCAACATTTTTCAAGAAATCATTTTAAAAATATATCATGTGAAGTTGTAGGGACCAACTTGAAGTGTTTTAGAAATTATTTCTCTAAATATGTCGATCCAAAACGACCTATTTTTTACAAATTGGGTGTATTTTGCAAGGTTTTGAAAACACAAAGAAGTTTGGAACAATAAAAATTTTACAGGATAATTTTCTTGCAGGTTTAGCATAACACAGGGGAATATTTTGCATTTTCCCCAAAATAAACTAGAAACAAAGCAAACGTCGTTCGTGATTTTATCATCACATCTCAATTTTTGCTTGTCAAAAAAATCATTATTTTTCTAACAAAGTATATTCTCTTCGCCCAAACAATGAGAGGGCATATGAGTATTTGATTAGGTTTTAGTTCGGTTTCGAAAAATTGGTTTAAGTCGTTTCAATAAAACCTTAAAATCTTATTTGGATTGAGTTTAAATATTGGGGTTGAAGGAAAAAGAATAATTTACATGTATCAAATCAATATCTTTTATAGAAAAAATAAATTATATACGTTAAATCATTGTCTTTTATATGTTTGAAATTGAAACCTAAGTTTCGTAATGATTATATTTTAACTCTGTATCGCGAAATCGCTAGACTAAACCAAAACCTATTCAACTAATACTAAGAGTCATCACATTGCGTGTTAAAAGTGTATGTGGACACTAAAAAGGAAAAAAAGGTCTTTATTCCTATTTTTATTCCTATTTTCTTTCTCCACATAGAGTATTTGATAAGAAATGTCTTTGACAAGAAAAGAAATGTCTTTCAGTTGATTCCATAAGTTGGAATAAAATCAGCCTAGCATTGACCATGATAATTACCTAACTCTATATCTGATTTTGGAAATCTCATGTAACATATCCATTAATTTGTCAGAGTAATATGAATCGGAATGATTTAATTATATTAATATACAATCATAGTCCTCATATTTCACCCTCTATCTTCCATATCCATTTGCACATAAACATAATATTAATAAATTTATAAGGAAATTATATTATAAATTAAGGTAGAATAATTGAGTTTAAGTTATATAATAAAATTGAAATAATTGAGGTTAAATGTAAAATAATAAAATAGACTAATTGAGTTCAACTAACGTTAAGAGAAAATTAAATAAACTAATAGTATTTGAGATTATATTTTGCTAACCAATATTTAGATGGTTAGGTAATTAAATTTCGGCAGCAAAGTTCAGGAGCCTATTTGTTTGGTATTTTGAAGAGTTGTGAAAGTAATTGGATTGTAAAATAATATCGATTTGAGTTATCTTGTTTATTTCGATTTGGGAGAATAATTTGAGAAATAAAGTGGGTGTAAATTTTTTTGGAAGAGTTTAGGTTATAGATGTTAGATGTAAGATGTGTTAACTTTATCCCAAATCATATTGAAAATTTTATTAAATCAAGAGCAACATCTAAATGACGTAATAGATGAGTTAAAATTGATTTTGATGATAACAAAAACTAAGTCAGAATAGCCAAACCAACCCAAAAGAGCTAAGCAGTGGAAAGCTTAGTTGACATATTTCAGACTATAGAATTTGAGAAAATTACAAGTATCACACTCAAAAGGAAGTTTGAAGGAATTAATTAAAATGGTTTTGATTGATTAACTATGAATATTTTCATCAACAACAAAGTTCAAGAGAAGATAGTAGAGTGATGACTTCCCTAGAACAGGGAAGTACAATAGTTGAGTCAAACAACAGAGTGACTTTTGATTAGCGAAATATTGAACAAATGTTGACAAAGGAGCTAAGTCAGTAAATTATTTGAACATCAAACACATTCATTGAAGTGTGCTTGTATGGGGATCAGCAAAGTAAATTCAAATGATAAGGAAGAATCAAATACCTCGGACAACAGAGTGCATTTAATGCGACTGATAGAACAGTGCAGAGAACAGTACTGAGACAGTGCAAAGCCGTCTGCAACATTTAGCCATTTGAAATTGGTGAAAAAGATAAGGATAATCCAGGAATTAAGGACCTTTTCAACGGGCATTAAATTTCCATACTCTTATAAACAGTGATCATTTTTAATGAAAAAGATAATTTTAATAGCAAGAACACAAACTTTGCAAGAGATCATCTACGCACAACTGAGAGCAGAAAGAAAACCACTAAGTTGTTCTAAGTGAGCAACTTGGCTAGGTGCTAGGAAAGTTTCTAAGTGATTCTTTCATTTTTTCAGTGTAAAAGTTCGATTGGGCGTATAAATTGTAAACGTCAAGTTTTGTGTTAGTCTAGGTGATTAGTACATTGTCTTCCAACGTGTTAAGGTAGAAGAATGGATTATGGAGATGAGTGAAAGAATTTTACATGAACAGAAAAGTCACTGACTAAGGTTTCATCAACACTGCTGTCGGAGGAAAGGCATTTTAGATTTCTTCAAAAAATATGGCCAAAATCTTCAAGTTACCATATGAAGGAGCTGTGGATATAGCAAAGTATGCTCAACCCGAAATGGATGATTTTTGGGCCCTAGTTGCTTAGGAAGGAGAAATAATGACAAGTTTGACAGTGAAGAAACTACTGAAGCATGAGTTCAACAGGTTTGTTGATATCTCTGCAAAATCTTAGAGTGAAAGGGTGGATCTTTTGAAAGCCTGCCCAAGGAAATATTGCACCACATGATTCTCATCTGGTATGGGAGAAAATTAATTAGGCAGATGTATTGTTCAACTACATATGCTCAAATGTGGAAAAGAAGAATTTATATCATGGAAATGTGTTGAGTGTATTGTTGTCTGGTTCTGGAGAAGCCATTGGAACTGAAAGAAAATACATGTCAACAAGGAGATTAAGAAGTATGAGCTTCCAATGGAAGAGGGAACTACTTCAAATTAAGCACTTCTGGTTTTTGAACCAAAGAAGAAAAATGGGAAGTCTAAGGAAGACAAGTCTGCTTCAAAAAGGGCTAGAACTATAAAGAAAACAACCTCCCCTGAAGCTTTTGTCTCTTCTATTCGAGATCAGTCTGTTGATCTGAATATGGAAGTTGAAAGTGATGCAAATCAAGCTGTGTTGGGATTCGGTAAGATAAAGAGCCCTAGGCACAGAGGAATATAATTATTTTAGGACCTCTTATGGAATCTTGCCAAGATACTACTCTAGTTGTATATATATGAATGTAAATAAATCGATAGTACAAACAGTTGCAGTTATACCTATCTCCTTGCAAATTCTTAGTCAGCAAAACGAACTCTGGTTTCTCCTCCAGTAAAATCGACCCAAGCTCTACAGCAGCGCCCCACGTGTTGCGCCTCTACAGGTTAATACACCACAATATCACGAAAAATAATATATCTTGATCGACTAGAACACAAGATGTATTATGATCTAGGACTTAGGAACGATTTAGGAACAAAATTGAAAACGAAAAATTCTTCCACAGAGAAAAATGGGTTCGGCCGATCTGGTAGGGGAAAGGGAGAGAATTTTTGCTCTGCTCAATTTTTCCTTACTGAGTTCTGTGAAAAATAACTACAAGTAAGCTACTTATAGATATATCCTTAACCTAGTCCTATTAGGACTAGGGTTCCATTCTCCTACATGGGTCATGGCCCTCTCTAATTAGAAGACCAAGTCTTCTAATTAATTCATGGCCCAGTTAATTAATTTTGACCAGACTTTATTTAATCTTCCAATTAAATAGCCCAATTAATTAACTAGTCTCCCAATTAATTAATTTTGACTCTAAGTCTAATTAATTAATTATTCCTTTAATTAATTAAATCCAACTTAATTAATTAATTCACAAATTAAATTCCAATTTAATTTATGATCCTGATCCAATTCCAATTGGATCCTATTTTGTTCCAACTGGGTCGACCCAGTCGACCCACCCATTATAATCGACCCAGTCGATTATTCACCCAATCGACCCAGTCGACTCGGTCATTCTTATTTCCTCGCTTTCGCTTCATGTGTATTGTGTATGCCCCCGTAGGTTCACCACATAATTGACCGTGGGTTATAATTAAATATTATTTAATTATTCGAGTAAGACATACTCTAAATCAATCGAACACTCTGTCGACTGATCATTCCAAAATTAGCACCCCTGCCAATTTGGGAATTCTCCCACACTCCACGGTCGATGTCCAGCCACAAGCCCATGGAGCCCAATCACTGTGAATTAATTCAGCGAACCTTTTATAATTTACAATTTCCATATACGACATAATCTCTCCATTGATCAATCTCCCAGTCGAGACTTAAGGGTATGGTCTTTCATCGGTTTCCCTTTTATTTTGTCTTGACCTTATGTATTCTGGTCTCGAAATAAATTCTCTTTGACTTAATCTTTATGAGCTACTTACATAAAGTCGTCAGATATCTTGGCCAAAGATCTTACCAAAATTAATTTCTCACAGAAATCCATAGGAGAATTTCCCAACCTATCAAGTCGGGTCAATGGATCCTTTGTTGATGATATGAATCCGCATACGAGTTCCTCTATACCCAATATGAGTCCATGGAGACTTTCTGGCGAACTCCAGTCAGTCGGAACTCATATCAAAGTATAGACGTTCTCGCACCAGATAAACCCTATCACCTCAAGTAGTTAGAGATCGTTCCTCGTATACTATTGCAAATTGGAATAACTTCAACCCCGATATGCGACTACCGCTTCCATGGTGAGTTATTTCCTAATTGGGGTATTCAGTGCGCTTGCCATCCTAGCAAGCCACCCACTTATGTGTATCGACTATCCCAGTCACGCTCGTGGACCCCAGCGTTCTCCAGTTCATCGGAGTATACACAATAGTGAGAGTCTAACCGAATCCAACGATGTCCTATCTCGATTGGATTCTACGACTCTTGAATATGTTCTAGATCACGGCCTTGGAGATTAGTCCACGGGTTGTCCCATAGCCCTGTGATCTAAGGACTTCTATCCTTATGCGTAAATAATTATTACATAAGATAAAGTTGACCATTTAATAAAGTGCATTTATTAATCAAAATTGAATAGTTCCTTATTTATTACAATAAATGCTTGCCATACAGCTGGCTTGCAGGACACTATTTCTATCAATCTCCCACTTGTCCTAAAACCAGTCTTTTATGTTCTTGAGTCCCATCTTATACAGATGTTTCTCAAATGCCTTTTGAGGCAAGGGCTTCGTTAGCGGGTCCGCAGTATTATCTTCTGAGTCGACACATTCCATCTTAATGTCTCCTCTACCAATGACATCTCTGATCACGTGGTATCGTCTTTGTACGTGCTTGGATTTCTGATGAGATCTCGGCTCCTTTACTTGCGCTATTGCCCCATTGTTATCACAGAAGATAGTAATGGGCTCAGCGATGCTAGGTATCACATCCAATTCCTGGATGAAGTTCTTCATCCAAACACCTTCCTTTGCTGCGTCACTCGCGGCAATGTATTCTGCTTCGGTGGTTGAATCCGCGGTTGTTTCTTGCTTGGAGCTCTTCCAGCTAACCGCACCACCATTGAGGCAGAACACGTATCCTGATGTCGACTTGAAGTCGTCTACATCACATTGGAAGCTCGAGTCTGTATAGCCTTCCAATTTCAATTCTCCTCCACCGTATACCAAGAACAATTCCGTAGTCCTTCTCAGGTACTTCAGAATTGCCTTTACGGCTATCCAGTGCTGCTCTACTGGATCCCTGATAGCGGCTTGTTACGCTTAGAGCGTACGCTAGGTCTGGTCTAATACATAACATACCATACATTATGCTTCCTATCGCGGATGCATATGGTACTCGAGACATATTGCTTCTCTCTTCAGGCGTCTTTGGGGCCATAGACTTAGAGAGTGCAATACCATGTCTCATTGGAAGCAATCCTCTCTTGGATTCTTCCATATTAAATCTTTTCAAGATTTTATCTATGTACTGTGATTGGGATAGGCCCAGCAGTCATTTTGATCTATCTCGGTAGATCCTTATACCCAGTACAAAGGATGCTTCTCCCAAATCCTTCATTGAGAATTGTGTAGATAACCATGCTTTAGTTTCGGACAACGCTTTCACATTGTTTCCAATGAGAAGAATGTCGTCAACGTAAAGCACCAAAAATTCAACTGTACTTCCACTGATCTTCTTGTACACGCAAGGTTCGAACATGTTTTTGATGAATCCAAAAATTTGGATTGTCTCAACGAAACGAATGTTCCAACTTCGGGAAGCTTGCTTCAGTCCATAAACGGACCTCTGGAGTTTGCACACCTTGTGTTCATCTCCTTTGGATGCATATCATTTTGGTTGCTCCATGTAGATCTCCTTGTCAATATCCCCATTGAGAAATGCAGTCTTAACATCCATCTGCCATATCTCGTAGTTATACCATGCAGCTATGGCCAGCAAGATTCGAATGGATTTAGGCATTGCGACGGGCGAGAAGGTCTCCTCAAAGTCGATACATGGCATTTGAGTGTATCCTTTTGCCACTAGTCGCGCCTTGTAGGTTATTACCTCTCCGTTCACTCCAAGCTTTCGCTTATAGATCCACTTGCAACCCACGGGAGTCACTCCCACTGGTGGATCTACCAAGGCCCGGACCTTGTTTGAGTGCATGGAGTCCAATTCGGATTACATGGCTTCGCGCCACTTTCCCGAGTCTATGTCTAACATAGCCTCTTCGTAAGTCCTTTGGTCGGTTAGAGACTGTCCAGTCTCATGCAGCAGACCGTAGTACCTCTCGGGTTCTCTAGGTTGTCTTTCTGACCTACGAAGTATCGGTGTACTTTCTGGTGCACTTTCATGCTCACGTTCTCCCACTGCCTGTGGCGATGGGTCAACTTGATCGAGCTCTTCGGCCTTTTCGGCTTCAGTGACCTCATCCAGTTCTACGTTGTTTTCCTTCTTGTCCACCAAGAAATCCTTCTCCAAGAAGTGTGCGTTCCTTGAGACAAACGTAGTTTGTCTTGTAGGATCGTAGAACTAGTATCCTATTGAGTTTTCCGGATACCCCACGAATTTGCACAAAGTGGATTTAGTTTCCAATTTATCTCCCACTAACTTTTTAACGTAAGCGGGAGATCCTCATATGCGCATGAATGCGTATGAGGGTGCCTCGCCAAACCATAATTCATACGGTGTCTTTTCTACGGATTTAGAAGGTACCATGTTCAGTATCTTCGTTGTCGTGAGGAGGGCATGTCCCCAAAATGAAAGAGGAAGATCAGTGGCACTCATCATGGATCGAACCATGTCCATCAAGGTTCGATTCCTTCTCTCTGCTACTCCATTTAGTTGGGGTGTTGTAGGAGGAGTCCACTGCGATAGTATTCCATGCTCTACATAAATAATTCAGAAATTCGTTACTAAGAAATTCTCCACCTCGGTCAGAACGAAGAGCCTTTCATCGTACGACCAAATTGATTATCTACTTCCATCTTGAATTCTTTGAATCGCTCAAAGGCTTCAGACTTGTGTTTCAACAAGAACACATATCCATAACGACTATAGTCGTCAGTGAAAGTGATGAAGTAGTCATAGCCACCTCGGGCGCTTTTTCTTAGTGGTCCACATACGTCAGTATGTATGAAGTCCAATGTTTGTTTGGCTCGCTTAGGGTTTCCTTTAAATGGCAACTTAGCCATTTTACCCTTCAGACATGGTTCACATGTTGGCATTTCATCAATGCGATTGATTTCAATCGCGCCAGAAGATGCTAACTTTTGAATCCTTGACTTAGATGTATGTCCAAGTCGAGCGTGCCATAATTGGGCAAATATTTCATTATCTTGTTTCCTTTTGTTTTGTTGTACGTGCATAACTAACTTAGGTGGTTTCATGATGTAAAGTCAATATTTCAATGTACCAAAAACGAAAAACAAGAGCTTTTATTAAAATTAACATTATCCAAAAACATGAATAAAAGTTTTTCATTAAATCTAGGTACATAAATGAAAATTTCCTAATGACTTTATCAAACCACCTAAATCTACTTTTTCCTACGGCCATGGTAGCAGCTCCAGCTCCATTGCCTTATTCAAGGATCCAATCCTCAGGCTCCAGTTTCCTTGATGCTCCCATCACCTACAAGGATGAGAACTCCAGTCAGTGTCTAACACCAAAAATGCACAGACAAAACATATGATATGTTTTCAGCTTCAAACAGTCCATTCAAATGATGTGTCCAGAAATGCAAATTGGGTCCAGTTAAAATATTACGTTCAAGTGATGAGATGAACAAATCTCTAAGTGCTCTAAGCTCTTTTGACATCATATCTATAAAATGACGAGAGAAGAAATAAATACGCAAAAGATTAATTTAACATGCACAAATTTACATATGATATGTTTTCAGCTTCAAGCAGTCCATTCAAATGATGTGTCCAGAAATGCAAATTGAGTCCAGTTAAAATATTACGTTCAAGTGATGAGATGGACAAATCTCTAAGTGCTCTAAGCTCTTTTGACATCATATCTATAAAATGACGAGAGAAGAAATAAATACGCAAAAGATTAATTTAACATGCACAAATTTACAAACATGGTTTTTATTTGTAAATTACTCCCACTATTTTAATCAAAATCTTATGCCCCCACATAAGTTTCGGGATTTAAAATATTCTAGCGGGCTTAAGGCCCAAGTGCAATCTCCTAGTACCCACGACTCGTTGGCCATACTATTTGATTCACTTGGTGGTCGACTACGTCGTCGGTTAACCATCGCAGCTAACCCTTAAGTTCATTTAACCTCATTTTTCGATATGGACCCACGACTCGTGAGACATCCATACTTACTAGCGTTAAATCATGTCCAATACTCGCGGAGAGAAATAGTTCAATCCTAGACGCCCCACGACTCGTGAGACAGCGCTTAAAACCTTGCTATCCCCTCCCTTGGCACTAACTCGTGCATCGAGGCAGTAGATATATCATCTTCCTATAGCTCGACCCATGACTCGTGAGACATCGAGATATATTCGTACAATATGCCTAAGACCTAGTAATTGGATAGGCTCGGATCATAGAGACTATTCATATGCGCCTGTTATACGATTTAATATTCTAATTGAATTTTAAGTTCAATTGGAGGTTTTAAGTTTTCTTGTGCGAGGTCTCATCAGATTATGTTTTATCTTGTTTACGTGATCTATTCTAAGCATGTAAGACATACATCAAAGAATATAAGTAAACATACATCACCTAGCAGGATATGATTGATCGATTGCCCATCCTATGCGATTCATCACGAGCCAAGTGATGAATCAATTGGTCAGTCTAGGGTGGAAATTAAATGTCCTAACTATTACAATTTTCAAACCCATACATCATGGGTCTTCTTGTAATATCCAGCTTGATTGGGCCTCCATGTAATGAATTGGGCCTCCATGTCCTCCAAGGTTATGGGCCTCCATGCGGATCTCCAAGTCTTCATGAGGTCTTCGCGGCTCCAAGCCTAATCTAAGCCTAGCTTACAAATTTAAAATGGTCCTATTCTATTACATTCGTTTGCGCAAGCAAGGGCACCAATCAGGCCCATTAAATTACAACCCATAAAATAAATAAACAAAAAACTATACAGGGCTTAAGGGCAAAATCGATCAATCCACATATTCACTCAAGAACATGCATAAATTCACATAAGGGCAAAAATGTAAATTTACCGGCTCCTTTAATTTTAATTCTAAAAAATAATCTAAGTTAATTAATTTTTGAATTAACAATTAACCTCTAAGATTAATTAACTCTTACTTGAGTTCTAAGTAATCTATATAACTTATCTTGATTATAAATGGTTAATTAAGGTAGACCAAATCTCTAAGATTCCTACCTTATCCAAAACTCCAAGTTTCCCAAATATTCTCAAATCTCCAAGATTCTCAAGATAATTCTATTTTGACTAAATTAGTTTAGTTAAGGTAGTGTTCTAATCTAACAAGATAACTACCTTATCCAAAAACTCTAAGTTTCCTAATCTTCCAAAATTCTCCAAGATTTTCAGGACTTCCAAAATAGGCGTGTTTGAGATCAACCAAAATTCAGCCACGGAGTGACGAATAGGACACCGCCACGTGGCAGCACACACGCGGCCACGGAGGCCGCGCGTGAGCCGCACGCAGCGGCTGCTGTCGAGCGTGAAATCGCGCAGCAGCGTGCTGCTGCGCGTTGCCAGCACGCGGCAGACTGCCCGTAGGCAGCTGCCGTGTGCTGCACGCGCAGACAGCGCGCTGTTTACGATCTGCTGCGTGCGGCAGCACGCGGTGGCCGCCTAGTCGCGGTGCGCTGCCGTGCACCGCCGCGGTTGAACCCAATTTTTTTTTTTTTGTTTTGATTACTTCTTGATTTAATTAAAATCAGTTCTAATTAAATCCTTAATCCAAAAATAAAATTAACACGATAAAATTTTCGAATCCAAAATTAAACATTAACTCTAAGTTTAACAAACAAACGTCCTAAAACATGCAAAGTTAAAGAACTAGCCACACATAAATCAAACATATGATTTATAACACAGAATTTGCAAATGCATATATATACAAATCCTAGAGTTGGCTCTGATACCACTGTTGGGATTCGGTAAGATAAACAACCCTAGGCACAGCGGAATATAATTATTTTAGGACCTATTACGGCATCTTGCCAGGATACTACTCTAGTTGTATATATATGAATGTAAATAAATCGATAGTATAAACAGTTGCAGTTATACCTATCTCCTTGCAAATCCTTAGTCAGCAAAACGAACTCTGATTTCTCTTCCAGTAAAATCGACCCAAGCTCTACAGCAGCGCCCCACGTGTTGCGCCTCTACAGGTTGATACACCACAATATCACGAAAAATAATATATCTTGATCGACTAGAACACAAGATGTATTATGATCTAGGACTTAAGAACGATTTAGGAACAAAATTGAAAACGAAAAATTCTTCCACAGAGAAGAATGGGTTCGGCCGATCTGGTAGGGGAGAGGGAGAGAATTTTTTCTCTGCTCAATTTTTGCTTATTTCTGTGAAAAATAACTACAAGTAAGCTACTTATAGTTATCTCCTTAACCTAGTCCTATTAGGACTAGGATTCCATTCTCCTACATGGGCCATGACCCTCTCTAATTAGAAGACCAAGTCCTCTAATTAATTCATGGCCCAGTTAATTAATTTTGATCAGGCTTTATTTAATCTTCCAATTAAATAGCCTAATTAATTAACAAGTCTCCCAATTAATTAATTTTGACTCTAAGTCTAACTAATTAATTATTCCTTTAATTAATTAATTTATAAATTAAATTATAATTTAATTTATGATCCTGATCCAATTCCAATTGGATCCTATTTTGTTCCAACTGGGTCGACCCAGTCGACCCACCCATTATAATCGACCCAGTCGATTTTTCACCCAGTCGACCCAGTCGACTCGGTCGTTCTTATTTCCTCGCTTTCGCTTCATGTGTATTGTGTGTGCCCCCGTAGGTTCACCACATAATTGGCCGTGGGTTATAATTAAATATATTTAATTATTCGAGTAAGACATACTCTAAATCAATCGAACACTCTGTCGACTGATCATTCCAAAATTAGCACCCCTGCCAATTTGGGAATTCTCCCACACTCCACGGTCGATGTTCAGCCACAAGCCCATGGAGCCCAATCACTGGTGAATTAATTCAGTGAACCTTTTATCATTTACAATTTCCATATACGACATAATCTCTCCATCGATCAATCCCCAGTCGAGACTTAAGGGTATGGTCTTTCATCGGTTTCCCTTTTATTTTGTCTTGACCTTATATATTCTGGTCTCGAAATAAATTCTCTTTGACTTAATCTTTATGAGCTACTTACATAAAGTCGTCAGATACCTTGGCCAAGGATTTTACCAGAATTAATTTCTCACAGAAATCCATAGGAGAATTTCTTAACCTATCAAGTCGGGTCAATGGATCCTTTGTTGATGATATGAATCTGCATACGAGTTCCTCTATACCCAATATAAGTCCATGGATAAAATCACATAAGGGCATAAATGTAAATTTACCGGCTCCATTAATTTTAATTCTCAAAAATTATCTAAGTTAATTAATTTTGAATTAACAATTAACCTCTAAGATTAATTAGCTCTTACTTGAGCTCTAAGTAATCTACAAACCTTATCTTAATTAAAATTGGTTAATTAAGGTAGACCAAATCTCTAAGATTCCTACCTTATCCAAAACTCTAAGTTTCCCAAATTTTCCCATCTCCAAGATTTTCAAGATAATCCTATTTTGTCTAGATTAGTTTAATTAAGGTAGTGTTCAAATCTAACAAGATAACTACCTTATCCAAAAATTCCAAGTTTCCTAATCTCCCATTCTAAATTTTCAGAATTTCCAAAATAGGCAGAATTATAGTCCAACCAAAAATCAACCAGTCGAGGCCAATCGGAGATTGCCACGTTGACAACTCACGCGCGGCCAAGAAGTCCGCGCGTGGCTATCCGCGGCAGCCGCTGCTGCGCATGGCAGCGTGCGGCATCACGCAGCTGCGCGTGACAGCACATGGCTGGCAGCCCGTAGGCTGCTGCCGTGCGCTGCACGCGCGGCCAGCGTGCTGTTCGCACGCTGCCGTGGGCAGCAGCACGCGGTGGCCGCCCAGCCGCGCACCACCGCGTGCCACCGCGGTTGGATCCAATTAAAAAAATTTTGTTTCTTCGATTACTTATGATTTAATTAAACAGACCCAGTCAATTAAATCCCAATCCAAAATAACATCAACATGATAAAATTTTCAAATCTAAAATTATCCATTAACTCCAAGTTAAATAACAAACATCCTAAAACATGCAAAGTTAAAGAACTAGCCACACATAAATCAAACATATAATTTATAACACAGAATTTGCAAATTTATATATATACAAAGCCTAGAGTTGGCTCTGATGCCACTGTTGGGATTCGGTAAGATAAACAGCCCTAGGCATAGCGGAATATAAAATTTTTGGACCTCTTACGGAATCTTGCCAAGATACTACTCTAGGTGTATATATATATAAATGTTAATTTAAACGATAGTATAAACAGTTTACACGTTATACTTGTCTCCTTGCAAATCCAAGTTGGCAAAACGAACTCTGAATTTCTCCTCAGCAAAATCGATCCAAGCCTTTTGAGTAGCGCCCCACGTGTTGCGCCTCTACGAGTTGATACACCATAATATCACGAAAATAATAAATCTTGATCAGCTAGAACACAAGATATATTATGATCTAGGATTTAGGAACGATCTTGGAACAAAAATCGAAAACGAAAAATTCTTCCACAGGGAAGAGAGGGTTCAACCGATTGCACTGGGAGAGGGGAGAGAATTTTTGCTCTGCTCAATTTTTGCTTGTTGAGTTGTGTGAAAAACTACTACAAGTAAGCTACTTATAGTTAGCTCCTTAACCTAGTCCTATTAGGACTAGGATTCCATTCTCCTACATGGGCCATGACCCTCTCTAATTAGAAGACCAAGTCTTCTAATTAATTCATGGCCCAGTTAATTAATTTTGACCAGGCTTTATTTAATCTCCCAATTAATTAGCCCAATTAATTAACTAGTCTCCCAATTAATTAATTTTGACTCTAAGTCCAATTAATTAATTATTCCTTTAATTAATTAAATCCAACTTAATTAATTAACTCAAAAATTAGACTCTAATTTAATTTATGATCCTGATCCAATTCCAATTGGATCCTTCTTTGTTCCAACTGGGTCGACCCAGTCGACCCATCCATTATAATCGACCCAGTCGATTATTCACCCAGTCGACCCAGTCGACTCGGTCGTTCTTATTTCCTCGCTTTCGCTTCATGTGTATTGTGTATGCCCCCGTAGGTTCACCACATAATTGGTCGTGGGTTAAAATTAAATATTATTTAATTATTCGAGTAAGACATACTCTAAATCAATCGAACACTCTGTCGACTGATCATTCCAAAATTAGCACCCCTGCCAATTTGGGAATTCTCCCACACTCCACGGTCGATGTCCAGCCACAAGCCCATGGAGCCCAATCACTGGTGAATTAATTCAGTGAACCTTTTATCATTTACAATTTCCATATACGACATAATCTCTCCATTGAACAATCTCCCAGTCGAGACTTAAGGGCATGGTCTTTCATCGGATTCCCTTTTCTTTTGTCTTGACCTTATGTATTCTGATCTCGAAATAAATTCTCTTTGACTTAATCTTTATGAGCTACTTACATAAATTCGTCAGATACCTTGGCCAAGGATTTTATCAGAATTAATTTCTCACAGAAATTCATAGGAGAATTTCCCAACCTATCAAGTCGGGTCAATGGATCCTTTGTTGATGATATGAATCTGCATACGAGTTCCTCTATACCCAATATGAGTCTTCGGAGACTTTCTGGCGAATTCCAGTCAGTCGGAACTTATATCAAAGTATAGACGTTCTCGCACCAGATAAACCCTATCACCTCAAGTAGTTAGGGATCGTTCCTCGTATACTATTGCAAATTGGAATAACTTCAACCCCGATATGCGACTACCGCATCCATGGTGAGTTATTTCCTAATTGAGGTATTCAGTGCGCTTGCCATCCTAGCAAGCCACCCACTTATGTGTATCGACTATCCCAGTCACGCTCGCGGACGCCAGCGTTCTCCAGTTCATCGGCGTATACACAATAGTGAGAGTCAACCGAATCCAACGATGTCCTATCTCGATTGGATTCTACGACTCTTGAATATATTCTAGATCACGGCCTTGGAGATCATTCAACGGGTTGTCCCATAGCCCTGTGATCTAAGGACTTCTATCCTTATGCGTAGATAATTATTAAATAAGATAAAGATGACCATTTAATAAAGTGAATTTATTAATCAAAATTGAATAGTTCCTTATTTATTACAAATAAATGTTCGCCATACAGCTGGCTTGCAGGACACTATTTCTATCATATGTTCTAGATCACGGCCTTGGAGATCAGTCCACAGGTTGTCCCATAGCCCTGTGATCTAAGGACTTCTATCCTTATGCTTAAATAATTATTACATAAGATAAAGTTGACCATTTAATAAAGTGCATTTATTAATCAAAATTGAATAATTCCTTATTTATTACAATAAATGCTCGCCATACAGCTGGCTTGCAGGACACTATTTCTATCAAGCTGAGCTCATGTCACTGAATCAACAAGTGACATTGGATAATGCTATTGCCCAACAAATGGCATTAAATGATTCAAGTGATGATTCTGAACAAATAACTGACCGGACTGCATCAATAGAAATTCTCAAGAGAATAATTGTTCAAACAGATCAGTTCTTACAAAATCTATCCTTAAGATGGCTACAAATGTTAAGCCAAAGAAAAGAAACAGAAATATACTAACTATTTATGGACCTTTGCAGATAGAAAATCAACAAAAATATTATCAGTAGAATGTTAATAGAATTCTGGATCTTCAACAAATAGTATCTTCTAAAGGAAAAGAGAAGTTGTATACCCAGAACATAAGTTGGAGGAACTCTTTTAAGATATTGATAACTTAATTAACTCTGCTTATAAAATGGAAATTGATGAACAAAAGCAGAATTTTCAATTTAATGATACTAAACAAGAACAAAAGAGTGAACAGTAGATAGGTAACGAAGTTGAACATGACTTTGATGCACCAATGAATACTTCATATTCATCTTCTGGAAATGAAAGTAGTGGGCATCCTTATGGGAAAAGAAACCCACCCTAGCAGACTCCTTATGCTAGACCTTCAAATTGGTTTCCACAAGAATAAGTTATTATGCTCTTCAGAAATCCAAATGCGCCATCTGAATCATCTGTCAGTGATTCATCAAGTGATGATACAGAGAAGATTGAACATGATCATGTGCGGAATATGTTTAAAATGCCCGAAGACATAGAAACACATCAAATTGATATATATGATGATATGAAGGAATATTTCAAGAGATCCTTGAAACTGATCAAGGAACATGGATAACGCTTCAAAATATTAAAGGGATTGAGGATTTGCTTGAAATAGGCTTTCAAAACCTGGAAGAAAATAACAGCATTCAACATTACAGTAGAGAGGATCTATTCAAATGGTATGAACTCTAGTCTATCTATTCAGAAAAATGATGAATTAAGCACTGAGGCAAATATAATCAGAAATAAAATGCAAAAAAACTATTTTACTCTGAAAAGAATTGAAGGCAAAGTGGAGAAAAGTATTCAAAACTTAACCTCCAAAATGGATGTTGCTGAAAAGACCTTTACTGATCTAGTTGAAAATCAAAAAAAGAGGTTAAATAACAAGGATAGCAAACTCATGTCTGATATCACATCCATCAAGCGTGATGGTGAAGACATCAAAAAGATTCTGAAAGATGATGTAGGAGTTTTGGCAAGAAAAACTAGCTCTCCAAATAGCAACTTACAAGAAAATGCTAATGCTATGGAAATACTCAAATCTGTCAGCATACAAGTGGCTGAAATCAGTAAATTCTTAGTGCAGATATTTGTTGATAATGACAAAAAGGAGGGGGGAGATGATCAAACTAAGAAATTGTTCAGAGAAGAGAAGAAAATTTCGGGAGAAGAGGAAGTAAGCAAGAAAAAGGGAGAAGGAAGCAACCAAACCAAGAAATGAGAAAGAATTGAAAAAGATCATCAATTGAAGAAGAAAGGGGGAAGGAAGTAGGGGTGTAAACGGTGCGGTCTAGTGCGATTTTACATTAGCTCAAACTCAATCTAATATTTGCGGTCTTTAAATACTCTTGCCCAAACCCAACCCTACAATTAAGATTGCACTTTGCGGTCCATTTGGATTGGGACGGGTTTCGCGGTCTTAACTTTCATACTTTAATGTTTTTATTTGATAAATTAAATTGACAAATTAATTATCTCCATGTATATTGTTGTTATACTTTCATATATGAATAGATTTCACAAATTAATATAAAAACTAAAATAATCAAATATAAACTAACAAAATATAATTGAAGATAATCTATGAATAAATTTAATAAATTCAATAATGAAGATAATCAAAATATCAACTAACAAAATAATTATTTTTGGTTTTATTGTATTGTTTTTTTGCGTAATTTTATTTTCAATTTTTTTCCTCTTTTTTGTCTGCTAGTGTTTGACAGTTCATGTGATACTAAATTGTGGAGGGCAATAGGATTTTTAGTGGGATATATTGACTTTGAAATTTGGAAGTGAGAAATAAATTTAAAGTATATGTACGTATACATATATATTACGGTTTATGCGGTTTTCGAAAGTAGGATACCAAATTCGATTACAACTTGCGATCTTTTGTCTTTAAAAGTCCAAGACCAACCCATTCAACCTTCAACCTATGAGCCGCGGTCGATTTAGGTTGGGTCGATCGGTTGTGGCAGTTTGATGGTTCCATGGAACACTCCTAGAAGGAAGTGAAGAAGAAAGGAAAAAAGAAAATTCTAGCATTATATTTTTCTTGTATGTTTATGTTGTAATCCTTTTTAAATTCAATGAAAACAAATTACATGTCCATCATTATTCTTAGCTTAGAAATTTTGTGTGAAGACAAACAGAAGACAGGGCAGGACATTTTTAGTTTTTAGGTTTTGTCATCATCGAAAATGAGAAAATTGTTGGAAAATTTATTAACTCAAGAGCAACAACTAAGTCATAGTTGAGTTAAAAGTTGATTTTTATGATAACAAAAGCTAAGTCAGAATAGCCAAGCCAACCCAAAAGAGCTAGGTAGTGGAAAACTCAGTGACATATTTCAGACTAAAGAATATTGTGAAAAATACAATTATCATATTCAAGGAATTGAAGGAGTTAATCAAAATGGTTTTGATTGATTAACTATAAAGATATTCTTCAACAACAAAGTTCCAGAGAAGACAACATAGTGATGACTTTACTAGAACAACGAAGTACAATAGCTGGGTCAAACAACATATGACTTTGATCAGCGAAGTATATAATAGATGGCTAGCACAGGAGCTAAGTCAGTCAATGATTTGAACGACAGACACAATCATTGAAGTTTCTTTGTCTGGAGATCAACAAAGTAAATTCAAATGATAAGGAAGAAATTCAAATACCTCGGACAACAAAGTGCATTTAATGCAACTGGAAGAACAGTGCAGAGAACAGTACTAAGATAGTGCAGAGCTGCCTGCATCAATTAGCCGTTTGAAGTTGGTGAAAAATATAAGGGTAACCTGGGAGTTCATGACCTTTTCAACGAGCATTAAATTCCCCTACTCTTATAAATACCGATCAGTTTTGAAAAAAGATGATAACTTTTATAACAAGAACACAAAGTTTTCAAGAGATTATCTACGCACAACTGAGAGCAAAAAGAAAACTACTAAGTTGTTCTAAGTGAGCAACTTAATCGTTGAAGAAAAATCTGAGTGACTTGTAAAGTGACTGAGTGTTCTTATTGATGTATAGTTTCTGAGTGATCTAAATATCTTGGATAGGTGCTAGGAAAGTTTCTAAGTGATTCTTTCGATTTTACTGTGTGTTAAAGTTCCGCTTGGGCGTATAAATTGTAAACGTCAAGTATTGTATTAGTCCATGTGATTAGTACATTATCTTCCAATATTAGAATTCACCACATGGATTGGGCTAAGTTCACTTACTTGGCTTGGGGCTAACTCAACCTCAAAAGCTAGCTTGTAAGGTGGGAATTGTCCAATGCCTTATAAGGAGGACTTAGCTATTGTTTTCAACCAATGTGGGACATTTAGTCTCAATACTCCCCCTTCACGTGTGGGCTGGCTGAATGTGTGGGTGAAACAAGCCCAACACATGACATATTAAAGTTCACGATTTGCGAATTATTAACATGTGGGTAAGAGTCCAACACGCGGATTTGTCCAGATCGTGTGGGTGAAGAATAAATCTCATCATGCGCGCAAGGAAGAGCCCAACACGGAAGGAGGTGGCCCACTTCAACCTAGGCTCTGATACCATATTGAAATTCACCACATGGATTGGGCTTAATCCACTTACTTGGCTTGGGTATAACTCAACCTCAAAAGCTAGATTGTAAGGTGAGGATTGTCCAATGTCTTATAAGGTGGACTTAACTATTGTTTTCAACAAATGTGGGGACATTTAGTCTCCATATCCAACATGTTAAAGAAAAAGAGTGAATTAGAGGGATTACACCATCCTTGAACCACTATAAAATTCTTTGAGTTCTTTACTTTACGCGTTCAAATTTGCATAAACAGATGAGTCATTTGTTCATACTTTTAAATAACTTGAAAGAATTTTAAGCAGACAAAATATCTTGTTTAAAAAATATTACATGAAGCAAAAACGTTTGATTTAAAACTCCGTTTTAATTCCGCTGCATAACTCAAACAAACTCTGATCTGTAAACTGATTTTTACGATGCTGAACTTTTGAAAAATTGAGTGCCTTACTACGCTGACAACTTACTTCTAACAACTAAGTGTTCCGCTCCACTATTTACTTGAACAACCGAGTAATTTACTTATTTAAAACATTTTTGAGAAGTTTTTGTACGATTTTTAAGAGATAAGAAAATTATTGTTTGTTTGGCTTTTGGGAGATTAGTTTGGGAAAATTTAGAAAGGATAAATTTATTCTGAAAATGTAGAAATGTTGTTTGTCGCACTTTCCCCCAAAAAGATACCAGACAAACAGGCCTCAGACTTTCGATTTGGCTAGCCGAAATTTGTCAATCTAGCAAAAAAGTGATAAATTGTTAATAGAGTGAATCTCACTTTCCGTCCTTCTTAAGAGCCAACTTTTGCACATATGTCCCCCTTAAATTTTTACTAGCACATGCATGTCTCTCATCAACATAATATAACACATTCGTCCATATTAAATCCAAAGTACATATTTGATATTGAGCCCTTTTCATACCCTCTCATAAGGAAGAAAAATGTGTAAAATCTAATCCACAAAGAAGTGAAAAAAGTGAGATTCAATATATTTGATAAGAAAATTACCAATATTGAGCCCTTTCATACCCTCTTGTTTGCACGAAAGAGGGGACAATGAAAATTAGTTTCCTCATTGGTGACGAATTGAACTTTTTTTAGAAAAAAAAAAAAAAAACCTGTAAAAAGTCTTAGCCAGTTGACATAGCCCTAATAAGAAAACAATTAAGAAGCAATCAAAGTCCTAATCAGCTCTCAAATTAATAATCCTTATTCAAATAAATATATATCCAACAAACCGGGACTCTCCGTCCATGATTAATCAATTTAACTATCACTATCAAAATGCATGCCCCAAAATTATAATCAAGATACAAAATGAATTACAGGTAATGTATAATAACATAAAGCCAAGACTTCAAAGAAAATAATTCGAATTCGACTGTATTTTCCTACGTATTTAACTGAAATTCTACATAGCGAATATTTCTAAAATACTCAGAAAGTGAAATTCAATAAGCCGGTGGTGCGGTAGACGTGTGTGTGGAGGAGGATGAGGTCGGAGAATGTGATTGATCGCCGCCTTCACTATGACTACCTCTTTCATCGGAGTTTGATGACTTATGTTGTCTTTGTTTAGGGGAAGGTGGTGCCTCTTGGAAAGGTGGTGGTAGTGTAGCTATAGGGGCATAGATTCCGGTCGTGGCCTCCGCAGACGTGGTGGTTGCAGACGCCATTGGAGCATATTCCGGTTGGACCCATATTCCCCTTACCACCACAAATTGAGGCGTTTGCGCATTATTGTTATTGTTGTTGTTGTTGTTGCTGTTGTTGTGTAACGATGGACTTGGTCTTCTTGTGTGTAGACGATATTTCTGTAATAAAAGGCCACAGTTAATATTATTACACGTCAAATTAAATTATCATAAATAAAAAGGATTTTTCGACAATGAAAGTTGAATTCTTTTCAGGAAAGCGTGTTAGAATAAAGCTAGGAGACAATCTTCTTCTTCAAGTGTAATTTATTCCTCTACATTATTAATATTCACATTTGAACTTGATTAGATTTCTTAAAATGAAAGTTCAATTGATTCCCACTCAAATGTTGGAAGAATAATTGTAAAATATTTGTACAATATCCAAAAAGGTTAATTAAAGAAACAAATTAAATGAAAATGAATAAGGATATGTATATACAAACCTGTAAATGACTTTTAACTTCATCATTTGTGAGCCCATCAACTTTCATCAATTCCCTAATTTGTTTTGGTGTAGCAACTGTACAATCAAATTAAATAATGAATAATTAATTATATTACAAGAAAATAATTATAAGATTGATTTTTTTAATTTTAATTATTTACATACCATGTGAACCACCAAGTTGTTGAAGAGCTTGCAAGAATCTTCTATGCAACTCAGGTGACCAACATCTCCTTGCCTTTCCCTTTGAATTTCCTTCTTTTTCTTCCTTCTTATTATTTCCACCACCACCACTACTATCACCGGTATCCGCCGTAGAACTGGTGGAGGCCGGTGGAACCGACCTATTCGCCGCCACTTGTGTAGGAGGAGGAGTAATATCACCACCACCACTACCACCACCATTATCACCGCCAACGATACCTTTTTCTTTCTTAAACGGATGAAATGCTCCACCGTTTCCATTTCTCTTCACCTCCATCACCGCGACTTTTCTAGGTGAAACCTAAATTTCAAAATTAAAAAAAAATGAGAAGATCAAATCTTTATCCAAATTAACAAAAACCCACTTAACCTTCATTACATCAGGACATTACAAAATTACAATGAATGAGCCCCTAACAACTATACACTTAACAATATTGATAAAACTCGAAAAATATCCAATAAAAAAATTTAAAAAAAAAAAAATACTAATATAAACTCGAAAAATACCCACACTTAACACAAGACCCAAAAAAAATTGAAATAAAATAAAATAATGGGTATAAATTAAAATTACCTCTTTGGAGGGTGGATCTGGGGTGGGATTCCAAAGCTGAACAGATCTAAGCCAATCTGATTTCTTGGAATTCTTGTCATTACAATTAATTAAGTCATTAATCTTTGGTTTCTTGGAAGATTCTTGTTCTTCTTCTTCACCATTAGAATTTGATGAAGCCCTTTTTATAGGGAAAAACTCTTCAAAAACAGGCACGTCACTTGATGTCTGTTCAGAACACCCAGATTGTAAATTATCCTCTGTGCTTGTCCCTGATATCTGCTGCTTGCATGTCTCAATTGCTAAAAAAAAAATTAAAAAAATTAAAAATTAAAAACAATCCCACATTTAAAAATCATAAATTTAAATGGGTCTAAGAAACCCACCAAATTTAACAAATAAAAAAAGGGTATGTGTATATATATGTCTCAATTGCTTAAAAAACCCAAAAAAAAAATTAAAATAAAAAAAAAACCCACATTATTAAAATTCATAAATTAAAAAAGGGTCTAAGAAATTAACCAAATGTAACAAATAATTAAGAAAAGGGTAAGTGTATATATATATATGTCTCAATTGCTTAAAAATTCAAAAAAAGGTCTAAAAAATTCACGAGATTTAATTTAAAACTAATTTAGGAAAAGGATATATATAAACATATATACCTTGTGTGACAAGCTCGAGACAAAGAGGAAGTTCACGTTCAAAAACTTGAATCTTGCGGCGTTCATCTTCTAAAGCTTGAATATGGTCTTGATATCTTTGCAGTTTTTCAGAGAAACCACTTCGATTATGACTGTCAATCATCATATTATTTCTTGATTTTTCTATTTTTTTCTTTCAATTTTGAGTTAATTTTTGAAATGGGGGTTTCAGGGAGATTAAATGGGGGAGAAGAAAGCTCTGGTTTTGTCTGAACATAGAAAGAACCGAATGAAATAGAGAATAAAGGGATCTATGTAGAATCCTCAAATGGAATAAACTTTTTTTTCTTTTTTTTTTTGTGTAACTACCGACTCTGTTTACAACATTTATAGGAATAGTAGAAAAATTGAGAAGGAAGCAAGATAAATAAGACTAGATTTATTTCGGGAAAAACGCATTTTTAATCCTTTAATTTTTACTAGTATGCAATTTTTGGCAGTTTTTATTTTCGGTCCTTTAATCTTTTTGAATTTGTTTTTTAGGTCCGAACTGTTATTTGATCCCTTAACTCTTTTGTAGTTTTAATTTTAGACATTTGACTTTGGTTTGTTGCTCTCGAAATTCAAAAAGTTAAAAAGGACCAAAAATACGGCGAATGATTGTTCGTGATGGAGTTTGTCACGTCAAGATCATGATCTAACACGTGGGTTATCAACATGGCACTTAACAGAAATTTCCGTCATATACTTGGGTGTGGACAATTTTTAAGCAAAATACTAAATTACAGGATAAAATTCAATGAATTGATATAGTTTGAAATATATTTTGCAATTTTTTCGTTAAATGTCCAAAAATTGCAAAACACTAGGACGTTCAAGTATAAGATACCGTCAACTGACCTAAAACTACGAATAGTGAAAAGTTAAGGAAACGAAATTGTTTAGCTAAAAAAAAATATCTCAAAATCACTATTCATCAAAAGTTAAAGGACTCAATTGCAATTATGGAGATATCCAAGCATTAGGTTAGGAGAAAACGAGGGGTGTTCAAAGTCGGGGCGTCGCGTGCAAACGAATCTTAAAAGTGATTTTATTTTTTATTTTTTTGGTGATTTTGAATAATGAATTTCTCGTGAGTTTTAGAGAGAGAAATTAAATAGTGAGAGAAAGTGGTGTAGGTTTGAATATTCGAGAGGTGATTCTCTTGTGTGGGCTGGCATTGACGTAACGCATTAAATTTTTAGATAAGATCAAAACCTAATCTTTATTTCTATTTTCCTATTTTCTTTTTTGATAATTCCTATTATGTTTATTAGACCTAATATACATCATTACATTTATTTTTATCCGAAAGAATTTATTTTAATGATATCAAATACAAAAATAAACTAATTACAAAGACTAGTATTAATTCTTATTTATTTAGAAAAAAAGTATTTAATTGATCATCAACATTTTGATGAAATGTTTTAAAAGTTTCAAGTTTTAATTTTTCTGGGTTTCCTATCAGTTTAATTCATTTCGAGGAGCGTCAGATATATTTAGTGGGAATCTCTCCCAACAGGGATTAACTAATTTGTAGTGATTAGTTCCTTCAACTAGACCAGTTACATGTTTGTAGTTTCAAAGTTTTTAAATATCTTATATTTCCTATAATTTATAAAATTATAATTTTAATCTCAATTTTTTTAAATATGTTGTACTTTTGGTTCTTAGGATATTCTATATTTTCAGCATTTTTTGGCAACAAAATTGTCTCAATTTTGCATTTTTCATCTCACGGAATACGTGGAAAAAATAATATTAGGACTAAAAATACATCTGTATGAAGGGTGCGATAGAAAGTACCGAGCGTTCAGTTTGGTAGAATCAAAATTATAGTTTTCCCTTCTTGAATCATGGTGCAATTTATTATTGATTTTGCGTTGTATGAACTATGAACTAATTCCTGAAATTATTTTCTTGATTTTTTTTTCTAAAAGATTTTTAGTTTATAAATAATTTGTTCAAATTATAATAGCTTGCATAGAAGTGAAATACACCTAGTATTATATAATTATATAATAATATAATATTAATAAGAAAATAACCAATTGCAAATGTGTGAATGAATTAGTTTTGTAATTTATCAACTCAAAATAAGTAGATATGCTAGGATTTTCTCGCTTTGCCTCGAGTATCTTTTCTTCCTTTAGAAAAATCCATCCACCAATTTTTATGTATGGAAAGGCCTTTAAAAATTGTCTAAATTGAAATACATAAATTTCCCCTTTTGAATTTTACATTATTGTATGTGATATGATACAAAATTACATACACGGGTAAAAATGTGAGATTTTTGAATTATTTTATTTAAGCGAGATGATTCTTTATAATTAAAAAATTATATTTAAGAAAGATAAATTTGTTGTGGAATGTGTAAAATGTGTTAACATTTTTTTAATAAGTATTCATAAAAAAATGGAATTTAAATGTATGACTATAATTTTAATTTGCTATTTTAGTACGAACAATTATGTTGTGGAAGAACTAGGTCAAAGGGGTGGAACCAGCCAGTTAAAGGAGAAAATTATGGTATAGGCCAAATGAACAATTCATCCTCTACATATGATTTTAAAAAAAAAACATTTTCTCTATGAAAAATTCAAATGAGCAAATTATATTTTTTTCAAGAGTGTAACACAATTGATGAAATTCAGAATTTACATGAGAAGTATTTCACAAAAAAGACAAAAATACTCTTATAGGGGTAAAGTATCACATTTAGCATAACATTAGGGGTGAAGTGTTAAATTTATCATAACACATAGGAATAAAGTATCACATTTATATAACATAGGCAGGGACGGATTTAGCCAGTTTTTGGGGGGGCCTTGGCCCCCCCAAGATTTTTTAAAAGATATATTTATGCTTTATATGTATATATGTGTATATATATAAATAATATTTTAGTATTAGTATATAGTCCAATTATAAAATGAATTTGACTCGTTATAGTGAATGTTTATTGCCCAAATTATAAATAAGCTAATAATGCATTGTTACTAGCTAGTTTATTTGTTATATAATAGGTGGTGAGTTATTAATTATATAAACTTGAAATTATAAGAAAATCAACCATGATTGATGCATTTGATCAAACAAAGAATGTTAAGAATCTGACCTTAAATCCTAATGTATAAAATTGTGTGTTGAAGGTTAATCCATCATTGTGGTTTATCCCCATAACAAATTATCTTCATAAAATGTAACGAATTGAGATAACAAAAAATTCTAGAGTTATGTAAAGAATTGAATTTGAAAATCACTATAAGAAAAATAAGAGTAGTGAAATTCGGCCCCCCCAAGACTTCATTCCTGAATTCGTCCCTGAACATAGGGGGTATATAAAGTCACACATTTATAAGTTGACTGAGTCAATCAAAGTATAATTCTCCCACTGTCCCCAAAATTTTACTACTATTTTCAAAAATACCCTTTCTATATAAAATAATGATTTGACATCACTGCTTTTAAGAAAATATATATAAAAATACCTAAAAATTTCATTTTTTAACTTTTACTTTAAACAAATGGCAAAACTAAAGGAATATAAAATTATTAAGAAGACAATTGATTAGGGGGTAATTTGCAATTAACTCTTAAATTTCAAATTTGTTCTCTCTCACTATATTTTTCTTGGAATGGAATATACCGATAAGAAGGGAAAAAAATAATCTCGAGAAGAATCTTCCTTAGAGCGTGACTTCACGCGCCCCTCCTTCGGCGCGTACGATTAGGTTCTGTCATTTAATGGGACGGTTTTGAAAATTGATGTTGGCTTTTCGCACTCTCGAAGGGTCAGCCACCAATATCAACCATATCCAATATGCAATGTAATTGTCGTGTAGTACACGCACGAATCACAGCTGGACACTCTTGCTTCGTGTGGGACCCACTTCATCGTATAATGTGAAGACGGGAATATTCTTTTTCGGGGGTATTTGAGTAGCTGATTAGGTTGGATCGGCTATGAGCGGGTCTACAGTATTGACTAGAGTCTACCACCAAATGTGCCTTTTATTTGGAGTTATTTGCTAGAAAGGCTTAGGATGTGTTTGGTTGGTCTCTTTCAAAACTAGTTGGTGTTGAGAAAAACGAAATAAATGTATTATATATTATATTTTTTAAAATAAATTTATAATATTTTAATTTTCTCAAATTACATTTCATGAATGATTATCTAAAAAATACATATACAAACTCTACGTTGATTTGATATGAAGTAATTCATCTTTTACATAACTTATCTAGCATAAAAACATGGTTTGATGTAAAGCCTTATACATGTTACACCTACAATCTAACTCTTAAATAAAAAGCTACGCATACTTTATTTCAAAATCAACCCTCTTAAAATCTAAACAAATAATATTGCGTAATTTTTTATTATTTCACAAACCTCCACTATTCTCCCAAGTTACTCACCAAACAAACATGCCCTTAAATGTATTTGAGATTGTGATGGATTATTTATAAGTAGTACCATAGTTATTGAACCGTAAATCGTATCGCGTATCGGTGAGCCATCGTATCGTATCGAATCGTGTATCGTGTATCGTATCGTAAGATACAAATCACTCATAAAAAGTTAAATAAAATATATCTTCCACATTACTAAGAAATAGAAACATGTAATAGACTAACCAATTAAAGTAAAAAAAAACATCATTTAAAAAAATCAAGTTTCAAATTTGAACTTTCTTGTCAGAAAATAAAAAGAAATAATAAAATTTTCTAAATTAACATCGAAATATCAATCTTAAATGTTTTTTTTTTTCTCAAATATAGATTACACATCACCACAATATCAATATCACCCAAATAAAATAATATTTTAATCAAAGAATAAAACAAAATAAAGTTACAACCAATTAAAGTATAAACTATGTGATACTCTATGTTCATTCAAATTTCAGAAAGTACATCCAATTATCAATAAGATATAATAAAATAAAGTTCCAAAACTAAAATAAATACTAAATAACTGGACTGACCGTATAGTTACACCTCAATTTTATTATACTAAAAGGACAAAATTATGCAGTCATTGCAGCTATAACTCAATTTTATTATACTAAAAAGACAACACCATCAATCCACACATAACAACACATGATATAAATAGTTTCACATCAAATATCACAATGCTTACTGCGACGTACATCTAATAGCAAAGAGGAAAAATATTATGCATTTTGTATGGGTTTCTAATTGACCATTTTTTATATTTGTAAAAAAAAAAAAAAAAAAAAAAAAAAAAAAAAAAAAAAAACCTAGTTAAAGTCAAAGAATCGTACGTATCGCAAATGTATCGTGTATCGTACGATTCGTATCGTATCGCAAATGAATCGTTGCGAAACAAATACCCGGCGATTCTTTCGACCGAGTCGTATCGTCAAGGCCTGGAATCGTATCGAATCGTACGATTCGTATCGTGAATCGTAAGATACTTACTACTATGAGTAGTACACTTAATTTATGGTTTTCGGTAAGTTAACTATCCAGAATATGGGTAATAGGCGAATTACCTCCATCTAATAAAGATAAAAGTTAGATAACTTATTTACTTATCTTCTTATTATATGAAATAATGAGCAATTTACCTTATTCTTTGCAGGGGAGTTGCATAAATGCTCTATAATGCGATATATACTTAATTTTCATGTGAAAACTTATTAATGTAACCTACTTACAAATTCACATTTTATTTACTTCATTTTACCCCTGACAATATGCATAATTAAATTGATGAACACTTTACCCACTGGTGATTTTACATAATGGTCATTTTACTTCTTTGTGAAAATATAAAAATAACAGAAAGACAATGTTCTTCTTTCACAAAACTACAGAGAGATATTTCACCTTTCAATTTATACCAACGGGTAAATAATCTATTAAAAATAACACAAAAAAAATAGTTTTCTCATTTAATTATAACTATATAATGTAATTATATCAGAGGCCCACGGGTGGAGGCACCCGAACCCGACCCTCGGGAAAAAGTTCTGTATATATGTTCACTTCACTTCTGCATCATCTTAAGTACTATAGGCCCAATTTCTTCTGCTTCATCTTAAGCACTATAGGCCCAATATTGTTTTGAAAAAAAAAGCACTATAGGCCCAAGCCCAAATAGTTTTTTATTATTATTGGAAGTGTAATATATAGCCATCAGCTAAATTCTTAGGGTTTCTAAAAAAATTCATTTAATAAGTCTAAACAAATTGAGCAAGAAAAGTTTGACTATTTTTTTTTTTTTAATGGTAAATATATTGTTACATCAAACACTATAACGAATTAAAATTTTACAATGATATCAAAGTAAACTAATTACTAGTATTAAACTAGATAAATGCTAGTATGAAACTAGAGAAAATACCCACATTCGTGGGAGTTGAACGTGTGACCTCCTGAACATGGAGCCTTATCCTTAACCACTTGGCTAAGGCCCATCGACGAAAAGTTTGACTAAATGACTAGAACAAATAAACTAATGCATGTAGTATTTAAATTTGTGGTGATTTATATTAAGTGATTTTTCAAAAAAATTCCTTCACAATTCTATTGAAGTAATTTTTCTCTAAATTTTATGATTCCAATATGAGGTGGGTAGATCAATCAATAAACTATTATCAAAATATATTACTCCAAAAAACTTAAAATTATCACGAATATTTAAACTTTATTTCCAATTTTATTGTTTTGATGATATGAAATTTATTTCTGTAATTTTTGTATATGTTTTTTAACTGGCCTGCTTGATTCTGGTTTGTTTTAATTTCTAGAAAAATATTTAAATGATTTGGTTACATTGATTTGGTAATAACATAACGTCACCACGTTTATTTCGCAATGTATTTAAAAAATGTTTCAATTTAATACATAAATGTGTAGTAATAGATTTGTCATGAGTAAAAGGAGAATTCAATTTTACTTTGAAATGTCCTTCTCAAAACGTTTGGTTCTTCTAATCTTGATGTTTATGCAAGTAATCATATTGTCAAACTATATTGAGTACTTCTCTAACAAAAATCCAAAAAACGATAGATATTGAAATTTTTATGATAAGATCCAGAAAAGAGACAAATAATACAAGATTATCTCGTATAAAAGAGAGATAATATTCAACATTGTCATGACGTTGGTCACATAATTCATTCACGCTACTTCATATTTTTCTATATCGAATATTTTTTTATCTCATGCTTTGTAGAACTAAAGTTTGTATACTTATCTCACTTTGCTATTTAGATAATTCGTAAGTAATTTATAAACATTGCAAAGATTCATTTTTTACAATAACTATTTATTTAATTTTTGTAAATAATTTTTTTGTAAAATGTTAATAACTTTTCATCTTAGTCTCGCCTCCCTTAGTCTAAAATCTTGGCTTCGCCCTCGTTATCAATGAATGAATTTTAAAAATGACCTTTCATAAAGTTTAATTTTTAAAATTGACCTTCAATGATTTAAAATGTTAGAAATGACATCCATTTTAATTAATTAGTTAATAGGATAATTAATTAGTTTAAATAGAGACAATCTTAAAAATGACCCTTTTAAATTTTTTTAATTATATGAATGACCTTCATTTTAATTAATTAGTTAATAGATTAGTTATTATGTTTAAAATGTAATTAGTTAATTTTAATTAAACTACAACTAACTTACTAATTATACCCACCAATTTTAAAAATCAAAAATCAAATCTCCCCACTCCTTTCTTTCAATTTCTTCCAAACTCTTTTATTCTCCCAAAACCCTAAAACCCACTTTAGTCAAAATCAAAGAGGTGAGGAAGAAAAAAAAACACAAGAAGATCATCATCTAAGGTTAGCATTTGCTCCTATATTTTGGGCGCCTGAATCCAGGCGCCTAAGAATGAATTCAGGCGCCCAAAACATAACTTAAAAAAATTACAATTTTTTTAGCTATTTTGTGTTTTAATTTGAGTTGTTTATTTGTAGGAATGTCGCAATTTCTTGTAAATATAAGGCATGGCGGTGAGTGGAAGTTAATGGATGACCATTGGATTTTTTTTAGTGATAAATGTATGTATTATTTGATGGTTGATCGGTCAATTATGTTTGAGGAACTATACAACAAAGTTCGCGAAATGACGGGTTTTGACCAAATGTTGTGCTCTATCGCAAAACTAATGCGGAAGCGGGGGGTGAACCCGGTGCCATGGTAAATGAGTCCCAAAGGGGGGTAATTAAGCATTTTTTCCAAAATCATTCTAAGATTACTTTGTATGTTACTTTTATTCCGTGAAAATAAAGGACTCTGAGGATAGAATGGAGTCCGGTGATAGAAGAGAATCCGTGGAGACAAGAGAGTCCGCTGAGAGAAGGGACTCCAAGTAGATAAGGAACTCCGAGGAAACTTACAGTCCGTGCTAAAGGAAGACAAATTTTATGACAAGGCTAGTTTCCTGAATAACCATGATGGATATGAGATAGGACCAAGTTACAGGAATAGAGACTCAAGTTTAGGGTTCGCCTCTAATCCAACGCCACCTTTGTTAAATGTCCGTGAAGATTTCAATGAAGCACTTGGGCCTATAGTTGATGAACCTGTGTTTGCTCGTTGGAGTACGCATGAATATATTCACAATGACAATGGAAATATAGAGTTAGGTGTTGACCATGACAACTTCGACGAGCCTCCTAGTCACCTTGGCCAGGCGCCAAACTTTGACAAGCCACCTATTTATGAAGACTTTAAATAGCCAAGTAATGATGATCACTGTGACTTTAGGGAGCCACCTAGTCATGATGGCGAAGCGCCAAATTTTCACGAACTACCTAGTTATTTTGATGTTGATGCTCGAAGAATTTGTTCGGGATCAAATTCAAGTCAGGGGAGAATTGATGAATCAGGGATGGATAATCGGTCAACGCTTCATAAACAAACTGGAGTTCATTTATCAACTCCGGAGGGTTGCTTTAAAAAACCATTTCCAATATGAAGGGGGTAAGCCTTCAAAAACAAGGAAAACTGCTCGTTGTGTCACAAAGGATTGTCCATGGAGAGTACGTGCCACGAAGGAATCAAGCAGTGATGAGTTTGTTATTCGAACATATTGTAACATTCACAATTGTTCACTAATGGATAGAAGTGCCCAACATAGACAAGCATCAAGTCGTGTCATTGGTACTAGTGTGAAGGATCAATTCTTGAATGCCAAGGTCCCGCCTACTCCAAAAGCATTGAAGAACTTCATGCGTATCGAAGAACACATTGTCATTAGTTATGGGAAAAGCTTGGAAGGGAAGAAAATCTGCTGATGATATTGTTAGGGGTACATTTGAAGAAAATTTGCCAAGCTCCATTCATATGTTACATGGTCGAGCAACTGAATTATGAAACGCTCACTCGTATCTATACGGACTCAGAAAATAAGTTTAAATATTTTTTATGGCTATAGGAACAGCTATTCGAGGATTCCAGTTCCTAAGAGACGTGATTGTAATTGATGCAATATTTACCAGGAACAAATTCGATGGAATCGTTTTAATTGCAAGTGCGACGGATAGTGAAAACCAATGTTATCCGCTTGCTTGGGGGGTAGGTGATAGTGAAGACACGGCTTGGTTGACTTGGTTTCTTACATGCTTGAAAGAGTTGATACCAGATAGAGAAAATATTGTTTTTGTTTCGGACAGGGGTGTACCGATTGCAAATGAGGTAAAAACTGTTTATCCTTTGACAGAATATGGTTCATGTTATTATCATGTCAAGAAAAACCTATTACAGGATTGGAAAACCCGAATTTGGCCAATCTTTTTTACCATGCCGTTTTTGCATACATCGGAAATGAGTTCGAAAAGTTCTTTGGTTTATGGAAAGACAAGAATGCAAGATGTGCACATTGGTTAGAGCACGATGTAAAGTTTGAGAAGTGGTCGAGGGTGCACCATAAAATCATCAGGTATGAAGGGATGACATCTAACACCATGGAGGTCCTTAATAAAGTGATCAAGAAGGCACAAAATTATTCCATATGTTCCTTGGTCAAATATTTTCTTCACGAGATGGAATCGTGGTTTTGTAAGCATCGGGAAGAGGGGTCTTCGGGACCACTTACCAAAAAGAGAGAGGATACCCTTCGCAAGCGATATGAGAGCGCAGGAAAGTGGGATTGTGCTCGATTAGGTTATGAAAAGTGGAGAGTGGAATCTACTGAGTGGTCTGGACTCGTGGACTTAAATGAAAAAACATGTTCATGCATCGTATATCAAATGGAAAGGATGCCATGTGAGCATGCAATATCAGCTACCATGGACTTCTGACTAACGGACCCTTGTAAATATGTATACGAACTTACTTCCCCTTACTACATTTGTGATTTCATGATTCTTGCATATGCGGGGGTTATTTATCCCGTTCCATCCGAAGACCTATGGGATCAACATTCCTGATGATGTGAAGATGAGAGAAGTATTACCTCCAGATGAGAAACGGTCTGTTGGAAGACCAAGAATGTCACGTTTTCCTTCTTGTCTAGAAAATCTGAAAAAAAGATACAAATGCTCGATTTGCAAATGTACCGGACATAATGCAAAAACATGTCCCAAACACTTGGAGAACTCGGAGAAATCTTAGGTTGATGTTTATAAAACAATAATTTTTAATGCAAAGTACTTGTATTATTTGATGTTTATTGAATAATATTTGATGATTATTGCACCGTTTCTTTGTTTTAACAGTATTGAAATTAATTTATTGTGTTGAAGCAGTAATTATTATAGAAAGAGATAAAAAAAAATGCTCTTCTGTCTTGGGCACTCGAAATATCAATCGCCTTTGGGAAGGCGTCCAGAATATCGGGCGCCTTTGTAAGTGCCCGAACTTCCGAGCACCCCCAAAGGCTCCCGTAATTCCGTGCGCCTTCAAAGGTGCCCAATATTCTGGGCGCCTTCCCAAAGGCGATTGATATTTTGGGCGCCTGGCTATCTGGAAAACAATCGTCCTCACCCTAAATTTGTTGATTTAGTCAATCGGGGGAACGTAACTTATCCTAAATTTGTAACACTAACTCCTTCGTAAATCACAACTTAGTGAAATTTGATTAATTGAAGATCCGAACTGAGAACATTCACTTATAGTAACATTAACTCCTTCGTAAATCACAACTTAGTGAAATTTGATTAATTGAGGATCCGAACGGAGAACATTCACTTATAGTAACACGAACTCCTCCGTAAATCACGAATTAGAGAAATTTGATTAATTGAGGATCCGATCGGAGAACATTCACTTATAGTAATATTAAATCCTTCGTAAATCACAACTTAGTGAAATTAGATTAATTGTGGATCCGATCAGAGAACATTCACTTATAGCTCCTTCGTAAATCACAACTTAGTGAAATTTGATTAATTGAGTATCCGAACGGAGAACGTTCACTTATAGTAACATTAACTCCTCTGTAAATCACAACTTAGTGAAATTTGATTAACTGAAGATCCGATCAGAAAACATTCACTTATAGTAACATTAACTCCTTCGTAATTTCACTTATAGTAACATTAAGCCAAAATGAGATATTATTTTACGCAATTGTTGCACTATTGGCGTGGTGTAACTAACTGGTGCGATTTATAAAAATTATTATTTGAGGGTTAACTAAAATTTATATCATTTAATACAACATCAACCCTAAAAAAATTAAAAAAACAATAGCACTGCCTAATTATTTAGAAGGCATCCTCGGCTTATATGTTGGTCCATCATTTATAACATATGGAGTTATAATATAGGCACTACCCTTTATTGTCCTTCGTGCTCTCTCTTCCGAAGTAATAACAACGCCCACCAAATCATCAACTCTGGGATCCTGCTCAAAATCCTCTGGATTATCATATCTGCAATTTTGCTGGGAACCATCTGGATAATCATATCTTGGATTCTGATGAGAACCCTGTGGATCATCAGCTCTGGGATTCATAACATCGCCGCCCAGATCATCACCTCCGTGATTCTGCTCAAAATCCTCTGGATCATCATATCCAAAATTCTGCTGGAAACCCTCTAGATCATCATACTGCTGAGAACCATGCAGATCATCAACTCTGGAATTATGTTGAGTACACTCCAGATCATAAACTCGGGCAAAATGATGAGAATTCTCTTTCAACAGAAAACATTGCAACTCATAAATTAGAACAAAAAATCCAAAAACATTCAAATCCTTAATTAAAAACAAATAAACCAAACACATCCAAACCCATCATTAAGAACACAAAATTAAATCAATCATCCACCTCTTCTGATGGATATTCGATTCCTCTCGATTGAAAGTCAGCGCTAATCATCCTTTCAAGATGCTTTAAACTCTTCATGACATGTGCTTGCCCCCTCTCAATTCGGTCAAATCTTTGTTCCATTCGGACAAACCAATCAGGTGGCAATTCATCATTCGACATTGAAGGGCGTCGAGAGGTGAAGGCATGGTCGGGTCGACTTCGAGTGGTATGAGCATGATGAGAGATAGAAGAATTATCGGGTCGATGCTGAGGAGATGATGACACAATATCCCGAATGATGACGTAATCAAGGCCCAAGCCGCAAGTCAGGGCACCGTACTCGGCTGATTGATTATTTTTTAGTTGAAACCAATTCTTGGTGTCCCTAAAATAGGCCATCCTTATCTCATTTGCATCGTGTATCAGTCTCGCGATCACAACCTGATAACAAAAAAAAATGCATAATTATTCCATATGAGATATTATTAGTAATATTATTCAAAAAAATATAATTAATTACTATAAAACATACATGAGCCTCTTTCTCCAAAAAAGCTTTGAACTTCTAATTGTTTGGCGGTACTTGTCCTAGGCTCCACCGCAACATCCTCGGATACCTTGCAGAGTAACCAGATCATTATATTGACTTGGATGCTCTGTCCGTGCCTTCAATAGCTCCTAAAATCCAATACAGCACGACAAACATTTACATGAAAAAATTCAATCCTTAAAATCAAAAAACTTAACTGAGCAAGAGTTCATACCAAGATAATCCAAGGACATCCATGCGCGTTCAAATTACGTTTATTTTGGGATAAATTACTGAAATTTTCCATATCGCTCAAGACGTCTCGGATGGTCTTATTCCAAACTTGAAGACCCCATGGATATTTTTCGTAAATATCCAGGTTATCACATACCTATAATAATATCAGACAATTTTGAATAAAAAGTACAATATATATAAGTTATAAATAATGACATTAAAATGAGATTTATCTACAATCAAAACAATGTTATCGACCACTAAATAGCATTCTTAAAGGAAAAATTGAGATATAACCAAAGCATACACTAATTTGATTATATCATCAGAATTTGGATCGCGTTTCATAATGGATGTAATTTTTTCCTCGACTTCCGTTGCGGTGACCGCTTCATTCCCCTTACTAGGCCACATTCGGCGTTTCAATTGATCCGATTCAATAGCTTGTTTTTCTTCTCTTGTTCTAAACTCAAAAGCGCTAAGCCTTACAAGATTTTCATTTATCACAAACCACCGCTCGAACAAGCTTTGACCTTTGTATTGCTTGCATGTCCTAATCATGAGCTGATGGTAACAAAAACCCTTAAATTTTCCATCTGTATCAAGGGCTAGAAAATTTCCTATTTGGGGGTACTTTTGAGTTCGGTTAACTTGAACCGGCTTACTAAGCCATTTTCGGTACTGCACAATATCTTTCCATCCGCCTCTCACTGTTAATTTTCTATATTTACAACTTTGTTGTAGTGAAGAGGAGACAAATGTGGCAACTGGTCTCTATATATTTCACGGTAAGCCTTCTACAAAATAAACAAGATCATTATTTCAAAATAGTATCTTGTTAACGCGAATTACAAAGGTTTCAAAAATAACAAATCTACAATTTCCACAAGAGAGTAGTGAATCGGACATGATTCCTAGAAATCTACAACATCTACAAAATTCACCATTTTTTAGTCAGAGATAAACTATCATGTGAGTTACATTTATTAACTATACAATAATAAGGATTCAATTTTGAATGATCCAAAGTAGATTCTTTTTTTGTTCATTGAGAAAATTTTTCAAGCATTTCAATCACATTTTTTATTCAATTGAACTCTCAAGTTTCTTGTTAAAAACAATATCTTATCCAATGGGAGCCATTTTCGTATAAGCACAACTATTTATATATATTTACACCATTCAATCAAGTCTCATTTACATAAAAAAAAATAGGTGAAAGTCATCTATTTAATGTAGTCAGAAATGTTCTTTATTCAAATTTAGCTAAGTAGTATATTCACACTTACAAACAAAAGATGTAGAATTTTGAAACTATTGGTATCAAGTAGAATCAAAGTAAAGTTATATCAACGAGTAACCTAAACTATCATCAATTGTTGGATCAATAAAAGTATGTAGATGAACTATTTGATGGTTAAAGTGAGGCTCTCTAGAGTGTTATATATAGGTAGAGATATTTAGAGAATATAGATTCATTAGTCACTTTTTGGAGAAATCTAATTATGATGGAAGCATTGCAATCTTTAGAAATTTAATAAAATATTGCATTATAAATTAAATATGACAGGGAACAAAAATGCTCCCTTTCTTGGACGCACGGGTACCGGGCGCCGTAGTCAGGGAGCATTTTTGCTTTTTGCCTAGGGCGCCCATAATCTGAGTGTTGAAGCCAGGAACGAAATTAGGGCGCCCGGAATGATATAGGGTGCCGCTTCATGGGCGCTCGACATTCCAGGCGCCTATTAAGATTTGACACCTGGATTTTAGGGTGCCCATGAAGTCGGAGGTATCCGGGCGCCCAAGAACCCTAATTCTTAAAAATAAAATAAAAATTATCATCAATTCCTGAGAGTAATCTTCAGATAATTCTTCGAGTAATAAGACGTTTGGATCTTGATCACTTCTACGTTTGATGCGTCTTTCACTTTTGTGATACATTCAAATTTGATTTGTGGAGAGTCTTTCAGAGTTGAAATTGGGAGAGATTGCTTTAGAAAGTTAGAATTGAGAGATAATATTGGAAGAAAATTTTGTGTTTGAAGAGAATTAAGAAAGTTGAAGGAGAATTGGATTGTCTGTTAGTTTGGAGCGATATTGTATGAAGAGAGAAAAAAGAATGTTAATTGTAAGTAAAGTTAATGGAGGATTTAGGTTTTTAATTAAAATTTTGATTTAAAAAAATAAAAGAAAAGTAAAAGAAAATGAGGAAGGTCAGTTTTATAAATATGATTTTTGGAAAGCTTAACTCTCACAATTTCTCATTTAAATATAATTAATCAATTTTAATTAAAATTTTGTTGGTCCCAAGTTGTCAGATGAAGTCTATAGGGAGGTGGGTGAATAGACCTCTGAAATTTTTTTGACTTTAAAAACTTTTCAAGTCTTCTGTCAGCAGACTAAACTGATCGAGAATTGTAAGCTGACTAAGTTGATCGTGCACAATTCTTTGAACAGCAGAGTTGACCACTCTTCTGATTTTGACTTAGCTGATTTCAGTAAAAATCAAGTTTCCAATCAGATTACTTGCAGCGGATGTTTTAAAGTGTTTTTCACAAGTAAACTTAGTCAAATTAAATATTTTATCCCCAGTTTAAAACTACTTTAAAATCTTTAAAACAGATAATTCAAGTGTTTGAATGCTCTTTGAAAATATGCAAGAAAATAATGCAAAGGTAAACACCAGAATTTTTATAGTGGTTATATGGATAAAAATCCTTTAGTCCACTCTTCCAAGTCACGAAGATCTTGGGTTATACTATAAACACAGTTTACAATATACTCTACTTACGCTTTACAACAAATGATAAGCCGTAAGTTCACAATAGGAAATCACTAAGAAACTCGTACTCTCTGAAGTAATATCACTCACTCAGACGGATATCTACTTCTCACAACACTCTTCTAATACAGATTCACTCAGAAAGATGTATTCTTTTGGCTTCAACTTAGCTTCTGTCAACAAATGACTTCAGCACACGAGTGAGCTGTTCTTGAGCTTTTGAGACTTAGAAAAATTCTGCTTCGCGAATGAAATCTCAGATGTTATTTTGTCTCTAACTCTTGAATCCAGCTCTATTTATACTTGTTTTTGAAATCTATCCATTGAAGGTAAGATAAATTTCAAAGCTACAAGTATTGGTCCCCCATTTCCTGGAACGGCTCTCTGCAACTGTTGCACTGTACACTCTGTTGTACTTTTCTGCCAGTCGCATTAAATGCACCCTGTTGATCCGAGAATGTCTTCAATCATTTGCCATTAATACCCTTCTCCAGCATCATTTATTACTTCAAGTGCATTTATTACCGTTGGGCAGACTCCTTGATCTTTTCCACTCTGCTGATCGAAATGACCCGTCTGATAGATACACTGCTGATCCAAATTTGAACTAATCTGATTTGAGTCAGCTGAAAAGCTACCACTCTGATTTCGAACTTCAGCAACAGATCAGTAGTCTTCTGGACCTTGAACTTTTGACCCTTCTGATTAGTCTTCTTACTTGGTCAAAATTCTTCTAAGGGATCTAAGCATTCCTTACTTAGCTGATCTTGATATTTTGGAAATCATCAAAACCTCCCTTAACTTCTTGCACTCTATCTTCATCTTCATCCAACAACTATAATTAATTATCGTTACAAATTTTAATTTCAAAATTTGAAACATAAATTCTTGAATTTTCGACGCATGAAAATGATCCTGGTCGACTGGTTCATAAACAGCATGGGCGATTGGCCCAGTCGTTGCCCGAACTGTTCTTGGGTGTCTGGTCAGACTAGTCATTTCAGGTGCGAATCAAGAAAAAAAGAAGAAAAATTCATATTCGGGCGTAGTTGTTGCAGATTCATCGCAATCACGTATTTGGGTTCATCACCGTCATTTGTGTGAGAGATGTGGAAGTTATGAGAGAGTTTGAAAATGAAGAAGACAAAGAGTTGGGAAAGTTGGGAGTAGAGAAAGAGAGTTGGGAGAATTTGAATTTGAGAAGATGGGGGAAATTAGAGAATTATTGAGAATGTTTAGGAGAAAATATTATGTGGGTCTAATTGATAATGGAATTAAAAAGAAATTGAAAAATAAGGGAAGGTCATTTTTAAAAATACAACATTTCCTATGGCCATTTAAAGTACCTTAGACCATATTTAAGTTAGTAGCGTCATACAATGTGAGATTTTTAGTTATAAAGTTGATATAGACTAAAGATATTGAATTAAAATTAACCCACAATTATCAAGGTATTTTTCCTTGTCCTTGCTAGATTGGGTATGTCCTTCCTCATAACTCACCTATAAATTTGAACATCGTTAGAGACTGAATCGGAGTTTATTCAGACGAAGCACCTTTAGTGTTTAAGTAAGAGCATGACATGTAAAAATTATAAATGTGTACCATGAACGATGTCATATACCTTATACATAAGTGATTGACCTAGGATTTGTACCAAGAGTTGCTAGGTGGCATGAGCGTGCCCTATGAAAAAGTTCCCTTAGGAAGACCGTCATGATTGTTCATAACCAAATTGATATATTCTGAGCATCGAGCGATGTTATTTAGAGTACGCGGGAGACAACATCAGTGTTGCCAATCTTGTCCCTTAATAAGATAAAAAGGTGAGATAAGTATTCACTCTAAAGAGGTCGACCGCTTCTCAACATCAACCTCCTTGCCCATCCTTTGGATCTTTAGGGAGGCTGGATGTTCTTCTCAAATACCTTGTTGATGTTGGTGCAATTGGGTTTTAATCATAATTAATTGAGTTGAGTCATATTAGCCAAGGTTAATTACACCTTAATGAATGAAATGAGAGGAGAAGATTGTGTCTCTTCATCCCACATGGAAAAGAAGGAAAAAGTTGAGCTACAAAATTGTTATAAAGAGGGTACCTAGCTTTCAAAGTGAAAATGCTTTTGTAGGAATGGGCCCAATAATTATTTAAAGTCCAAACTTTACACAAAGATCCGTGGGTGATCCGAATAGGATGTGCGTGTGATCCGAGTAGGATCTGCGAGACCGTTTCTAGAAGGTCCGAGAAGGATCCATGTTGCCTGCCCAATTTTTGAATGAAAGGGTGCGTTTGGTCGGATTTTGAACCAAACGGGTGGGACCCGTTCGGACCGAACTATTGCTTAAGTTAAATCCGAACCATTGTGATCCTCCAGCAACACTTTTTCAATTGCTATAAATAGGCAAGGAATCTGGCCAATTCTTCACACTATTTTTCAGCAAATAAAGGATAAATAATTATCTCTTCTCTACTTTTCAAATTAAATAATTTTCTAGTCGAAGTTTTGTTTGTTCCAACTCGCCTGTGACCTTTTGTTCGTGCAAAACAACAAGGATCAAGACTGCTATATCTTGGAAGACTACCGAGGAGTACTGATTGCACCGTAGGCAGCCTAAAAAATATTGTCTGAAGGAGATTGCATCCGCATCCTCAGTCTAACGTTATTTTTATTTTCTCATTTTCGATATCAATTCAGTGAGTTAATTTGGTTTTATAATTACTTAATTTTGTTATGAAGTATAAACTTTTATAGTTTCAAATTTTTCTCGAGTAAACAAAAATGAATTAATTTCCTCAAAAATTGAGTTATAGTTTTTGTACTTAAGTTTCAATCTTTTCCATACTTATATATAATAATTAACCGATTATGTTTGTAATTGGAAGTGTAAGGATTTTGATAATTTTATTCAAATAAATTAAATTCATTACTTACACTTGAACTAAGTTATTATTAGTCTTTTAAACACTTTTAATTCATATAAAATAATTTTAATTTTAAATTGAAACAATATTACTAAAATAGAAATTTCCACCACTTTGAGTTTTTAAAGTTTCTCTATATATAGAATTATATTATAGATTATTTTGCTATTTAATTGAACCATAGTTATTTATTACTATAGTTATAAGAAGTACAGTTGAGTATATTTCTATTACACAGATTGTTAAATGCCGATAACAATCTTAAGACTATAACTGTTTAATACATCTATGTAGATGACATCAAACAACAACGTGGTGGAGACACCAAAAAGCATTCATACCCTTCTATTGATTCCACCCTTCAAATTCAAAGGGATCTACTTTGCAACATGGCAGGACAAGATGATCTTCTATCTAACGACTTTAGGCGTAACTCGATACCTTACTGAGGAGGTACCAATGGCTAAGGAGAATCAAACTCCTTAGGAAGTCAAGCAGACCGAGTCATGGAATCATAATGTCTTTATGTGTCGACATTATATTCTTAGTTGCTTAGACGAGACACTCTACAATGTTTCATCCAATAAAAACTGCTAAACTTCTATGGGAAGGTCTGACAAGAAAATACAAAACTAAAGATTCTGGGTACAGAAAGTTCCTCCTGGATAAGTTCCAGTTCTACCGAATGGTTGATAACAAAACTATGTATGAGCAAGTGAATGAGCTCTGGACGATGATTAATGAACTTTTGGCTGAAGGATATGTACTGATTGAGTCCTACCAGATAGCTGCCCTTATTGGAAAGCTTCCCCGGACTTGGACGTGGTTCAAACATCAGCCAAGGCACAAGAAGTCGGTTTCCAATTGGACCGTGCAAGATCTCGCTTAAAAGCTTAAGACCCAGGAGAACAACATGATTACTGATAAGGGGTTAAACTATATGGGAATGACTTAGCCTGGGGGTGCCAATGCTCATATTGTGGAAGGATCAAACGATAGCAAGAAGCGTAAGCTAAACAATTCAAATGAAGGGCCAAAGAGTAACAAAAGAGAAAGTTCAAAGGCACATGCTATGTTTGTGGAAAGATTGGGCATCCAGCAAAGAAGTGCCGTCATCGCAAAGGACCTAACAAAAATGAGGCAAATGTAACTTATGTGTCCGTTGACTTTGCTGCGTCCGACATCGACAACCTGTACCTTGCTGCAGTTGTATTTGAAGCATATTGATGAGCGATACTAAAGGATGGTGGGTCGACACTAGGGCTACCCGCCACATCTGTTATGACAAGAACATGTTCACTTCTTACAAGAAGCTCGAACATGAACAAAAGCTCTTCATGGGGAATGATGCTCACTCTGTCGTTGAAGGAGAAGGAAAAGTGATTATGAAATTCACTTCTGGGAAAGATGTCACTCTGAACAATGTACTCTATGTACCCGATATTGGGAAGAACTTGAATTCCGGTTCTCTCCTTACTAAGAATGGTTTTTGTTGAACCTTTTAGTCAAATAAATTTGTGCTGACCAAAGGAGAAATGTATGTAGGAAAAGTATATATGTCTGATGGCCTCTTTAAGGCAAATGTAGCCGTTATTGGCAAAGACAACAAATTCATTAATAATAATATGGGTCTAATACTTAATTTTGATATTGATAAAAATTATTAATGTGAAATTTCCGTCGAGGCAAAGTTTGCAAAATAACCTTTCGATTCAGTCGAGAGGAGCTCAGAACCCTTAGAGTTGATTCACACTGATTTGTGTAATTTAAAGGCAACACCTACTCGTGGAGGTAAAAGGTACTTCATCACATTTATTGATGATTGTACGCGTTATTGCTATGTGTATTTACTACAAAAAAAGAAAGAAGCAATAAATGTCTTCATAAAATATAAAGCTGAGGTTGAAAATCAGTTAAATAAGATAAGAAAATTAAAATTCTTAGATCTGATAGAGGAGGTGAATATGAATTTCCTTTTGAGCAATTATGTGATTCATCAAATGACTTCACCTTACTCATCTCAATCAAATGGGGTAGCTGAACGAAAAAACCGAACTCTATAAGACATGATTAATGTCATGCCTTTAAAATCTGGTTTACCTAAGAACTTGTGTGTTGGGGAGAGGGGGGGGGGGAAGCTCTCTTTATGGCTAATCACATATTGAATCGAGTTCTCCACAAGAAAAATGATACAATTCCAAAGTTATGGAAAGGTAGGCAACCTAGGGGTGTTTGACTAAGGTTTCAGTTCCAAGACCTAAGAAGGTAAAACTTGGAGCTAAAACCGTTGACTGCTACTATATAGGTTCAACTGAAAATAGTAGCGCTTTCAGATTTTTGGTGTTCAATTATGAAAATAGAGAGATTCATGTAAATACAATTATTGAATCTCGAGATACGATATTTTTTGAGAATATATTTCCACATAAGAAGGACTCAAACGTCACTTCTCAAAAGCGGACTTACGAATCAATTTCTGGAAGAAATGATTCTCAAGTCGACAATGAAGTTATAGAAGAGCTTGGAAGGAGCAAACAAGCTAAAATAGCTAAATCTTTTGACCCAGAATTCTTAACCTATATGATTAAGGATGATCCTCAAACTTACAAAGAAGCTATGATTGTTCCAGATGCAGCGCATTGGAAAGAGGCGATAGACAATGAGTTACAATCCATCCTAAGCAATAATACTTGGGAATTGGTTAATCTTCCTACGGGAAGTAAGCCAATTGGATGTAAATGGATTTTCAAAAAAAAAATTATAACCCGACGGGTTTAACGATAAATATAAAGCTAGATTAGTAGCTAAGGGGTATCGACAAAAGGAAGGGATAGACTTCTTTGATACATATTCACCAATGACTAGGATAACATCCATAAGATTGTTAATAGCCCTAGAAACTATACATAATTTTGAAATTCATAAAATTGATGTTAAAATGGCTTTCCTTAGTGGTGAATTAAATGAGGAGATATATATAGAGCAACCAGAGGGTTTCATCGTTAAAGGAAAAGAAAACAATGTACGTAAACTTGTTCGTTCTTTTTATGGACTTAAGCAAGCTCCTAAATAAAGGCACGAGAAATTTGACAGTGTCATGATTAAAAATGGCTTTCGCATCAATGAATGCGACAAGTGCGTATATATTAGACAATACAGACAAGCGACTGTCATAGTATGTCGTTATGTTGATGTTATGTTAATATTTGCCTATTTGGGACTATCATGGAGGTTATTAAGTCCACGAAGAAAATATTAACTAATAATTTCGATATGAAGGAACTCGGAGAAGCTGATGTGATTTTGGGAATTAAAATAACAAAATCATCGAATGGTATTAAATTATCTCAATCACACTATACGTGGAAAAGGTACTTGAGAAATTTAAGAAACCTGGATTTAAAGGAACTAACAATCATTTTCTTCCATCGGTGGTGCTACACAAAAACAAAGTAAAAAGTGTGTCACAAAACGAGTATGCTCATTGGATGTCTCATGTATATCATGAATTGCACGAGACTAGACATCACGTACTCAACAAAGAAATTGAGTAGATGCACGAGTAATCCAAGCAAGCTTCATTGGGAAGCACTAATGAGAGTGCTTGGATACCTAAAGAATACATCAGAGTATGCATTACACTATGAAAAACATACAGCTGTCCTCGAGTGATATAGTTATGCAAATTGGATCTCTGATTCGGAAGAATCAAAATCTACAAGTGGGTATGTATTCACAACAGGAGGCGGCACAATTTCATGGAAATCTTCTAAACAGACGTGTATAGCTCGATTCACAATGGAGTTGGACTTTATAGCTTTGGATAAAGCTGGTGAAGAAGTTGAGTGCCTTTATAACTTTCTAGAAGATATTCCACTATGGCTGAAACCTGTGTGCCATATGTATACATTGCGACAATCAAGCGGCTTTATATAGAGCTCACAACTTTATGTATAATAATGGTAAGTCACGACATTCGTCTTTGACACAATACCGTGAGACATCTACTCTCAAATTGAATAATTTCCATCGACTTTGTGAAGTTAAAAGAAAACCTCGTGGATCCGTTTACTAAAGGTTTATTTGGAGAGAGAGTAGAATGTGCATCGAAGGGGAATGGGCTTAAAACCTAAATTAGACTAAGTTACCTCGTATGGAAACCTAACCTGACGACTGGAGATCCCACGGACCAGGTTCAATAGGACAACCAGTCTTGGCTAACTGAAAAGAAAGCACTTAAGAGTTTAACAAAATCTCATTCTTATGATCCAATAAATGCATGCCTATCGCGTTTAAAATGGTTAAGCTAATGCTCTTAATGACGTCTATACCTTTTCCAGAACAAGTAGAGTATGGTAGGATACTCTTGATAAATGCGGTCACCTATGTCAGTGTGAGCTGGGTCGGCTCATCGAGAATTTATTTATAGGCTGAATTCTCTAAAGCACTCGAGGAATCCAAGTATGTTTAGGAACGAACTGAACACAACCGAGAGTTTGTGAACAAATCGGTTTACTACCGTGTTAGGTATATTGTCTTGGTTTACACCAACAGCTGACGGTTCAAGGTGAAATATTTCATCGATTGGCTAAGTAAATCGATAAGCTTCAACCAGGGAAGGTTCAAGATGAAACAATTTCACCTATCCCGATGCGGTACTATTCCTAAAGAACAGTTCGACATGTTGTGTCTCGTGCAAAAAGAAATTTCATTCATGTGGTTGATTGTTGGTGTAATTGGGTATTAATCATAACTAATTGAATTGAGTCAAATTAGCCAAGACTAATTACACCTTAATGAATGAAATAATAAGAGAAGATTGTGTCTCTTCATCCCACATGGAAGAGAAGGAAAAAGTTGAGCTACAAAATTGTTATGAAGAGGGTACCTAGTTTACAAAGTGAAAAGGCTATTGTAGGAATGGGCCTAGATTTATATTAGGGCCCAATATTTATTTAAAGCCAAACTTTACACAAAGATCCGTGGGTGGTCCAAATAGGATACGCGTGTGATTCGAGTAGGATCCGTGAGACAGTTTCTAGAAGGTTCGAGAAGGATCCGTGTTGCCCATCCAAATTTTGAATGAAATGGTGCGTTTGGTCGGATTTTGTACCGAACAGGTGGCACCCGTTCGGACCGAACCATTGCTTAAGTTAAATCCGAACCATTGTGACCCTCTAGCAACACTTTTTCAATTGCTATAAATACGAGAGGATATGGCCAATTCTTCACACTATTTTTCAGCAAGTAAAGTAAAAATAATTATCTCTTCTCTACTTTTCAAATTAAATAATTTTCTAGTTGAAGTTCTGTTTGTTTCAACTCGCCCGTGGTCTTTTGTTTGTGCAAAATAACAAGGATCAAGACTGTTGTATCTTGGGAGGCTACCGAGGAGTACTGATTGCATCGTCGACAGCCTCAAAAATATTATCTTAAGGAGATTGCATCCGCAGCCTCAGTCTAACTTCATTTTTATTTTCTCATTTTCGATATCAATTTAGTAAGTTAATTTGGTTTTATAATTACTTAATTTTATTTTAAAATATAAACTTTTATAGTTTAAAATTTTTCTCGAGTAAACAAAATTGAATCAATTTCCTCAAAAACTAAGTTAAAGTTTTTGTACTTAGGTTTCAATCTTTTCCATACTTATATATAATAATTATCTGATTTTGTTTGTAATTGGAAGTGTGAGGAATTTGATTATTTTATTCAAATAAATTAAATTCATTAATTACACTTGAACTAAGTTATCATTATTCTTTTAAACTCTTTTAATTAGGGGTGTTCAACGAAACCGCTAGACCGCCCCAACCGATCAACCCAACCCAAACCGACCGTAATTTTACGGGTTGAAGGTTTGATGGGTTGATCTTGGGCATCATGAAAAAAAAGACCGCAATTTTTTATCGGGTTTGGTTTTATACTTTTTCAGACCGCATAACCGCATTCGACCGCACTTTATATAAATGATGATGTATATATGTTTTATTTTATTTTATTATTTAATTTAGTCCTAAATTTAAACAAATGAGAAATATAATATAAGTATATACTTTAACAAATTAATCGTGTTCCACAACCCAAACCCCAATTATATTAGATAAACCCTACAATCTTAAGTAAATCTCCAATTTTAAGTGTCAAAAAGATAAAAAATAGATCCAAAACTAGAACAAATTAATTAAAAAATATTCTGCGAAAAATAAAAAGTAAAGCAAATTAAAAAAATATATCAATCAAACTTTTCATTGCCATTAACCACCAACACCAAGTTCAAATATAAAGATATTTTTCTCTTTCGTTTACCCTTTGGGAACAATTTGATTTTTGTGTAATGAAAACTTGTTAATTTAGTGTTCGGGTTTCTTTTTAACTTTCATTAAATTATTTATTCATTGAAAATCATATTTTAATTGATATTTTACGTCATCTCCATTATATTATCTATGAAAGTTTGCTAAATTTATTAATCAAAACAAAAAAAATTGTAATTAACTAGTGCATTTATATTTAACTCATCAAATAATAAAAATAGTTAATAATTGAGACCGCAAAACCCGCCCCAAACCGCCCCAACCCAAATGAACCGCATAGTGCAATTTCAAGACTTGTTGGGTTGAGTTTGGGCTAGAGATTTCAAAACCCGCAAATATTGGGTTGGATATGGGCAAGTACAAAACTGCACTAGACCGCACCGCGAACACCTCTACTTTTAATTCGTATAAAATAATTTTAATTTTAAATTGAAACAATATTATTCAAATAAAAATTTTCACCACTTTGAGTATTTAAAGTTTCTCTATATATAGGATTATATTATAGACTATTTTGCTCTTAAATTGAACCATATTTATTTATTACTATAGTTATAAGAAATATAGTTAATTATGTTTCTATTACACAGATTGTTAAACGCCACTAACAGTTGAGGGGTTCCAAAGTATATATTTACTTAGATCATGCGGCTTCCGACGCTTTTCCTTTACAGATCATGATGAGCCTTCATAGCTCTGATGCTCTAGAGGTTGTTTAAGACTAGTCTTGATCCTGACAATTCTATGCACTCTGGGTTGGGACAGGATTTGGTTCGAATTATGTTATGATCTCTTTATTTTATACAACGACATTAGTCTCCCCAGGGTTCTAATTCCGAGTTGATAGTATCGGGGAGCAATAGTTGCTTTACAAGTGAAGCACGCTGGATTAATACCTTAATATTTCTCATTTTCTTAGGAGGACGCGTATGGAAAGATTTTTGGGTTGGGTTCCAATCTTTCCAACTTAAAACATTTTAGTTTCCATGTTCAAGTTCCAAATTTTAATATCTAGGATCATATATTATTGCTACGTCGACGTCCGTTATTAATGCTAGGGTCTAATCGTTACCGTCAGTTCTAGCACATGTCAAAGGTGTGTCGCAGAAGTGGTTCCACTTCCTGTTAATGGCCACGTGCCTGCCGCATTTCTTCTAGGTACCACCTACTTTCCCCTCTCTTCTTTAACCTTTGCATAAAAAAAAAATTAGGGTTTGGAGACACGTCGGGAGGTTAGCAAAATTGTTAGAATAATTTCTTAGATTATAATTGTGCATTATTTACATGTAAATACACTATATAGATTATTAAACACTAACTTATATTTCACGAATTGTTGAATTTTATCAGACTAGATTCGTATTTGCTCCATATGTTTTGAATTATAATTTTCTTAATCGGATCAGATTTATCAAAAATTCTAACAAATAAGGGTCTATTTGGATGGGTTTTGGCTCAGTTTTGCGGGTCTCGATTTAAAAAAATTGGTTTGGTTGGTTTCGATGAAACCTTTGAGACTTCATTTGGATGGGTTTTGATTACTGGGTTTTGTGGTTTGAATAAGTTGAAACCCCACTTGGATTGTGTTTGGATGTGGGGGTTTAGGGGAAAAAGTAGGTGATATGTGTCAAATCAATGTCTTTTTTAGTGAGATTTGGGGGAAAAAGTAGGTGGTAGATGTCAAATCAATGTTTTATAGGTTTGAAGAGTTTGAGTGTGAGTTTATGAATAGATTTTTGATGATTTTATTAGTTTGACGAAAACTCATTTGAAAGGGTTTTGACTTGCGAGACCCGCGAGACCGAGTCAAAATCCATTCACATACACCCTAAATATCCTACTATATAGAATCAGATTCGAACCAAATACAAATTATAATCCACTCCATTAACAACCCTATCTACGATTTGAAAGGGCTTGTACTTAAAATCTTCATAATTTCGAGACATCATTTCCAACCTCTCCTTTCCGGACAAATGTACTAATTTATTGTCGCACGAAAGAAAGCTTTCTTACCTGTGTTATAATTGTAGACATCAAATGTAGAAACCTTTCACATTTTTTTCCACAATTTTTTTAAACACGTATTCCAAAATCTGGAATCTAACCATGAAAAGGTCAGCTACAGTTTTCTTTCATGTCAATTAAATGTATTTTTTTATCTAAAAATCAGACAAATTGAAATCTCGAATTCAGATGATTTGACATCAAAATGGACACTGCCCATTTACAATTTGGGCTCTGTTTAAGTTGACCAGGCCATTAATGGACTTTGAATCTTATTTAAATGAAAATTCCTCGGTTCAAATGAAAATTTAAATAAGATGGTGTGTAGCAAAAATCAGTTATGTATATCATATTCATAATTGTTTTTTTTAGAGAAACGATTATTATACCAATATTCAATATTATCATACGATAATATCACTAAATTAGAAAATTTATTAAATTACACAGACAATCAATCACAAAAAATTATTATTAAACTACATAAAAATCTGTCATAATTCAAGCTTTCTTTTTTTGCCAAATTGTTGGCTCGTTTATCTTAGCTTTTTTAAATAATTAGTTTTTCTTGCAGGATTTATTGAAGGTAGTCCAATTAATATTTTCAGAATTTGTTCTTTACTTCTTTGGCCCGTTTGGTTTGTGGGCTTGGTCATGAAGATTGGTGAGTGGTTTCCAATAAAAGATTCAGACCGTTCCATTTATAAGGTTGAGTGGACATTTATTAAATTACATGGTCAATTTGTTTCTATATACTTCATCCGTCTTATTTTTCTTTATTCCTTGCTGCTTGCTGCGATTAAATTTATAAAAATTATAATACATAATTTAATTAATATATTTTACTAATAAGTTGAGAATATCATTAAAATCATATATATTAAAATTAAAAAATTTAATGCATTACAAATATGAATGATTTAACATGATAAGTTACTTAAAATATTAAAAAGTTTGACCAGATATTATAACTAATGGAGTAAAAAGAATAGAATGGAGGGAGTAGTATTATAAAATTGAATTTTCAACGTTTTATAATTTGATATCTTCTATATCTTAAAATTACAGTGTTTTTTGAATTTTATAAATTATTATTAAAATATATTTAGTAATTTGAAATTGATAAAGTTATATGATGGACAGTATGAGGTAAAAAATAATTGCAAAAAGCTAGCTTCAGTTTGTTTTCTTTTTAGTAATGCGTTATCTAGGTTGATTTCTGATATTGTATTGAAAGAACGTTTGTGATTTTTTCAAATGAAAGTTGTGTTTTAAACAAAAAAAAAAAAGAGAGAATAGGATCAACCGAATATTCATGTAATTAAAAGATAAATAGGAAACTTTTATAAAAAGTCGTAAACATTTTACAAAATTCTACACATATGTAAATCATATACTACCTTAGTATTTAGAGTATTTAAGTTTTTTTATTTGTTCAACACGACAATTCATTCACGTAGAAGTTGATTTTATTTTCCTCGAAAGAAATATTATTATACATGTTCTTTTTTCTCAATTTAAAAAAATAATATTCTCTTGTAATAATACTCTATCGTCCCTAAAAAAAAGTCAAAACAATCATAATAACATCTCTTATTTTATTTCAATTCCCACTAGTGTGGGTATTATCTATATGTAGTTTAATATTAGTATTTGTACTTAATTTACTTTATAATATCAATGTAATATATTCGATTCGGTATAGTACTTGGTGTAACAATGTATTCACCATCCAAAAAAACAACTCTTACCTTATTTCATCAACATAACAACTTTGAGTTAAGATAAAGTAATCTTTTTTTTTTACAATAATATTCTAAAAATCATACTGACTATTCATTTCATCTCTGAAAAATAAAATAAATTGGGACTTTTGTTTCGGTTCTTAGAGAGTTCTTTTAGATTTTTGAGATATTCTTGATTTTCATATATTTGAATAGAGTTTTGTTTGAATTTTCAGAGATAAAATGAATAATAGGTTTTTTTTTTAAAAAAAAAGAAAAGTTGTAGCTTTTTTTAGAAATAATCAAAAGAAGAGAAATAGTGTAAAAGAAAGGTTTATGTTAAACCAAATTTACTATGTGTGGTAAGTTAAGAGATAAATTATTATATGTAAAATTAAAATAGAGTTTGATTAGATTTTCTTAAATAATGATATATATTAATAATATCAGTTTACATGCAAAAAATTAAGATTACTCACTATCTCAAATGACAATATATAACTAGGAAAACATATATTCCAGTCAAACTAAAATACTTTAAATAATAAGTTTGAATATGTAGACAATTATTCAAATAATAAAGAGTACTTTTATTATTCCACTAAAATAAATGTACTTTTAATACACAACTACTTTTATAAATGTTACCAACATACTACAAAATAGGTATTCAAAATTATCTCAGAAGTAAGTTTTACTATATAAGACTATAAGAGGCAAAATATGTGTGTCTGAGAAAAATGAATTGCTATAGAAGAACTTTAGAATATTTGGAGTGAAAAGAGTAATTTGAAAAATAGGATTAGACCCTATAACTAAAACAAAAGAAGATAAAAAATTGTAAATGCTTTGTATCAAACATTGAAAAAATGAAATTCAAAAATCTTTCTTGATGATTGTATTTTGAGAATAATTATTTGAATATATACTGAGACAATAGATTTTTTTAGGGTTTTGAAATTTTTCATCCTGGAAATATAGGATTTTGGCACTTCGCATCCTGTAAATACAATTTATTTGACACTTTGTATCCCAATTTGTTAAAGGAATTCTAAATTTTTTTGGAACTAAGCACATTGAAAATATAGATTTTAACACTTTCAACCCTACATATATAAGATGTTAGCACTTTATCCCCTAAAAAAATATGAAACCAATATTTAAATATTTTATATATAGGCATATAATGAATAGTCAAAAATCTTATATTTAGCTTTAGCTCATATAATATACCACGCATGTCACATGTCACATGTCACATGACACATCTAGAGGATACAAAACATAGATCCTTGGGTCGAAGGGGTCGATAGATATTCCTCTGGCCTAAAGGAACAAATAGACGAGCCCATGACTATGGGCATATAGATGATCTTGGGGACGAACAAAGCATATTAATCAATTCACTACAAGAAAACTGGGCTTCACCTACGGCAGATTCCGTTGGTGAAGCCTTGATTTTCATTGGTATCCATTCGTAGCGACGTTTTTTCTTCGTTAGTTGATTCGTAGGTGAAGACCCCGTAGGTAAATGAAGCAACGGTTTTTTTTTTTCGTTGGTAAATGTTGCAACGGTTCGTTTTTGTTGGTATTTTTGTTGGAAAAAGTGTTAGATGAACGATCGGGCCCGATTATTTTTTGCGACAATTTTGTTGTTGGAAATGCGTAGGAAAATTACTAACTGATTTCCAACGGCATAAATATGTCGGTATTTTGTCGCCAATCGGTTGGAATCATTCCGACGGATTTAGCATTGAAATGTTTCCGTTAGTTTATTTTTGTCACTAATTTGAAGGAAATCAGTTGGAACCTAGTGACAACTTATTGTTGTTGATTTCGTTACTAGCAATCGGGTCGGAGCAAAAAATTGAACCTCGACTTAGAATTGATTGAGACGTTCTTGGGCATGCCTGAGCCTGACCCGGGCGCATAGGTCTCGTCTGGGCTTGGCTAAGGCGCCTTGGCAATGCTTGGTTTTTCTCGTTTGTTCCGTTATTAGCAATAGGGTAGGAGCAAAAAATTGAACATCGACTTAGCATTGACTGAGTCGTTCATGGGCGCGCCTGAGGCTGACCCGGGTGTCTAGGTCTCGCCTAGGCTTGACTGAGGTGCCTAAGTCATGCTTGGTTATAGCCCAGGCGCCAGGGCCACTCATGGGGCTGCCCCGGGCGCCTCTGTATCGCCTGGGCGCCAATGCCACTCCTAGTTCTGGCCCGGGTGCCTGGGCCACTCATGGGACTGCCTCGGGCTCACCTGGGCCATTCATGGGGTTGTCTTGGATGCTTAGATATCGTCTGGGCTTGGCCTAGGCAATGTGCGCTCGGGCGACTAGGCAATATACGTATTTTTAATTAACTTGTAGGATGTGGGATTTGAACCCTTGACCTCATATATATACATATTAAAGGATCAAACCAGTTGAGTTGGACAACTTTATTGTATTTTCATTAGAAAATTATATATATGAGCCAACTAATAGTTTATTTCATCAAATTTTCAATGATTTAACTCGTTTTTCATTAGTTTGATCGATTTGAATCATTTAGATCTTTCCCACGGTTTTCATCAATTTTTATCACTAATTTTGTTGATTCAAACCTTTTTTAACCTATCTAACATATTTACTCACCGTTTTACCAGTTTAGCTCTTTTTTTTACCAATATCACTTATTTTTTTCCTAATTTCATCAATTTAAGCTATTTTTTTACCAGTTCAACTTGTTTTTCACCATTTTCATCGATTTAAACTGTTTCTGACTGAGATATCCGATTATTAACTGATATCATCTGTCTTTGCGCTAATTGATAGAAATAGTGTCCTGCAAGCCAGCTGTATGGCTAGTATTTATTGTAATAAATGCGGAACTATTCAATTTCGATTAATAAATGCACTTTATTAAATGGTCATCTTTATCTTATGTAATAATTATCTACGCATAAGGATAGAAGTCCTTAGATCACAGGGCTATGGGACAACCCATGGACTGATCTCCAAGGCCGTGATCTAGAACATATTCAAGAGTCGTAGAATCCAATCGAGATAGGACATCGTTGGATTCGGTTAGACTCTCACTGTTGTGTATACTCCGATGAACTGGAGGGCGCTGGGGTCCACGAGCGTGACTGGGACAGTCGATACACATAAGTGGGTGGCTTGCTGGGATGGCAAGCGCACTGAATACCCCAATTAGGAAATAACTCACCATGGAAGCGGTAGTCGCATATCGGGGTTGAAGTTATTCCATATTTATAATAGTATACGAGGAACTATCCCTAACTACTTGAGGTGATAGGGTTTATCTGGTGCGAGAACATCTATACTTTGATATGAGTTCCGATTGACTGGAGATCGCCAGAAAGTCTCTGTGGACTCATGTTGGGTATAGAGGAACTCGTATGCAGATTCATATCATCAACAAATGATCCATTGACCCGACTTGATAGGTTGGGAAATTCTCCTATGAATTTCTGTGAGAAATTAATTATGGTAAAATTCTTGGCCAAGGTATCTGACGACTTTATGTAAGTAGCTCATAAAGATTAAGTCAAAGAGAATTTATTTCGAGATCAGAGTACATAAGGTCAAGACAAAAGAAAAGGGAATCCGATGAAAGACCATACCCTTAAGTCTCGACTGGGAGATTGATCGATGGAGAGATTATGTCGTATATGGAAATTATAAATGATAAAAGGTTCACTGAATTAATTCACCAGTGATTGGGCTCCATGGGCTTGTGGCTGGACATCGACCGTGGAGTGTGGGAGAATTCCCAAATTGGCAGGGGTGCTAATTTTGGAATGGTCAATCGACAGAGTGTTCGATTGATTTAGAGTAAGTCTTACTCGAATAATTAAATAATATTTAATTATAACCCACGGCCAATTATGTGGTGAACCTACGGGGGCATACACAATACACAAGTAGCGAAAGCGAGGAAATAAGAACGACCGAGTCGACTGGGTCGACTGGGTGAAAAATCGACTGGGTCGATTATATTGGGTGGGTCGACTGGGTCGACCCAATTGGAACAAAATGGGATCCAATTGGAATTGGATCAGGATCATAAATTAAATTGGAATTTAATTTGTGGATTAATTAATTAAGTTGGATTTAATTAATTAAAAGGACTTTAATTAAATGAGCTTAGAGTCTGATTTAATTAAATGAGAGATTAAGTTAATTAATTGGGCTATTTAATTGGGATATTAAATTAGGCCTGGTCAAATTAATTAACTGGGCCATGAATTAATTAGGAGACTAGGTCTTCTAATTAAAGAGGGCCATGGCCCATGTAGGAGAGAGAAGACCTAGTCCTAATAGGACTAGGTTAGGGAGATAACTATAAGTAGGTATCTTATAGTTATTTTTCACACAACTCCTTAAGCAAAAATTGAGCAAGAGCAAAAATTCTCTCCCCTCTCCCAAGCTATAGTCGACCGAACCCATTCTTCCCTGTGGAAGAATTTTTAGTTTTTCGACCTTGTTCCAAATCGTTCCTAATTCCTAGTCCATAATATATCTTGTGTTCTAGCTGATCAAGATATATTATTTTCGTGATATTGTGGTGTATCAACTCGTGGAGGCGCAACACGTGGGGCGCTCCTGAGAAGCCTGGATCGATTTTGCTGGAGCAGAATTCAGAGCTCGCTTTGCTAGCCGAGGATTTGCAAGGAGACAGGTATAAACGAGAAAACTTATACTGTCGTTTATTTATATTCATATATATACAACTAGAGAATATCCTTGCAAGATTCCTTAAGAGGCCCTAAAAGTTTTATATTCCGCTGTGCCTAGGGCTGTTTATCTTACCGAATCCCAACAGTGGTATCAGAGCCAACTCTAGGCTTTGTATATATATGAATTTGCAAATTCTGTGTTTATTAAATCATATGTTTGATTTATGTGGCTAGTTCTTTAACTTTGCATGTTTTAGGACGTATGTTTAATTAACTTGGAGTTAATGTTTAATTTGGGATTCGAAAATTTTATCATGTTAGTTTTATTTTTGGATTGGGATTTAATTGACTGGGTTTGTTTAATTTGGGATCAAGATATATTATTTTCGTGTCCGCGCGTATGTTGTCCACGTGGCAGTCCTCGATTGGCCTCGCCTGGTTGATTTTTGGTTGGACTCTAATTCTGCCTATTTTGCAAGTCCTGAAAATCTTGGAGAATTTTGGAAGATTAGGAAACTTAGAGTTTTTGGATAAGGTAGTTATCTTGTTAGATGTGAACACTACCTTAATTAAACTAATCTAATCAAAATAGGATTATCTTGAGAATCTTGGAGATTTGGGAATTTTGGGAAACTTAGAGTTTTGGATAAGGTAAGAATCTTAGAGATTTAGATTACCTTAATTAACCAATTTAATCAAGATAAGAATTGTAGATTACTTAGAGCTCAAGTAAGAGCTAATTAATCTTAGAGATTAATTGTTAATTCAAAATTAATTAACTTGGATGAATTTTTTGCGAATTAAAATTAATGAAGCCGGTAAATTTACATTTATGCCCTTATGTGAATTTATGCATGTTCTTGAATGAATGTGTGGATTGATCGATTTTGCCCTTAAGACCTGTGTAGTTTTTGGTTTATTTATTTTTGGGTTGTAATTAAATGGGCCTGATTGGTGCCCTTGCTTGCGCAAACGAATGTAATAGAATAGGACCATTAAGATTATGTAAGCTAGGCTTAGATTAGGCTTGGAGCCAAGAAGACCCCATGAAGACTTGGAGATCCGCATGGAGGCCCATTTACCTTGGAGGACATGGAGGCCCAATTCATTACATGGAGGCCCAATCAAGCTGGATATTACAAGAAGGCCCATGATGTATGGGTTTGAAAATTGTAATAGTTTAGGACATTTAATTTCCACCCTAGACTGACCAATTGATTCATCACTTGGCTCGTGATGAATCGCATAGGATGGGCAATCGATCAATCATATCCTGCTAGGTGATGTATGTTTACTATTATTCTTTGATGTATGTCATGCATGCTTAGAATAGATCACGTAAACAAGATAAGCATAATCTGATGAGACCTCGCACAAGAAAACTTTAAAACCTCCAATTGAATTTAAAATTCAATTATAATATTAAATCGAATAACGGGCGCATATGAATGGAGTCTATGGTCCGAGCCTATCCAATTACTAGGTCTTAGGCATATTGTACGAATATATCTCGATGTCTCACGAGTCGTGGGTCGAGCTATAGGAAGATGATATGTCTATTGCCTCGATGCACGAGTTTAGTGCCAAGGGAGGGGATAGCAAGGTTTTAGGCGCTGTCTCACGAGTCGTGGGGCGTCTAGAATTGAACTATTTCTCTCCACGAGTATTGGACATGATTTAACGCTAGTAAGTATGGATGTCTCACGAGTCGTGGGTCCATATCGAAAACCGAGGCTAAATGAACTTAAGGGTTAGCTGCGATGGTTAACCGTCGACGTATTCGACCACCAAGTGAATCAAATAGTATGGCCAACGAGTCGTGGGTACTTGGAGATTGCATTTGGGCCTTAAGCCCGCTAGGATATTTTAAATTCCCGAAACTTATGTGGGGGCATAAGATTTTGATTAAAATAGTAGGAGTAATTTACAAATAAAAACCATGTTTGTAAATTGTGCATTTTAAATTAATCTTTCGCGTATTTATTTCTTCTATCGTCATTTTATAGATATGATGTCAAAAGAGCTTAGAGCACTTAGAGATTTGTCCATCTCATCACTTGAACGTAATATTTTAACTGGACCCAACTTGCATTTCTGGACGCATCATTTGAATGGATTATTTGAAGCTGAAAACATATCCTATGTTTTGTCTGTGCCACCACCCATTACTATTTCACATGACGTTCCTGATGAGCTCAGTAAAAGCATCACCAAATGGAAATTAGATGATGGCTTAGCTCGTGAATACATGTTGGAATATATGTCACTTGATCTGCGTTTGCAACATGAGCATATGGCATCCGCAAAAGAGATTCTCTCGAATCTCAAATTCCTTTATGGGATTAGAGATGGTCGTCGCAGATTCGCGATCACGAGGGAACTCTTGCAAGCAAGGAAGAGAAGGGAAACTCCTGTCGGAATCCACGTACACAAGATGATTCGACTTCTTTCTGAACTCGATGATATGGGTGTCGTGATGGACAATGATTTCCGAGTAGATCTTATTCTACAATCTCTTCCAAGATCATATGACCGATTTATCGCGGACTTGAATCTCCAGAGGCGAGAGATTACTGTGCATGTCCTGCGACAGATGCTCGAGGAACACGAAGCTTCTTTTGGAAAGAAAGCGAGGGTTGGCGAAAGGACTGGGCGGCGTTCAAAACCAAAGCAAATGGAAACCAGAGCTCCTTACTGCACAAGGTCAAGGGAAAGGATTAAATTCGAAGCTATGGAGAGTTCGGACAGGTATATTCCTTGTTGAAGTTAATTTTAAAATTAACTGTGCATTTTTGGTGTTAGACACTGACTGGAGTTCTCATCCTTGTAGGTGATGGGAGCATTAAGGAAACTGGAGCCTGAGGATTGGATCCTTGAATAAGGCAATGGAGCTGGAGCTGCTACCAAGGCCGTAGGCAAAAGTAGATTTAGGTGGTTTGATAAAGTCATTAGGAAACTTTCATTTATGTACCTAGTTATTAATGAAAAACTTTTATTCATGTTAATGAATAATGTTGATTTTAATAAAAGCTCCTGTTTTAGTTTTTCATTTGGTACATTGAATTATTGACTTTACATAATAAAACCGCCTAAGTTAGTCATGCACGTACAACAAAACAAAAGGAAACAAGATAATGAAATATCTGTCCAGTTATGGCACGCTAGACTTGGACATATATCTAAGTCTAGGATTCAAAAGTTAGCATCATCTGGCGCGATTGAAATCAATCGCATTGATGAAATGCCAACATGTGAACCATGCTTAAAGGGTAAAATGGCTAAGTTGCCGTTTAATGGAAACCCTGAGCGAGCCAAGCAAACATTGGACTTAATACATACTGACGTATGTGGACCACTAAGAAAAAGCGCCCGAGGTGGCTATGACTACTTCATCACTTTCACTGACGACTTTAGTCGTTATGGATATGTGTTCTTGTTGAAACACAAGTATGAAGCCTTTGAGCGATTCAAAGAATTCAAGATGGAAGTAGAGAATCAACTTGGTCATACGATAAAGGCTCTTCGTTCTGACCGAGGTGGAGAATTTCTTAGTAACGAATTTCTAAATTATCTTGTAGAGCATGGAATATTATCGCAGTGGACTCCTCCTGCAACACCCCAATTAAATGGAGTAGCAGAGAGAAGGAATCGAACCTTGATGGACATGGTTGGATCAATGATGAGTGCCACTGACTTACCTCTTTCATTTTGGGGACATGCCCTCCTCACGGCAACGAAGATACTAAACATAGTACCTTCTAAATCCGTAGAAAAGACACCATACGAACTATGGTTTGGCAAGGCACCCTCATACGCATTCATGCGCATATGGGGATCTCCCGCTTACGTTATAAAGCTAGTGGGAGATAAATTGGAAACTAAATCCACTTTGTGCAAATTCGTGGGGTATCCAGAAAACTCAATAGGATACGAGTTCTACGATCCTACAAGACAAACAACGTTTGTCTCGAGGAACGCTCACTTCTTGGAGAAGGATTTCTTGGTGGACAAGAAGGAAAATAACGTAGAACTGGATGAGGTCACTGATAGAAATAGTGTCCTGCAAGCCAGCTGTATGGCTAGCATTAATTGTAATTAATGAGGAACTATTCAATTTAGATTAATAAATGCACTTTTATTAAATGGTCATCTTTATCTTATGTAATATTTGTCTACGCATAAGGATAGAAGTCCTTAGATCACAGGGCTATGGGACAACCCGTGGACTGATCTCTAAGGCCGTGATCTAGAACATATTCAAGAGTCGTAGAATCCAATCGAGATAGGACATCGTTGGATTCGGTTAGACTCTCACTGTTGTGTATTCTCCGATGAACTGGAGGACGCTGGGGTCCACGAGCGTGACTGGGATAGTCGATACACATAAGTGGGTGGCTTGCTGGGATGGCAAGTGCACTGAATACCCCAATTAGGAAATAACTCACCATGGAAGCGGTAGTCGCATATCGGGGTTGAAGTTATTCCAATTTACAATAGTATACGAGGAACGATCCCTAACAACTTGAGATGATAGGGTTTATCTGGTGCGAGAACATCTATACTTTGATATGAGTTCCGACTAACTGGGGATAGCCAGAAAGTCTCTGTGGACTCATGTTGGGTATAGAGGAACTCGTATGCAGATTCATATCATCAACAAAGGATCCATTGACCCGACTTGATAGGTTTGGAAATTCTCCTATGGATTTCTGTGAGAAATTAATTCTGGTAAAAATCCTTGGCCAAGGTATCTGACGACTTTATGTAAGTAGCTCATAAAGATTAAGTCAAAGAGAATTTATTTCGAGACCAGAGTACATAAGGTCAAGACAAAAGAAAAGGGAATCCGATGAAAGACCATACCCTTGAGTCTCGACTGGGAGATTGATCAATGGAGAGATTGTGTCGTATATGGAAATTGTAAATGATAAAAGGTTCACTGAATTAATTCACCAGTGATTGGGCTCCATGGGCTTGTGACTGGACATCGACCGTGGAGTGTGGGAGAATTCCCAAATTAGCAGGGGTGCTAATTTTGGAATGATTAATCGACAGAGTGTTCGATTAATTTAGAGTATTAATTGCTCGAGTAATTAAATAATATTTAATTACAACCCACGGCCAATTATGTGGTGAACCTACGGGGGCATACACAATACACAAGTAGCGAAAGCGAGGAAACAAGAACGAACCAGTCGACTGGGTCAAAATCGACTGGGTCGATTTAATGGGTGGGTCGACCCATGTGGAACAAAAATGGATCCAATTGGAATTGGATCAAGATTATAAATTAAATTGGAATTTAATTTATGAGTAAATTAATTAATTAGGATTTAATTAATTAATGGAATAATTAATTAGACTTGGAGTTTAATTAATTAATTGGGAGATGATTTAATTAATTGGGCTATTTAATTGGGAGATTAAATAAAGCCCTGAAAGATTAATTAATATGGGCCATGAATTAATTAGAAGACTTAGTCTTCTAATTAAAGAGGGCCATGGCCCATGTAGGAGAGAGAAGACCTAGTCCTAATAGGACTAGGATAGAAAGAAAACTATAAATAGCTTTCTTCTAGTTAATTTTACACACAACCTTACAAGAAAAATTGCAAGAGCAAAAATTCTCTCTCCCTCTCCCACCAAATCGGCCGAACCCTTCCAGTGCTAGGAAGAATTTTTCGTCTTCTATTTTTGTTCCCGAATCGTTCCTAAAACCTAAACATTAATATAGCATATGTTCTAGTCGATTAGGTATATTAATTTTCGTGATATTGTGGTGTATCAACTCGTAGAGGCGCAACACGTGGGGCGCTACCAAAAGGTGTGGGTCGATCAACCGGGGTGAGAATTCAGAGCTCATATTGCTAGCCTAGGATTTGCAAGGAGACAGGTATAAACGAGAAAACTTATACTGTCGTTTAATTATATTCATATATATACAACTAGAGAATATCCTGGCAAGATTCTTTAAGAGGCCCTAGAAAATTTTTATATTCCGCTGTGCCTAGGGCTGTTTTTCTTACCGAATCCCAACAGTCACTGAAGCTGAAAAGGCCGAAGAGGTCGATCGAGCTGACCCGTCACCACAGACAGTGGGAGAACATGAGCATGAAAGTGCACCAGAAAGTACACCGATACTTCATAGGTCAGAAAGACAACGTAGAGAACCCGAGAGGTACTACGGTCTGCTGCATGAGACTGGACAGTCTCTAACCGACCCAAGGACTTACGAAGAGGCTATGCTAGACATAGACTCGGGAAAGTGGCGCGAAGCCATGGAATCCGAATTGGACTCCATGCACTCAAACAAGGTCTGGGCCTTGGTAGATCCACCAGTGGGAGTGGCTCCCGTGGGTTGCAAGTGGATCTATAAGCGAAAGCTTGGAGTGAACGGAGAGGTGATTACCTACAAGGCGCGACTAGTGGCAAAAGGATACACTCAAAGACCAGGTATCGACTTTGAGGAGACCTTCTCGCCCGTCGCAATGCCCAAATCCATTCGGATCTTGCTGGCCATAGCTGCGTGGTATAACTACGAGATATGGCAGATGGATGTAAAGATTGCCTTTCTCAATGGGGACATTGATAAGGAGATCTACATGGAGCAACCAAAAGGATATGCATCCAAAGGAGATGAACACAAGGTGTGCAAACTCCAGAGGTCCATTTATGGACTTAAGCAAGCTTCCCGAAGTTGGAACATTCGTTTCGATGAGACAATCCAAACTTTTGGATTCATCAAAAACATGTTCGAACCTTGCGTGTACAAGAAGATCAGTGGGAGTACAGTTGAATTTTTGGTGCTTTACGTTGACGACATTCTTCTCATTGGAAATAATGTGAAAGCATTGTCCGAAACTAAAGCAAGGTTATCTACACAATTCTCGATGAAGGATATGGGAGAAGCATCCTTTGTACTAGGTATAAGGATCTACCGAGATAGATCAAAAGGACTGCTGGGCCTCTCCCAATCCCAGTACATAGACAAAATCTTGAAAAGATTTAGTATGGAAGAATCCAAGAGAGGATTGCTTTCAATGAGACATGGGATTGCACTCTCTAAGTCTATGGCCCCAAAGACGCCAGAAGAGAGAAGCAATATGTCTCGAGTACCATATGCATCCGCGATAGGAAGCATAATGTATGGTATGTTATGTACGAGACCAGACGTAGCGTACGCTTTAAGCGTTACAAGTCGCTACCAGTCTGATCCAGGTGAGCAGCACTGGACAGCCGTAAAGGCAATTCTGAAGTACCTGAGAAGGACTAAGGAATTGTTCTTGGTATACGGTGGAGGAGAATTGAAATTGGAAGGCTATACAGACTCGAGCTTCCAATGTGATGTAGACGACTTCAAGTCGACATCAGGATACGTATTCTGCCTCAATGGTGGTGCGGTTAGCTGGAAGAGCTCCAAGCAGGAAACAACCGCAGATTCAACCACCGAAGCAGAATACATTGCTGCGAGTGATGCAGCAAAGGAAGGTGTTTGGATGAGAAACTTCATCCAGGAACTGGATGTGATACCTAGCATCGCTGAGCCCATTACTATCTTCTGTGATAACAATGGGGTAATAGCGCAAGCGAAGGAGCCGAGATCTCATCAGAAATCCAAGCACGTACAGAGACGATACCATGTGATAAGAGATATCATTGGTAGATGAGACATTAAGATGGAACGTGTCGACTCAGAAGATAATACGGCGGACCCGCTAACGAAGCCTCTGCCTCAAAAGGCATTTGAGAAACATCTGCATAAGATGGGACTCAAGAACATAAAAGACTGGCTTTAGGACAAGTGGGAGATTGATAGAAATAGTGTCCTGCAAGCCAACTGTATGGCTAGTATTTATTGTAATAAATGCGGAACTATTCAATTTCGATTAATAAATGCACTTTATTAAATGGTCATCTTTATCTTATGTAATAAAATTCTACGCATAAGGATAGAAGTCCTTAGATCACAGGGCTATGGGACAACCCGTGGACTGATCTCCAAGGCCGTGATCTAGAACATTCAAGAGTCGTAGAATCCAATCGAGATAGGACATCGTTGGATTCGGTTAGACTCTCACTGTTGTGTATACTCCGATGAACTGGAGGGCGCTGGGGTCCACGAGCGTGACTGGGACAGTCGATACACATAAGTGGGTGGTTTGCTGGGATGGCAAGCGCACTGAATACCCCAATTAGGAAATAACTCACCATGGAAGCGGTAGTCGCATATCGGGGTTGAAGTTATTCCATATTTATAATAGTATACGAGGAACGATCCCTAACTACTTGAGGTGATAGGGTTTATCTGGTGCGAGAACATCTATACTTTGATATGAGTTCCGACTGACTGGAGATCGCCAGAAAGTCTCTGTGGACTCATGTTGGGTATAGAGGAACTCGTATGCAGATTCATATCATCAACAAATGATCCATTGACCCGACTTGATAGGTTGGGAAATTCTCCTATGAATTTCTGTGAGAAATTAATTCTGGTAAAATCCTTGGCCAAGGTATCTGACGACTTTATGTAAGTAGCTCATAAAGATTAAGTCAAAGAGAATTTATTTCGAGATCAGAGTACATAAGGTCAAGACAAAAGAAAAGGGAATCCGATGAAAGACCATACCCTTAAGTCTCGACTGGGAGATTGATCGATGGAGAGATTATGTCGTATATGGAAATTATAAATGATAAAAGGTTCACTGAATTAATTCACCAGTGATTGGGCTCCATGGGCTTGTGGCTGGACATCGATCGTGGAGTGTGGGAGAATTCCCAAATTGGCAGGGGTGCTAATTTTGGAATGGTCAATCGACAGAGTGTTCGATTGATTTAGAGTAAGTCTTACTCGAATAATTAAATAATATTTAATTATAACCCACGGCCAATTATGTGGTGAACCTACGGGGACATACACAATACACAAGTAGCGAAAGCGAGGAAATAAGAACGACCGAGTCGACTGGGTCGACTGGGTGAAAAATCGACTGGGTCGATTATATTGGGTGGGTCGACCCAATTGGAACAAAATGGGATCCAATTGGAATTGGATCAGGATCATAAATTAAATTGGAATTTAATTTGTGGATTAATTAATTAAGTTGGATTTAATTAATTAAAAGGACTTTAATTAAATGAGCTTAGAGTCTGATTTAATTAAATGAGAGATTAAGTTAATTAATTGGGCTATTTAATTGGGATATTAAATTAGGCCTGGTCAAATTAATTAACTGGGCCATGAATTAATTAGGAGACTAGGTCTTCTAATTAAAGAGGGCCATGGCCCATGTAGGAGAGAGAAGACCTAGTCCTAATAGGACTAGGTTAGGGAGATAACTATAAGTAGGTATCTTATAGTTATTTTTCACACAACTCCTTAAGCAAAAATTGAGCAAGAGCAAAAATTCTCTCCCCTCTCCCAAGCTATAGTCGACCGAACCCATTCTTCCCTGTGGAAGAATTTTTCGTTTTTCGACCTTATTCCAAATCGTTCCTAATTCCTAGTCTATAATATATCTTGTGTTCTAGCTGATCAAGATATATTATTTTCGTGATATTGTGGTGTATCAACTCGTAGAGGCGCAACACGTGGGGCGCTCCTGAGAAGCCTGGATCGATTTTGCTGGAGCAGAATTCAGAGCTCGCTTTGCTAGCCGAGGATTTGCAAGGAGACAGGTATAAACGAGAAAACTTATACTGTCGTTTATTTATATTCATATATATACAACTAGAGAATATCCTTGCAAGATTCCTTAAGAGGCCCTAAAAGTTTTATATTCCGCTGTGCCTAGGGCTGTTTATCTTACCGAATCCCAACACTAATCTCATCAAATTGAAATATTATTAATCAATTTAAACTATTTTTTCACTATTTTTCACCGAGTTACACGATTATGATTGATTTAACCTAATTTTCATTGATTTCATTCATCTTTTTTTTTCCCAATAATTTCATTGAATTGCACTGTTTTGATCGATTTAAGTTATTTTTTCCAATTTTTCATCGATTTAAATCATTTTTGACTGTTGACCCATTTCTCACCGATTTCATCTGTTTTATCATTAATTTCATTGATTGTAAATATTTTTTTTTATTGATTTAATCCGTTTTGTTCACAAATTTCAAGTACAATCTTATATGCAAAAAGTTAAAATAGTATACTATTTTGTGTAATTTATGCCCAGTTGAAAAAGCACAAAAATACAAACGAAAAAGAAAAAGCAATCTTTATGCTACCGGATGATGATAATTTGCCACATAACTTCACATATGGCTTTTCTTCTACTGGCAAGTTTGGAAATCTATTCACATTAGTCAGTAATCATTGTCGTTTATAGCCTCCCTCCATAATTCTACATTGGGTAAGGAGCCAATAAAAGAAGTGTGTGGATGTTGTAAATAATTAAATTTTTAAATGGATACCCATCAAATATAGCTCAATGTGTAAATAAAAAGAAATATAAATTCCAAGGGTTGAAGAACCACTATTGTCATTTGTTCATGCAAAAGTTTATGCCAGTTGCATTTTGTGATCGATCTCCTGCCTAAACCAGTTTGGGAAACATTATCAGAGCTTAACATGTTCGTTAGAGATATTTCGTTAGAGATGTTAGGAAAGGTGTGAGGACTCGGGCCCGCCTTACGAAGAAAGGCCTCTCCAATAAAAAGGGCACATTGGTACTTGTCAGCACGCATTTCCATTATCTCATCCACTAACTTTGGATCGTCGGGAATAAAGTGGCCCGTAACGGAGCGACCACCAGAAATCCACTTAGAATCATGGTCCCACGAGAATGGCTTGGTGGAACCATCTGCTAAGACAAGATACGAAGGGGGACGTACGAAGAAAAAATGAGATTTCCAAGCAGGATTGCTTGAAACGGGGAAATCAAAAATAGATCGACTAGACTTTTGACTAGCAAAGAAGTATCCGTGATTGGAAGAACTAGAAATATTGAAACGAAACAACTGAGTAAAATTACGAAGAGAAGGTTGAAACCCTTTTGCAATCATCAGGACAGAAAAACAAACGACAAAAGCTACGGAATTGGGAACCAGTTGCGTCAAAGAGACGCTGAATATCCTTAAAATATCAAGGAATAAGGCAGACAGAGGAAGACGGAGACCATGATTGAAATGGGCAGTGTAAAAAGCCCGACAACCTTCCGGCGGAGAGGTAACCCTATCAGAAGGAGATGGAAGAATAATCTCAGAACCCTCCGGGAAACATTTTGCATAATTATCCGTGACCTCATGGAAAGTCTCATCGATATACGCACATGAAAGGTTCTCGATCGGATCAGAAACTTGGGGGACGGTACCCTTGCCTTTCTTAGCCTTGGCCGCAACCTCGGCGTCAGAAATGATCCGCACTTTAAAAGTGTCTTTGTCAAGAATAATTATCTCAGATACTCCTATCTGTACTGATGGAGGGCTAGGAGAAGCCCCCGCATCGATAACAGGAGTGACTTGTTCAACAGAAGAAGAGGAGGGGTTCTTCGAAATAGAGGCCATGTTAAATGGTCGATGAATACAATATATTGGAGAAATTATCGAGTAAGAAAATTACTGCGAGAAAATGGGAGATGAAAAGTAAAAAATGGTTAAAACAACGATCACCTATTTATATAGACTAGGAAAGTGCACGTACGTTGTACGTGTTTAATTAATTTTATTGGTAATTTTTGTAAGTTAGAGTAAAATTAATTTTACTATGTCATAAAATAAAGTAAATTAACCCGTTTTCATCTATTTAATACATTAGTTTAATTTATTTTTCACCGATTTAACCTGTTTTTAGCGGATTTTATTCATTTTTACCAGTTTAGGTTTTTTTTTTTTTTTTTTTTTTTACCTTTTTACCCATTTTTATCAATTATAACTTATTGTCATTGTTTTACAATTTTGTCCTCTTGTTTTATCCATTTTAAACTAATAATTCTCTACCGGTTTCACCTACCTTATTTTGTCTGTTAAACTTTTTTTTATTAATTCAAACGTTTTTATCATATTACCCGTTTTTACCTATTTCACATATTTTTTCCACTGATTTCAAATGTTATTTCCACCAATATCACCTGAATTTTCATTGATTTGAGACGTTTTCGTCGACTTTATTTATTTTTCACCGATTTCACCTGCTTTTCACTATTGTTGTCGTTTCACCGATTTCATCTTTTTTTTCACGAATTTTCATCGATTTTAGGGGTATTTTTTTAATCATTTTCAACCAAACTTTCATCAATTTCGCCAGTGTTCACGAATTTCACCCGAATTTTCATTGATATCACATGTTTCAATGATTATATTTTATCTATTTCACCATTTTTCACGAATAGAATTACATAGAGGTTATGCATATCTTGAAATTATTGAATATTCTTCATATTTTATATTCTAGCCAAAGTAAAGTTACATAATTAGCTAAGTTATAAGTAATTATTATTCTTTCATAGTAAGATGGCGATTCAATTTTAATTTTTTTTTGTAACATAATGATATTTAAGAGAATTTCATTTTAAATATTTATATTTAGAGTGTTTATGACTTATGTTGTGATAAAACTTTAAATTAACATTTTCTTACTTAAATAAATATTGATGATAAAATATAATTATTTTACATATATTTTAGGGGCTATTTAAAATAATAGTGTTTTCTTAAGATTATAATGATGGAATAGTGCCCAGCAAGCCAATGTTAATTAGCTTGTTGAAGTACTATTTTCTTATGGTTTATAATTAATACGCCGTTCATTCATAGTATGTGAAATTGAACAATGGCCAACTTCATCTCTCGCGAACCTATCTAAGCGATTGGATGAAATCCTGAGGTCACAATAGACTATGGGACGATTCACTTCAGTACTGAGTGCAATCATGAAACAGTCTCAAAGGTCGTGATCTTAAAACCGTTCCAAGTCATAGATTCCGAACGAGACGGGGTATCGTAGGAATCGCCAAGACTTGTACAAATATGCATGATTCACATGGAGTGAATTTGTAGAGTTTCATGAGCAAGGAATTTGAGTCCAGTGCATATGAGTAGGTGGTTCAATGGAGGATTGAACGCATCGAACGACCCGAACAGAGAAACCCATTGTGGAAGCGCATGACGCATATCGGTGATGGGATGTTTCTCAAGGCTTATAATAGTGTACGATTTAGTCCTTAGACTTGAGGTACTAGGGCGAATTCGGTACATGGACGTGCGTACTTAGATTTAGGTACTGGTCACGTAGCCTGGCCACAAAGTGCCTAAGTTGGGTGCGTACAAAAGTGTACGCGAGTGGTTAGTACTAAGAGAGGATCTAACGCCTCATCCTGATAAGATGAGAGCATTTCCTGTACGTTCTTCGATAATATGTTCCTAGAAACCCATGGCCATGGTTGGTGACAAATTTGGAAGGGGTTTCCAAATTAGGCAGTCACACCGGAATTATTATCCAGAATTAGAAAGTACAGTATCGAGATAATTAGAGGTGCCGATCAATTCACACACCCTAGGTCTCGATCGGGAAATCAGTCGTAGAAGGACCGTATGTACATGGCAATTATAAGAGGTGAGGTTCACAATAAATCAATTCACCTTTGATTGGGCTTCATGGGCTTGTGGCTAGACATCGACCATGAAGTGTGGGTACTCCGGAATTAATAGAGGATTTAATTCTAGGAGTGGTCAATTAAAAGTAGTTTAATTGATTGGAGCATTTAATTGCTTGTTAATTAAATCACGAAAGTCGTGGGCCTGCTGCCAGTTGATGGTGAACCCAGAGGGTCACACACAATACAATTGGACGGTGACTGTCTAAAAGGAAAAGAAAGTGATTTAAAGTTGTTAAATCAAGGTAATTGAATTATGGTATTAATTCAATTGGAGATTATTAATTAGATGACTAATTGATTAATTGATAATTAATTAATTATAGTTATCTGATTAATTATGGAATTAATTAAAGTAGTTAATTAATTGGAAGAATAAATAATTAACCAATTTGAGTATTGGATAATTATGGGTTGATTTTGGAATTATATAAAATTAAGGGGCATGGGCGATTTTGGTGATTAAAAGGAAAAAGAGTTTTGTTTCTTGAAAAGCAAGTTTGAAGAGATTTATCAAATCTCATATTCCTAAAGATAAGGAATAAAGATTTGATAAACAAGGAAAGGAGATCTTTTTGGAGAAGGACTCTTCTCCTATAAATACTCCTTCCCGTCTCTTCATTCACAAAAAACAAGTTTTTGCACAAGTTTTAAAACCCTAAAAAGCTTTTGAGAGAAAAAGGTTTTGCTGAAAATTTAGAGAGAAAAATCGAGTGAGATTAGATTTTTCGAACAAGAAATTTTAATTACAAATCGCCCCCCATAGTTTTTCGCCCCTAAACCCTAGTCGCCCAAATTAGACTTGGCCGAACCCAAATCGGACCAGATCTGACCCTGGCCGAACCCTACTCGACCTCATAAGTTCTGAAGGTCGATTCTTCCATTGGTGTCTCCGTTCCTTTGCTGACAAACCTGCGAGATCCAGTTCGTAGCCTAAGACTTGTAGGCGTCGCTACAATCCGATTGGTGTGGACTAGCTTTGGAGGTGAGACATATGGATCACTCAATCTGTGGATTGAACCAAATACTTGGAGGACACGACAACCACAATTTGGTGTTCAGGTATATTGCGATTAAACCCCTTGTATTTTATTGATGTTTGATTCATCCCTATTCGTATAATAACTATGGAGAAAGAATTCATGGGACTTTTAGGGACTCGAAAAATTTTAAATTTCCGCACTCTGTTGTATTGACAATCGAGCCCTACCCAAAATATCCCAACAGTGGTATCAGAGCCAGGTTCATACGTTTTTATACGAAAAGGCCTGAACATAATGTGTTTTCACTGTATATGCTTGATTGTATGTATGAGAACGCATGTTAATTATGTTCTAGTGATTGATTCTTGCTTGTTATGACTGGATCTATGATTGGGTAAAACTGCTTTTTTAGATCTGTGGCGAATTTATAGTTTTTCGAAAAATCAGGGCTTTTATGCAAAAAATCGCAAAACATGAAAATTAGGGCTGAAAATTTAATTTTCTGCTTCTGGAAATTTTTGAAAAATCTGGGTGTTTTCTGAAAATCTGATCGCACACTATTTTGGACCATTTTGCAATTTTCGAAAATTCGAGGACTGTTTTGTAATTTCCGAAACTTCAGGGGTCTGTTTGCAAATTCGAAAATTTTCTGGATTTCAAAATTTTAATTTTCTGCTCATTCTGTCCGAAAACTGTTTTGGGGGTATTTTGTAACTTTTCAAAAGTTTTGGGGTCAAAAGTGCAATTTCCGAAAGTATAGGGGCCGAACTGCAATTTTCAAAAGTTGAAAAATCAGAATCTGAAATTAAGGCAGAAAAGTTGTTTTGTTTATCCGTGAATTTATTTTGTCATAATTAGTAGTGACTAAAAAGCAAGAATCATAGGAAGTTAGTTTTAAAAGGTGTTTTAAAATTAAGATAGAAGAAAGTAAAAGATGTTTACATGTTTCTTTGCTCTACGTGAACTGTTTACGTGGTTTTTGATCGCGACGAGCCTTGCCCTTAGGTTAGATGTGATTGGTTTAATTTAATGCATGGTTTTTATTGGGCCTGCGAGCCTGTTATTATTTTTGGGCCACTTTGAGCCTTTGTAATAGAATAGGGCTTTACTGCTTTCCTAGTTTAGGATGGAGGCCCATTTACAAGCAAGGTGGGAGCCCAAGAAGAATTGAAGGCCATGTATGCGTGGTACATTGTGTAATAGCATAGGTTCTTTGAGAACCCTTTAGATTGACCAATTAGGCCAACATCATTGGCTCGATGATGGCCCGCATAGGAGGCTCCCGATCGAAAACATATTGTGGTAGTATGCATGCTAGGCTTGTATGGCTTTTATTTATTAGTCGATTTATGATTGCTTGTGTGTTTGCGCGCTAGAATCTAGATCGTAAATAAAAGATAAAGCATAATTGAAGCGGTGAGATCTCGAGGAGAGTTTCTTCAAACTTTCAAACCCGAAAATTCCCCTCTCGAATAAATATTAAGTCATATTGGGTTAAATTATAAAATGAGGTTTTATAAAATCCAAGCCTTCCATTAATAGGGACTAGTGTATGTTGTTTACTTATCGATAGAGGTGATCCAGAGTCTGGCACCCGAGTCGAAGAAAGGAGCAATGCACGAAATTCCTTGATTCTAGTTTTCTTAAAACTTGACAAGGGTAGGGACTGGTCGGGACGTGAAGATCGACCGATAACTAGTTACGGAGAATTCATGACCGGGCCCGTTGCTTATCATGATTAATGGGTTAGACTTAACGCGTAGTAACATTTATGATGTAGCAGTGCTAGATAAATGCGAAAAACGAGGCAAAATAACTTGAAGGTTGTGTAGTAGACACAATTGGTAATATGTATACCTACCTAGGGAATTAATTGTATGGCCACGAGTCGTGGGTGCAACTAATTGCTGCTGGGACGTCAAGACCTACTAGGAAATAGACTTTTCCCGAAACTAGAAGGGGTTACTGTTTCGATAAAATAGTGGGAGAACTTTTTCGATAAAAAGTCCAAGTTTCGTTAATTATAAGTATTAATATTAAACCTGTCTGCTTATAGTTGTCTGTTTTTAAATGTTAGCCATTTACCATCCACTATCCAATCCTCGATGCGTTTGAGAACCGAACCAACTTTAAAGGTGATGTGCAATTTCCTCTACGAAACCGACATGGCTAAGTTTGACAATGTTAGGGAATATTGTTCTTACTTGAGCAAGACATTCGAGCTGATCAAAGGGTTTGGAGCCCAATTGACTCTCGAAGATGAGATAACGATAACCCTTCAAGGATTATCTGAGACCTTCACTCATTTTATGCAACATTGCGATATTCCGCCTGATGGAATACAATTGCATGAGTTGTTAGACAAATATGAAGAAGCTCATCAACGCGGTTTTGGTCTGTATGATTGGAATTGCCCTCTGTGTAAGTACGAAGAGAAAATAAGGAAGCTTGTTAAAAAGGATTTCCTGGAAAGACTTGACTACGGTATGACTTTTTAAGTTATACACTTATTGAATCTTTTTGATGTAAGACATCTGATTAAAACTTTCATTTCTGTAAAAGCATTTACAGGCGATGATAGTCTTCCCGCTCAACCCAAAAGGAGGAAATTCCTTGAAAGGGAGATGCAAGTAGTGCAGAGCGAGATGAGGAAACTGGAATTCCGGGACTGGGTCAAGGAAGAATTGTACCTAGACATTCCTTTTTAGCAAAAGAAGTTTTTCTTAGTTTTTCGTATTAGCATGAGTTTTAAGTTTTAGTTTACTTTGAGTATTATTTCACATTTTGTACGAGACATTATTGCTTTACCATTGAGAATGAAATTTATTTAAATTAGAGCAATTTAACTTTGTACAAATGTTGATGTTTTGAAACATAGAAATAAAACAATGATAAACGAATCGAAACTTTGAAGACTATATGCTAAATCGAAAACAAGCAAAACAAACGAGATAATCGTTTTCGCTTGAAGTGTTCACTCTGGACATTTTTCCTAAAGAAAGATGCGAAAGGAAAGTTTTTATTTACTGTTCCTGAGATAATGAACTTGGGTAAATACGGAACTTTCAAATCTTGAAGGATTGATAACCGAAGTGAAGGATTGCTAAGGCATTCCAAAACATTTCAATCGACATGAACTAAAAGCACTAGTTCAAAGGGAAGCTACTTCACATATACTTACGATTTCAATCGTTAAATATATATGTGTACTTGGTTGAAGTACAATTCTGAAACTATTGAAGTAATTAAATAGATGTTTTGGAAATGAAGTAACTAGATGCACTATGTCGGAAGCAATTTGATTTAATCAAACCTGCTGAAACATAAGCAACTTAACACCTCGATTATCTAAGACGAGAATAGAATTCTCATGAAGCAAATCAAAGAACGAATCGAACTTCGTTTGATTCACGACTCTGATCTTGCTGAGTTTCCTTTATTCAAATTAGGGGATACCTCCCCTTGACTCTTCAAAGATACTTGGTATAGTATATTTCGAAGTAAGTCCTTACATCGCCGTGTCTTTTAAGACATAGCAGAACACCCTTATATGAGAAATTAGATGGTAGATCTAGTTCATATAAAGTTTATGGGGTATTCAACAAAATCCATTGAATACATGTTCCACGACAACGAGAAACAAAAGGTATCTCGTAAGTAGCTTGTTCCTCTGTTGACAAGACCTTGTCAAAGGAAATAAGGAATGTCGTAGAACTTGATGAAGTCCAAGGAGTGGACCCATCCCCATGAACAGTGGGAGTAAACACTGAAAACTGCTGAATCAATCCATGCACAAAGAAATCGTAATCTGATCAAATTCGTAAGGAACTCAAAATTCCATTTTACGAAATTGAGAAATTGGATTGTAATCTAAGATTACAAAGAGATTATGTTAAACATGATCTAAGGGATATGGCACATAGCCATAAGATTCGAAGTTGAAAACTTTGACTCACTTAATGGCAATAGGTCATTATTCAAAAGTCCTTTTAGGATTGATGAAAATACCTTATCCATTAGCAAGTCAAAATTCATTTCGAAACTATTAGCCATAGAAAGGTAGTTTTGACTACCGAAGGCATGACTATTGGATATGAATCCTGCATCTCACAATTGAAAATTGATGAGAAGATCTCTATTCTAATCCAAAGGTCAATCTATGACTTTTTCCCAAAATTGGAACATGCAACTTGATAGTTGATCAAGAATGTTGAATTTGTCAAAAGGCATATGGATTCCAATTGCGCAAAAGAATCAGTGGGAGCGTAGTTGAGTTCGAAACGCAACAAGATGATGAACAGTACATCAAGCAAGATATAAGAATATCAGAAAAGCACAGACGAAAGCGTGTTCTTCACGCAATTTTCCATGATAAGATTTGGAATTACATCTCACGTACTGGCAATACGTATCTATGGTAGATAGAAGGAAGAAGATGTAGTGATTTACCAAATCAAAGTACAAAGACAATATTGATTGAATTCAATATGGAAGAATCCAAGAAAGGATTGTTTCCAAAAGAGACAAAAACTCTCTCACTTATTTAATGAGCCCTAAATTAATGAGTGAAGAAGTGACTGTCTCAAGAAGCCTTATGCTTGGCATTTGGATTGCATGTAGCATGCAAAGTCTTGTACTAGACCTGACTCGTCAAAATGCTCTGAACTAGCTAATGATAGTCAAACGCCAGTAAAGGACACTGGTCTACCATAAAAGCAAATCCTCGAAGATAATTAAAGGATGCAACGCTGGTCTATGGTAGTAAGTGGAAAATTGAAACTCAAAGGATTTTTGAAATTTGAGATTTCCAGTCTGAAGTGGATTATTTATTCTGTTTCGATAGAGCAAGGTAAATTGGAAGAAATTCCAATAATATACCATTGCCGATTCAAACAAGAATAAAGGGCACCATTATGATGCTGCACAAAAGGAAGTGTTTAGATGAGAAATTTTCATCCAACGACTGGATGAAATACCTAGCATGACAAAAACCTATCATAATCGTAACTGATTTAGATGAGGTGATTGCTCAATGAAAGGAAATCGAGATCTCACCTATAATCTGAACACAACACCGTATGATTGAACAAGTCAAAGGTGGTTGAGACGAGTAGAAGTATTACTTCATCTCGACAAGGACAAACTTAGCAGATCCACTAATTAAGCTCTCTCACAAATGGTTCGAGGGACATCTTGGTATAGATGGGTCTTAGAAATGTTGTGATTGGCTTTAGGGCAAGTGGGAGATTGATGGAATAGTGCCCAGCAAGCCAATGTTAATTAGCTTGTTGAAGTACTATTTTCTTATGGTTTATAATTAATACGCCGTTCATTCATAGTATGTGAAATTGAACAATGGCCAACTTCATCTCTCGCGAACCTATCTAAGCGATTGGATGAAATCCTGAGGTCACAATAGACTATGGGACGATTCACTTCAGTACTGAGTGCAATCATGAAACAGTCTCAAAGGTCGTGATCTTAAAACCGTTCCAAGTCATAGATTCCGAACGAGACGGGGTATCGTAGGAATCGCCAAGACTTGTACAAATATGCATGATTCACATGGAGTGAATTTGTAGAGTTTCATGAGCAAGGAATTTGAGTCCAGTGCATATGAGTAGGTGGTTCAATGGAGGATTGAACGCATCGAACGACCCGAACAGAGAAACCCATTGTGGAAGCGCATGACGCATATCGGTGATGGGATGTTTCTCAAGGCTTATAATAGTGTACGATTTAGTCCTTAGACTTGAGGTACTAGGGCGAATTCGGTACATGGACGTGCGTACTTAGATTTAGGTACTGGTCACGTAGCCTGGCCACAAAGTGCCTAAGTTGGGTGCGTACAAAAGTGTACGCGAGTGGTTAGTACTAAGAGAGGATCTAACGCCTCATCCTGATAAGATGAGAGCATTTCCTGTACGTTCTTCGATAATATGTTCCTAGAAACCCATGGCCATGGTTGGTGACAAATTTGGAAGGGGTTTCCAAATTAGGCAGTCACACCGGAATTATTATCCAGAATTAGAAAGTACAGTATCGAGATAATTAGAGGTGCCGATCAATTCACACACCCTAGGTCTCGATCGGGAAATCAGTCGTAGAAGGACCGTATGTACATGGCAATTATAAGAGGTGAGGTTCACAATAAATCAATTCACCTTTGATTGGGCTTCATGGGCTTGTGGCTAGACATCGACCATGAAGTGTGGGTACTCCGGAATTCATAGAGGATTTAATTCTAGGAGTGGTCAATTAAAAGTAGTTTAATTGATTGGAGCATTTAATTGCTTGTTAATTAAATCACGAAAGTCGTGGGCCTGCTGCCAGTTGATGGTGAACCCAGAGGGTCACACACAATACAATTGGACGGTGACTGTCTAAAAGGAAAAGAAAGTGATTTAAAGTTGTTAAATCAAGGTAATTGAATTATGGTATTAATTCAATTGGAGATTATTAATTAGATGACTAATTGATTAATTGATAATTAATTAATTATAGTTATCTGATTAATTATGGAATTAATTAAAGTAGTTAATTAATTGGAAGAATAAATAATTAACCAATTTGAGTATTGGATAATTATGGGTTGATTTTGGAATTATCTAAAATTAAGGGGCATGGGCGATTTTGGTGATTAAAAGGAAAAAGAGTTTTGTTTCTTGAAAAGCAAGTTTGAAGAGATTTATCAAATCTCATATTCCTAAGGATAAGGAATAAAGATTTGATAAACAAGGAAAGGAGATCTTTTTGGAGAAGGACTCTTCTCCTATAAATACTCCTTCCCGTCTCTTCATTCACAAAAAACAAGTTTTTGCACAAGTTTTAAAACCCTAAAAAGCTTTTGAGAGAAAAAGGTTTTGCTGAAAATTTAGAGAGAAAAATCGAGTGAGATTAGATTTTTCGAACAAGAAATTTTAATTACAAATTGCCCCCCATAGTTTTTCGCCCCTAAACCCTAGTCGCCCAAATTAGACTTGGCCGAACCCAAATCGGACCAGATCTGACCCTGGCCGAACCCTACTCGATCTCATAAGTTCTGAAGGTCGATTCTTCCATTGGTGTCTCCGTTCCTTTGCTGACAAACCTGCGAGATCCAGTTCGTAGCCTAAGACTTGTAGGCGTCGCTACAATCCGATTGGTGTGGACTAGCTTTGGAGGTGAGACATATGGATCACTCAATCTGTGGATTGAACCAAATACTTGGAGGACACGACAACCACAATTTGGTGGTCAGGTATATTGCGATTAAACCCCTTGTATTTTATTGATGTTTGATTCATCCCTATTCGTATAATAACTATGGAGAAAGAATTCATGGGACTTTTAGGAACTCGAAAAATTTTAAATTTCCGCACTCTGTTGTATTGACAATCGAGCCCTACCCAAAATATCCCAACATATAATTATAAAAATTCATGTAAAAGAGAATTTATAAATTTTAGGAGTTTATGTAGGAGATAAATATAATAAGACTTCATGTATAAATATACCTCTTCAATTACTTTTATTATATTTATCATTTAATTAAATATCACTTTACAATTTAAATAGGGGTATTTTAGTCTTCACAAAAAAGTTAAGAAATATTCATGCTAGCCAAAGTAAAATTACATAATTAGCAAAGTTATAAGTAATTCTTATTCTTTCATAGTAAGATGGCAATTCAATTTTAATTTTTTTTTTGTAACATAATTATTTTTAAGAGAATTTCATTTTAAATATTTATATTTAGAGTGTTTATGACTTATGTTGTGATAAATCTTTAAATTAACATTTTCTTACTTAAATAAATATTGATGCTAAAATATAATTATTTTACATATATTTTAGGGGCTATTTCAAATAATAGTGTTTTCTTAAGATTATAATTACAAAATTCATGTAAAAGAGAATTTATAAATTTTAGGAGTTTATGTAGGAGATAAATATAATAAGACTTCATGTATAAATATACCTCTTCAATTACTTTTATTATATTTATCATTTAATTAAATATCACTTTACAATTTAAATAGGGGTATTTTAGTCTTCACAAAAAAGTTAAGAAATATTCATACTTTTATAATAGTAGAGAAATGACGAAAAGACGTTTCAAACTTCTTGCAACTAATCATATTCCCGCCAATCAGTAAGGAATCGAAGAAGAAACGACAAAACGACTATCTATGAAGCGTAGCACTCTTTTCCTTGCTTAGGATTTTTTCCCACAGGGTTTTTTCCAAGTAAGGTTTTTAACGAGGCACAATTCATAAAGGACAGTCGTATAAGACCATCTACTTCTACAAGTGTCGACTGCATATACGCTCGAAGAAGTGAGGGAGTACTGATGGGGGCTAGTTTACACCCCTTATAACACTCGGAACGACTAGATAATACTTGATCGACTCGATCAGGAAAGTTGTTTCGCTAACGAGCCACGCGGTCCGATCAAAGGTATCTATCCGTAGCGATCAAGCCTGAAGTCCGAGTTCATGAAGGATTATTATATCAAGTCCTATTAGGACTATGTTTCCTTGAATAACTAGGGTTGATAACATATAAATACCTAGTTAAACATTGTATTTGACAACTACAATTCAGAACTTACGCCTCCATACTTGGGCAATCTGATAATAAATTTATAGAAAAGCTTTTGCTATACTATATTCAATATTCATCATCTTGTGTTCTTATTTGCTCTTTACATATTGTTCTTTCTTGAGATTGATCCATCCGGAATAAAGTAACTAGGCCCTATAATACATTTAATCTAACTCCGTAAAACTCATCATTGATTTAATCAAATCATACGAAAAATGGTTAAATCATATTATATGCAAACTAAATATGTCAATAGTCGTCAAATGTGTTTTTTTTCAAAAGTTTTGATATTAAAAGTGTAAACTAAGATAAAATGTGATATTAAAAATATAATTCTCTTTTTAATAAGATCATATCAATCCATCTTTTGATCAATTTAATAACTAGTATTAAACATTTATAATTCAAATTCTATTGAATTTTTAAACCGTTATTTATATTTAATTAGTTAGTCAAATAATCATATTTCGAGAAAAAAGAGGGAAAAACACTTTTAGTCCCAAACTTTACTCCAGAAAACACATTTGGTACCATGCTTTGCAGAAAAATAGATTTGGTACCACAATTTAGAGAGTCTTGACACATTTAGTCATTCCGTTAAATTTTGGACGGAAATTTCGCGCGTGACCGTCACGCCCGCATCAAGTTCACGAGTTTTGCACGTGACAAATCGGTCAAAACACTTTTGGTCCCAAACTTTACCCCAGAAAATACATTTGGTACCATGCTTTGCAGAAAAATAGATTTGGTACCACAATTTACATATTCTTGACACATTTAGTGTCTCCGTTAAATTGATAAAAATCACATATAATGAACAGACAACAATTTCTCTAAAAGATTTGATAAAAATCACAAAGTGTACTTAAATCTTTGAAAATATTCTTAACAAAAGTACCTTGGATACCTGACTTGGTGCACTTTGACTTGCACTTGTATCCATGGATCAAAATTTCGTTTCGAATGTATGTTTCGGAGAGCCAAATATTGAAAACTTTTCGAGACTATCCGAAAATATTTCAGAAACACTAAGGAAAATTTGTAGAAAAAGTTACTAAATTTAGGAAAATAACTGAGTTTAAGGCAAATAAATAGTTTCGGAATTACATCTTGTTTTCGTTTCGCCTGATTCAAAAATGGAAACTTTTCGATGTTTTCGATGGAAAAGATGGAATTTTTGATCGGTGCTTATATCAACATTGGAATACAAGTGCAAGTCAAAGTGCACCAAGTCAGGTATCAGGTACTTTTATTAAGAATATTTTTAATGATTTAGGTATATTTTGTGATTTTTATCAAAATTTTTAGAGAAACTGTTGTCTGTTCATTATATGTGATTTTTATCAATTTAACATGGACACTAAATGTGTCAAGAGTATGTAAATTGTGATATAAATCTGTTTTTCTGCAAAGCATGGTGCCAAATTTGTTTTCTGGGGTAAAGATTGGGACCACAAGTGTTTTGACCGACTTTTCACGTGCAAAACTCGTGACCAATTTGAACTTGACGCGCGCGTGACGGTCACGCGCGAAATTTCCGTCCAAAATTTAACGAAATAACTAAATGTGTCAAGACTCTCTAAATTGTGGTACCAAATCTATTTTTCTGCAAAGCAAGATACCAAATGTGTTTTTTGAGATAAAGTTTGGGACCAAAAGTGTTTTTCCCTCTTCGAAAAAATGTCTGAATCGGATGAAATAGTCACCCATTATATTTTATCAACCTCTCTCCATAACACCGATCGACTCCCAATGCATTTATCTCAGGTCGGATTCTCTATTTCACTATAATGTCATTTTTTTATGTCACAAGTAAAAATTAATTGAATTTTTTTCAAATTTAGAATTTACATGAATCCACACAAATTTAAAGTACCTCTAGCAATATTCACTCAATTTATTCAAACATGAACTTCTTAATTTCCGTATCTGCATTCACTAAACATGTAATATTTTATACTTGCAAAGTTGCGGCTTCTTTATACAAAATATTACGAGGTGGTCTGCTTCGAGCTACGTCGTCGTTTTCTACCATCTATAAAAACTGAGGCAGAATACGAATCTTTATTGGCTAGGGAAAAGTTAGAGTCAGCTGCATAAGCGAAAAAGTTAGTGGTATATAGCGACTCTCAGCTGCTAGTTAAGTCAAGTGGATGTTTCTTACGGAGACAAGGGACAAATAATGATTCAATATCTCCAGCACGTCAAAGAATTAAAGTTACAAGTTGTATTCAACCTCTCTGTAACACCCCTACTGAGAATATACTAAATTAATATTTACAAAACATACTTAGTTAATTTACATGAGTCATATCGCTTTTAACTTTACAAGACAAAAACTTCATATTAACTAATTTACAAGACACGAGTAGATTTCAAAATATTATGATAATTTACTCGACGTAGATAAGACACCTTCTTCACTTCTGGCAACTTAGTGAGGTGGGTGCGCCTCTTACATATAAAGTTTTGTAAAAATTCGACAATTAACAGTTGAAGGAAATTCAACCAAAACATCAAAGAATAGGTACAAAAATTCTAATAGTAAATTTTCTTCTTATATCTCCACAACGCATTTTTCACCAAACACACCACGATAAGGAGCTACCTTTCAAAACCTGCATGTCTAGTCAATGCATCCAACAACGACTCCGTAAATTCTAAGACTCCGGTCTCTTGAATATACGAAGTCAGGCCAAGGATTCAGGATCGAGTCAATAGCTCGTGCTATTCGACTTAATTGCAAAACCAAACAAGCCAAAATGGGCCCACAAAATAGGAGATAATTAATTCACATGAATACACATTCATATAAAAAAATCATTTTCAAGAGCAAAACATGTAATAATTCAAAGTCATTCATATTAGCAATTAAGTACATGAAGTAACACTTTTACACATTTCACTTAAAAGTCATACAATTCTAGAAACAGAACCTTTTATCAACGTCATTCTTTTCCTAAGAGAACTCCTCTTAGTGTCTATTCCAATATCTTATTATATACAAGTTTATCAAAGTACAATCTACAGAGAGGGGGTTAAATGCTATTAGATCAACATTTATTAAAGTTATAAGATTTCACAACCTCAATTCTATAACTTTGCATTTATCCCGTTAATTATCTGAGCATCTATACTTTTTTTTTTGTTTTCCAATGGTTTAATCCCTTTCGAGGCGCATCGGGCACATAAAGTGGGAATTTCTCCCAATAGGGATTCGAACTTGAGTCCGCTACTTCGTAGTGACTAGTCCCTTTCACTAGACCAATCTCCAATCACCTATTGGTATGTGAGCATCTATACTAATAAAGCATCTTTAATAGAATATTTTAAGTAACCGTACTAAGTGATGAAACTAATGAAGTGACTATCGAAACCACTTATCAAGAACCGTACTCATAACATATATTGATGATATAACCGGACATCTAAATATTATCATAACGAATACTGAAATAATTTAACGTGTTTAATAAATCGTCGAAGCACTCTCCCTTATTTAAATTCCACATTCACCTCTTTATCGAAATTTGAGTTACCGAGAGCTCAATTTTTACTCCGGACGACAACCTAAGCAAATCGATAAGATACGATTAATCGCGGCAAAAGAAACAGAAATATAAAATTCAATTCACGGTCGTCGAATTAACTCATCCTTCCCTAAACCTACATTTTTACCACCAACCCTCTCTTTCCATAAATTTTTCTCCTATGTAATATTCATCCTAAGTATTACACTCTCTCGTCAACTCTTATTAGAATTGATTTATTGCTGAAGTTCATTTTTCTACATGGAGGTAATTGAAGATATATATGTGACCTTTCTCTAATTGAATTATCCACTTAGAGGACATGTGGTACTTTCACACTCCACGTATTCTAATTTAATTTGTTGACAACTCAGTTGGGCCAAATAGAGTTGTCAACATTAGACTTAATTTCAATAATTAAGTTTATATCAAAATACCCCTTAACTTTTAAAACTTATAATTTGACCCAAACATTTTCATAAAATGTACAATCAGGTCCCAAATAGGAAGCTAGATATTTAATTAAAATTCTAATAAAAATTCTTGATTAAAAGTTAAAAATTTAAGATTAGAAATTTCTTATAAATAAAAGTTCGGGGTTTTTACACTCTCCATAATAGATCTCGAGAAATTCTACGTTATAGTGCATGCAATAAAGTAAAGCTCCAATCAAATTGGAACTTTACTGGAAAAGTTCGACAAATTTCAGCTAAAGCAAGTGCGGCGTAAAGAAAGTGCAAAGGCATATATGTAAGCAAAACTAGCCAATGCATTGACAGTTGTGAAAAGCAAGAAGATAATTTTTTCCACGGCTATCCAACCTGAGATAGAAAATGAGGAACATGAGTATTATCAGTAGTACTGAAGAACCAAGGTGGAAGGACGAAATAATTCAAAACATAGTCTTCAACACTTTACCAGAAGAAAAAAAAAGTCAGATTGTTGAAACTATGTGCAACTCGTTTCGTCATGATATATGGAGAGTTTCATAAGAGAGGTTTTTCTCAGTCATACCTCAAATGCTTAACTCCTGAGAAGGCTAATTATGTTATGAGGTAAATGCATGAAGGAAGCCACGAAAATCATCTCGGAGGAAGAGTTTAAACAAACAAGACATCTCGCCTCAATTATCATACTGTCCCCTAATCATCTCATTTTCGAGTCGGAGCTCTCGTACCTAATTCTCTAGGGTTCGAATATGCTTTACATTCTCGCCCTCGAACCCGTGAGGGTCCATACACCTCTTGTTGTATAGATTTCAGTCTCTCTCAACATGGTGCACTATCCTATTTGGATAGGTACCTCGCAGACATTCCCATGGTGCTATAGGATCGTCCATAAGATGATGATGGGTATGGGCAGTCCTTGGATGACAACGCTGATATATAATAGATCTTGAAGGAGAATCCTTCCCAGAGGCAGCCATCCTATAAAAAACATAAGAAGTAAAACACTTGTTGAGCATCAACGCCTAAAGAAAAAAATAAAATAAAAGACAGTTATGAACACAAAACCTATTATTTATTTCTCTATGCTTCCCCGCTCAATACTCTACTTAGTACTTGAAATGTGATGAATCACATACTGGTCGGCCGCCCAATAGTGATCGACCACAAGTTAGCACTAAGGATCCCTATTAATTGACATGAATAGTTTATGAGTATCACAATTCCTATTTAGAGACTCCCACTAGCTAAGGAACCTATCCTGGAGTAGCATTATTCTAACCAGACGCTCTGATACCACCTGTAACAACACGATCCCGAGATAGACCTAAAATAGGCCCTACCCGAAACCACATCAAAGAACTAACGATTCAGAAAACGATCAACTCCTAATTTCAACCACTAGTACTTCTCCACATATATACAACAAAAGATATTTACATCGGATACGACTTACAAACAGTCTCTAAATAGTCTATGTACAGATTCAAAATCATAACATTTATAGACACACTATATTCTTTTGATAATGGTTCTCAAAATTAGCATTGACATCTTGTGTAACAACTAGCCCAACTCTTTGCCTCCCAAAGTCCCATCAACAACATAGTAATATGAAAATATTTAAATTTTAAATCGTAAGTTGCAAAAACAATCTAGTAATGCCAGTTTAGGGAGCAATTGAATTTTATGCAGAAAATTGGCTTTCAGAAATTCATGAGTACCTGGTTGGCGCTACGGATCTCCTATCCCAAAGTGGGTGTCCCACTTTGTGTCACATCAACATAAAATTGACACCTGCCCTTTTTAATTGAGTATTTGTTAGAGTTTATCTAATTAGTTTAACCTCAGTTAAGAATAAAAAAGAAAAATAACTCTCAATTTCCCACGTTGTCACACTTCTGCTCAACTTCTTCTAAGAAGAACTCTTGAACATCTTTGATACTACAAATAACTTTCAGAAAAAGAAATCTACATATTGTAGAGACATTGAAGAAACCATATACAAATTTAATTCTGCAAATTACTTTCAGGAAAAAAAATTGCAAATTGTAGAGACATTGAAGAAGCCTTGACCAATTTATTTATGCAAATTACTTTTAGAAAAAGAAACTTGCAAATTATCGAGACATACATCCCAATTCAATTCTACTATTCATTAGGTAAATTCCATTAATTCTTTACATTTTTTATTTTAACAGTTGCTTATTGTTGATTAATTATAGTGATGGATGTATTCTTCTACATGATAAAACAATGATATATATGACCTCGTCTATAGTCATTTTTGTTTCTTAATTTGACTTGGCCCATGTCATCTGCAATTGAGGTTGATTCCATTTGAGTTAATATATTCTGTTTTACCACTTAAGATGGTTTGTTGGTATTCATAATGTGGGTAGAGCAAATAGCTGGAAAGATAGATAGAACAGTAATTCTGTAACTTGGAAGATTCGGCACAATGTTTTGCATTAAAGTGTTATTATTATATTCATGAATAAATTATTTATTGTGCGTAGAGCACACTGTTATTTTATTTTCATTTTTCTCTTTCACGTTTTGGATTGAAACCAAAGAACTTTATTGTGCAGGTAATTAGGAATTGAGTTAGGTATATTCTTGTATATTGGAATTACGAAGTTCTTCATTTTTTAGGTGATGAATATGATTACCACTTTGAGTAATGAATGCGAACCCTGCCGTAGACTTAATTTTGATAACGAAGACAATTTGCCAATATCTAATGAAGTTGATATGGTTGATATGAACAATGAAAATGATTTTCACGATTATATGGATACACATACAAGTGAAAATATTGATGAGATTCATGCTCGTATATCTAAAGAGTTGATTCCGAGAATTGATATGGAATTTGAAACGGAGGAGGCTGGCCATAAATTCTATTTATCATATGCAAAAGCCGTTGAATTTGGTGTGAGATTATCCAAAGCGCACAAAGATTCAAAAATAGGTTTGAATTTGGATAGAATTTTTTGTTGCTCTAGACAAGGAGAAAGAAGCAGACACACGAGATATTAGTGTGATATCTCATCGCTCTTTAACTAGGTGCAATTGTTCTGCTGAGATGAAATAAATTGTCGACAATCGAATACCAATCAGACAGGTAACTATCATATTGTCATATTTATCGCTGAACATAATCATGATTGTGTAACTCCTTCAAAAACCCATTTAATTCGATCACATCGAAGAATGAGTGATGCTCATAAAGCTGAAGTAGACATAGCCATTAGTGTAGGATTGCTCAAAGAGAGACAATGGAGTTGTTGGCCAAACAAGTTGGTGGCTCTGAATATCTTGGGTTTATATCTGATGATTGCAATAATTACTTGCGTTCAAAAAGAGCAAATAAAATGAGGTTAGGCGATACTGGAGGAGTATTGTAATACTTACAATGAAAGCAAGCAGAAGATCCAAACTTTCTGTATGCAATTCAAGTGGATGAGGATGATTTGATAACAAATATTTTCTGGGCTGATGCTAAAATGCGCTCTGATTACTCTCATTTTGGTTATGTAGTTTGTTTTGACACGGCTTATAGAAAACACAAAGATGGACGACCAATTTCATTGTTTATTGGTGTTAATAACCACAAACAAACTACGGTTTTTGGAGCAGCTTTGTTATATGATGAGATTGCGGTAACATTTTCATGGTTGTTTGATACTTTTGCTGCCACGATGTTAGGGAAAAATCCACAGACTATCCTTACCGATCAAGACAAAGCTATGTCAAAAGCAAGAGTTGCTCGATGGCCAGAAACTTATCACCGTCTTTGTGTGTGGCATATTAATCAAAATGCAGCTATTCATCTCAACAATGTTTTTTCTCAATACAAAGATTTTTCAAAAGAATTTAGTAGTTGTATATACGACTATGATTTTGAAGACGAGTTCATTGACCCTTGGGACAATATGATTGAAACCTATGGTTTTCAAAATAATGAGTGGTTGAAAGGATTGTTTCAGATCAAGGAGAAATGGGACTTAGTATATGGACGTGAAACTTTTTGTGCAGATATGTGCACCACCCAACGTAATGAGTCCATGAATAGTGTAATTAAGAAGTATATTAGTTACAAGAATGAGTTAGTAGAGTTTTTTGAACATTTTGAGAGGTTACTCAATGATCGCCGCTACAAAGAATCAAGAGCGGATTTCTACATAAATCATAGTGTACCATCATTATTATTCCCTGTGCAGATTTCAAAGCATGCTGTAATGATATACATTCCTAAAATCCTTGAGCTATTTCAAATAGAGGTATGTCTATCTCATGACTGCGACGTAGAAGTTTTTAGTGAAAATGATACAAAAGTTGAATTTAAGGTGACATATCATGGTAAGCACCATCACCATTATGTTACATATGATTCAGCTGATGCTTCGGTTTCATGCAGTTGCAAGAGGTTTGAGTTTGTTGGAATTTTATGTTCACATGCTTTGAAAGTGCTAAATTTTAAGAAGATTGTAAAAATTCCTAACCAATATATAAAGAAACGATGCGTAAAAATTGCAAAGAAACAAATTGTGAAAGTTGTTGAAGAAGACATGAATCAAATAGATCCCAAAGACTTGTTGAGTTGTCGATATAGAGAGTTGTGTCAATTTCATAGCAAATTGGTCTCAAGGGCTGCAGAAAATCAAAAGGCATACGAAATTGCTATGTTGGGGCTGCTGAAGTTGTTAGAACAAGTTGAAGAAACTTTTTTGAGTTTGGTGATGTTTAGGAACCAAAGAGTGATAGAATTGATGCAAATATATGTATATCGAATTCCGGGAACGGATGCAATCAAGTTCGAGGAATAAAAGCTAAAGGAAAAATTACTTACCAAACGAGCAAAAGACCAAAAGGTGGTTTAGAAAAAGCTAAAAAAAGAAGAAGATCAACAATCAAAGTGCCAGTATCAAATAGTCAGGAGTTGCTTGAAGAAGAAGGTCCACTTTATCAAGGATCAGGATTAATGCCATTAACAATAAGTTCAAGTATTGACCAAGACATGTCAGTTCAAGCATCACAATATTTAGAGGTGTGCTAATAGGACAAGTAATAATTTTTTTCTTTTATTCTTTTTATCAAATATATTAACTGAATATATTTAATTAATGATAAGGCCTTGAAATATAGGAATGCAACTCAAGCAATGTCTTACACCGAGAGTTTAAGTCTTCTCAATGAAATTGCATGTTCTCAAGAATCACAATTGCAGGTATAGTTATCTTTAGTTTGGTTTATTATTTCTGTAATGATAATTTATTTTAAATTATCTTATGAAAATGATGGCCATGTCAAAGGATCGCCCAGAAAACTCCGTTGTCGCGGTTTTTTCAAGTGCAAATTTTAGTCAAAACTCAAGTTGGGATGCTTTCAAGGTACATATAGCAATTTTAATGCTATTTTTATTAAACTAATTTCTTAAGGGAAGACTAATGAGATGGTGTACTTATGTTTCTTGTATGACTTCATTGAAGCAAACTCAGGGTGGCATGTCCCTTTTAGATGTGCAGAATATAATGTGTTTTAGTTTGACCGGGAATAATGAATGTGAAGGAAAATTTACTGATATGTTAAAAGTATGTCATATAACTCTTATTGATGTATTGCTTATTACTTTGCTAATAACACATTCACATTTTTTCATTTATTATCTTGTAATAAGAATAAACAAAGATTTAGTATTATGTTTAATTTTAATTGCAAAAAATGGATTCAAATGTACAAAACAACACCAAGTTTCTATTTTCTCCAATTCAAACTATCAGCCAGCCAATCATGAAGCAACTCCCAACCTAAAGAAGAAGGAGATTGTGTGAAGAAATAAGTAATTTGTGTAGGGTTAACTTCATAGTTTATGCTTTTTTCTCATCTATTTTTCAGCAGATGGCTTAATTGATCATGTTACAAGATTTCAGTAAATTTTATTTAAATTTGTTCTAATGCAATTAAAGTAATTCTTCTATATAGTGAAGAACAAATGATTATCTATTATAAGTGGGATGTTAAGAGGGTATATTTTGCACATGGTCTCTATTTTTTTTCTTCAAATTTTTAGTGTGTAAAATTGCGATATTCATACTTAGACTTGTTTCATCAAAGATTTTTTGAAGTATATACAGCAGTGGTATCTTGTGGTTTTTATCTTCGTCGGATAATAGTAACTAAAGAGTCTTTGTCCCATTTGTCAAAACTAGATCTAAACTTGAGAGAATGTGTTGTGTAAAACAAGATAATTACAACCGATCTTTAAACTATATCATACAAATTTATAGTGTTATATAAAGTTGTATATCAATCAGCAAAATCAATGTTCATGTGCTAAAAGAACAATAAATGTGGGAGTACTACCCTGTACAAAATTATCCTGCTCAAGCTTACAAAAAGAGAAAAATTCAAGAACCTTAGCCTCCATTTACTACCAAAGAGAATGTAAAAAGCTCCCATAGTTTCTTTCTTTAGCAAAACCATCCATCACAACCAAAATAACAATTCTCTAATAGAATTTAATGGTTATAGTAAACTAAAACCAAATTAACAAAAACTTTCTTCTCTCGTAAAAGACCTGCAACAAATAGTCATCTCTTGGATGTTTTCTTAAGCTTTCTTGATGGTGGCCTTACTTTACCGACTATCATCGAAAACTTGATCTTAGAGTCATGAGACCGAACCCTGTGACGAGAATAAGAAATAAGAACTCATCATCACTTTTCACAAATTCATTAAGGGACCATATAAAACTGACTTATCTCAAACATAGAAAAGTACCAAATCTAATTACAAAAAATAAAGGAAAACTTGTGATAGCCGACAAATAAATATCATAAATTTTGAATTTAACCAATAAGATCAAGCTACTGGTTCAAGTGTAATCCTAATTTTAAAATTGAAACTTTTATATTGCATCAACAATTAGCCTCTTTGGTTGTTGTGGAATAGTTTGAGATTTTGCAGCACAATATAGTTGTATATGTTCGTGAATGACATCAGAAATAGATAAATGTACTTGATTCCTATAAACTTTATACATAAATTCTCAAACTTATCGTTCTATCTATCTAAGTTTGACATCACCAAGAGTTTTCTTTATATTGCAGTTCTCATCCTAAAGCTCAAGAAAAATCTAACATTTGATAAACCCACAAAAAATCAGCCCTAATTCTGATCCTAAAGAAGTCAAAATAAGAATTAAATTGAGAATAAGAATACAAATTTGTGTTTGTAGCTGTATTTGATCATATTAATAAACTTGGAAAACTTTGTAGAACTTGAATTACTACTGTAGATCTGAGAAGATGAAGATGAAGAGCGAAGACATAGTAGTGGAAATTGAGAAGTTTTTTGGTTTTGTTTTTTATTTTTAACTGTGGTTAAATTAATTAAATAAACTCTTAACACATACCCAGTTAAAAAGGACAGATGTCAATTTTAAATTAATGTGACACCAAGTAGGACACCCACTTGGGACAGGAGATTCGCGGCGCCTGGTTGGATGCAACATTTTCATACAAATAACCAGTACGAGTTTATAAAAATAAAAAAATATATTCGCCCTTCAACTTGGGCCATTCATCAAATAGTCACCCTTCTGCGGAACTAGAAAGATCAGGGGAGGAATAGTTAGTATGCGGGTTAGATAAGGGGTAAGGTGCTACCTTTCCCTATTAAATGGGCATTGACATGTCTTAGCCGAAACATGTGAGTCACTCCCCAAGGGGCTCTTATCCCTGGTTTGTGAGCCCGGTCAATGGCAGATCTCTGGTAGCCCCCAACTACCCAGAATTATCAATAGAATACTATCAAGCGAAACGAGCGCCTAGCTATATACCAATAATTTTCAGATCATATACTGCGAACATCGCAGACAGTTATAATGTAAAATTTCTAATAAAGCACATATATTTCACATACGGCAAGCATCACATACAATTTATTCAATAACAATTTCACAGAATCTAATAAATTCAATTCACACGACATTAATGTGCCCAACCCGCCTAAAAAATGATTAAACCCTTGGGAAACAAAAAAAAAATCGTTATTTTATGATCATGGATGCTATGATATGATTTTCCTCAATATATTGTTTCTTACGAATTTGATAAAGAAATCATTTTATTTATCAAATCATTTTTTTGGTAGGCGCTCACCTCCGTAAGTTGGCTTAGTAAAGCTTTCAGATTCTACTTGATCAACTGATCAAACAAACTAAATGATTCAGTATAAGTTAGTCTTTGACTCTAACTTAAAATTCTTACAAAACTTATTATACACAAAATTCACCCTGACTAAACTATATGTTTAGCTTCATGGTGGGTTCTTACATCTTGGTTACTTTTATAAATACTAAAGCTACTATTAACTATACTGTTATTTTAATAAATATGACTCAAAGTATTAGTTGCATTACGACTTGAAAAGGTACATTAACTTAATAAGATAAATGAATGTTGGGATTGAAGTTAGCGTACATTCCAAATTCAATTTGAAAAACTTAAGCCGTCTCGAACATAATATGGTTTCCACAACCAATTTTTCTGCTCTTCCACAGCCGCTGCTTCACGAGGCCATTCGCCCTCTCTACTCGACAGAAAACACCATAACAATACCCTTCAACCCTTAACAAGATCTAGACAACCTACTAAATGGAAAAGTCCGAAAAAGACTTCTTAACAAACAATGTAAATCTAATCTATAATTAACTAAAACATGAAAGAAGAACTCGACCATAAATTAAATCAACTCTATCTTTTGAAATCAAGAAGTGTAAAGTTCAATTCATTTATTTCTTTTATTGTCCAACTCTCTAAGACTTTCTCTTATTTGTTGTTGTTACTAAAGGTTGAAGCTATGAAGAAATAGATAAGTTGATGGGTTTTACGCGGTACAATTGTAAAAAACAACGTGCGGAATATTTAAAATTTTATACGCACATAAAACACATGAGCCCAGGATCTCAGTTATCTAACTCATACGAAAATGGGTAATTGAATCACAATTCAAAACATAAATAAAGTTAGGTAATTTAAGAAATTACCTCGCCACGGGCAAGGTGGTGGTTTTTCTCCGGTCTTCAAAAGTTCACTAGAGCACCCCAAGTGTTGTGCCTCTAGAGAAAGTCCACACCAGATGGATTGAATGACTTCTCATAATCCTCAGGCTCAGAACTAGGATTAGGGAATTGTCTTTTTCAGGAATTGGATCTAGTTCCAGAGAAGAAAACTTGGAGAAAACAAGCACAGGGTGGGGCGATTTTTCAGAGTAACCGAACAGGGAGAAGAATTCAGTTTTTCTTTTCTTGCTTGGCTGAAAATTTTCGGCCACTTCTCCTTTTATACTAGGGGTTGTTAGTTGTTTAGATTATCTTGTTATGTAAAGAGATTACGATATATCTCTTATATATAGAAGACTCCTTCTAGATATAAGATATATCTTTTGCATATCTTTCCTTATCTCAAAAGGAAACAAGATATGCCATATCTCTTCACAAGATAAGTCTTCTCCCAATATACCCTATTAAAATCGGCCATGACTAAATTAACATAAGATTAATTAATTTTCCTTGAGCATGGATCGGCCATGTTGATTAAATGACATGAGATCAATTAATCAATATAACCATCGGCCCACATGCTCTATTAATCAAAATTAATTCAATCAACTTACTCTTAGCAAAATCGGCCCATGCAAATATAATTAATTCTTAGATCAATTAATCTTCACAATAATTGGCCCATATTTTTAATTAATTAATCTTTTCAGTTAATACTTTAATTGAGGATTTAATCAATCAGGAATTCCATTTGATTAATTAATTAGTTACTTCTAATTAATGATTCTCCATTTCGAATTAACACTTTAATTCTCGTTTAATTAATTAGTTACTTCTAATTAATTATTCTTCTCTTTGAATTAACACTTTAATTCATCTATTGATTTAATTCCTTAAATCAAGTATTTTCATTTAAGACAGTCACTGTCCAACTGTATTGTGTGTGACCCTCTAGGTTCACCATCAATTGGCAGCAGGCCCACGACTCTCGTGATTTAATTAGTGAGCAATTAATATGTAATTAATTGCTCCAATCAATTAAGAACTTTAATTGACCACTCTAGAATTAATTTCCTTATTAATTCATGAGTACCCACACCTCACGGTCGATGTCTAGCCACAAGCCCATGAGGCCCAACTTCTGGTGAATTGATATTCGTGAACCTTCACCTCTTATAACTGCCATGTACATATGGTCCTTCTAACGACTAATTTCCCGATTGAGACCTAGGGTGTGTGAATTGGTCGGCACCTCTAATTATCTCAATAATGTACTTTCTAATTCAGGATAATAATTTCAGTATGACTTCCAAATTTGGAAACCCCTTTCCAAATCTGTCACTGACCACGGCCGTGGGTTTCTCAGATACTGTTATCTAAGAACGTACATGAAATTCTCTCATCTTATCAAGACGAGTCGATAGATCCTTTATTAGTACTAACCATCCGCGTACACGTTCATACGTATCCAAAGTAGTTGCACAATGATCAGGATATGTGACCGGCTCCAAAATCAAAGTACGTATTCCCGTGTACCGAATTCGCCCTAGTACCTCAAGTCCAAGGACTAAATCCTACACTATCATAAGTCTTGAGAGACTTCCCATTACCGATATGCTTAATGCACTTCCACGATGGGTCTCTCTGTTCGGGTCGTTCGATGCGTTCGATCTCCTATCGAACCATCTAGTCATATGCACTGACATTAAATGTCTTGTTCATGAAACTCTACAAATTCACTTCATGTGAATCATGCATAATCCTACAAGTCTTAGCGATTCCCTCGATACCCCGTCTCGATAGGAATCTACGACTTGGAATAGTTTTAAGATCACGACCTTAGAGACCGTTTCATGATTGCACTCAGTACTGAAGTGAATCGTCCCATAGTCGAATGTGATCTTAGGATTTCATCCAATCGCTTAGATAAGTTCGCGAGAGATGAAGGTGGCCATTGTTTAATTCACGGACTATGAATAAACGGGCGTATTATCTTATGAATCATAAGATTGCTTTCTAAGGTAGTCCCTTTACAAGCTCGTATTTGTTGGCTTGTTGGGCACTATCCTATCATAAGTAGCTAAGTATGTCTGCTACATTGAGGAGGTAAGAACACCTCCTCCTTGGCCTTGTGGGAGTAGTAGGAGGTGGCTACTCCCTTGAAGACTTTGGGTGATACCTTTCATAATTTCATAATTTCCCTTTTTGCTTTCTTCAAAACAAATCTATAAATAATTTACACTTAGGTCCTAGAAATGTTAAAGTGATAATCTTTTGACCCCAATAACTTGACCACATCACACTTTTGAGTGTTTTTACAAGCACTAGGGAGTAAAAGCTTTTTAAAAATAAATATTAATAAACTTGTTCCAAATAATTTAATAACTAAATTATCGGTTGTTACAATCACCATCAAGTACGCTTAGAGATTTTGAAGAACCTCCAATTTTATGACCATCTAGAATACAAATAAAAATTACCAAGTTAAAAATCTATTATAGTAGATGATTCCAAGAGTCAAAAAACATGCAACAGAATATTTGGATCAAGGAATTAATAAAATCCATTATCCATATAACATGATTAGGGGAAATATAAATATAACAAGCTCAAATGAAAAATTACTAAGATATGCAAAAGAAAAATGACTCTACTCTGCCATTTAATGAAATAAAATTCCAAGACAAAATGAGTAAATAATAAAACATGTAAATAATTGAGAGAAAAAAAGTATTAACTAGGAATTAATTAAGTAGGAGTACTTTGTAAATTATATTAGCATAATTATTAAAACTTGTCAAGCCTAAAACAGAATACCGGATCCATCCATATATCATAGCTTACATTGTAGCTAGCAAGAATATATTAAGTATACTAAGAATTCCTAGATTTTGAACAAATATAAGTTAGTTTAGTAAGGGGTAATTAAGCTAATAGTTAAAATAAAAAAACATCAAATCTAGATTATCAAATTGCTATCACAATAAAACACACCTCCCCAAAATAAAAATATAAATCCGAATAGTACCTTTCGATACCTCAAGTGTTGATTGGCGTCCAACCAGTTCCCTGAAAAGATATTCGAGTTCAACACTTTCCTGAGACTACGCCACCAGAAGCCAAACAATCAGAGTTGTGTTTTGGTCAGTTAGTTGGTGACTTGGTGTCTTGATGTTGAGCAAGCAAGAGGTAGTAGGGAAAGAGAAAGTTAAGGTTCTTTTTTTTTCTTCCCTTTTTTGAGTTGAATATTAAGGGACTCAAGGGACAGTAAATTTGGGCCAAGACTTATAAATTATAATTGGGCTAATTTAAATTGTAATTGGGCCTCCCGAATGGGTACCTGTTCGGTCTAAAATTAATACCAAAAAGCCAACCCGTAAAAATATATCGAGTATCGGGTGCTCGACCCGAAATGTCAAAAAAAACCAATTTCAAATTTATATATCCTAATTTAAAAATTCCAAATCCCCAAGAAAATTCCAAATTTATATATCTTAACTTTTGCAACATATTTTCTTAGTTTGAATCTGATTTGCAACAAATTCTTGCATCATATGTAAGTGATGTCGCAGTGCATCATCTCTTTTCTTGACTTCCCTTCTAACTTTGAGGTCTCTTCTGCCATTTTCTTAGCTTCTTCAGGCCATCTAGTTAACTCATCCAATCTCGAATCCTAGTCGATGTGACACTGATAGGTGTATACCTATATATAAACTTGTAATGTTAAACCATATGTCCTTTCATTGGTTGATCCACTACTAGCATCAACCCATGCATCCTTATCCAGTAAAAGTTAATGCGATTCGTCACTATCATGTTTTCTCTCTAAAAGGTTGTTGTATTTTTCCTTTTAGAGAATAAATTAAAAGTAAATGAAATCAAATACTTTTGTGGACTTATATCAAAAAAATAATTTAATTACTTACAAAAACAAGTCTTGACTTATTATCTACAAACACACCATTTTCTTTATCTTTTTTGTGTGTCCTCTTCAAAACCTTTAGCTTGACCCCCTTCGACCACTTCTTTACGCAAAAAATAAACAAAGAATATATTGTGTTGTCTACTTATTTCACACAATAGATTTTAATTAATCTAAGTAGAAATATACTATTAAATCATATATAACAAATTTTCTCTTGGAGCACGAAAGGGATAGAACCACCAATATGCTTAGAAACATCTCTTCTTTTGTAGTCATATGATTATTTATAGCAGAAGCACATGTTTTTAACTAGTCTTCTTTCTTCCAAATATCTAGTAATTATTTACAAGCGTCATTAGTAATCCATATAGGTCCATGATTGACCCAATTCTCAGCTGGCCAATCAGATTCTGATCTTTTAACATATTCCCAAGCCCAATGAAGACGTTGTTTAGGTTGACTTGTGATGTTTTTCTCCAAGCAGCCTCAATCTCCAAATCATCTTTAGAGCCCCATTTTCTCGACTTAACAAACATTTAATTTAGATGTTGAATGGTTGATTTGTCCTAGATAAAGTTCTATAATATTTCAAGATTTGAGGTTTTTTGAATTAAATAAGGATAAGGGAATTACTTCTTTTTAATAATGCATATTTGATTTATCAACATCTCAAAGTGAATATGTCCAGCATAATGCAATACATATTTTTAGTGGAAGTGAAGATCGTAACAATGAGGTGTGTCAAACCTGCATAATAATGAAGAGGTGTCAGGTCAGATGACTCAAACTAGAGGTAATAAAATAAAACCCTCTATTATATAGAAATATTTTATAAAACAAAAGGATACACATGCTCAGTGTAATCATTGCGAGAAATTGTTGACGACTGATGGGGGACAACTCATTTTAAGTAACATCTTAGAATGCTTGTTTGGATTTTAAGCTTGTTTAGCACGAGGATCTTAGAGTTGCAAGTCCTAAAATCGAATTTGTATTTAATCAAGCCAAAAATAGAGATTACTTAGCTAAGATGGTCTTAAAGCATAATTACACGTTCAATATAGGAAACATGAATATTCTGAACTCTTTTTAGAAAGTCTTAATCCCGATTTCAAGCCTCCGTGTCAAAATACGATTAGAATAGATGTAATAATGTTTTTGAGGAGGAAACCGTCAAGTGTACAAATTGTTGAGTGAGCTTAAGTCTAAAATTTCTTTGACTACTGATATTTGAAGTTCGGGTAATACTGGTGTTTCATATTGTTACTTAACAAGTCATTTCATTGATGAAAATTGGAATTTGAATAAGAATATTCTCACATTCAGATATATGCCTTATGACGACAACTCGTTGTTCAACTTTAAGAGAGAAGAGATTACAAATTGGAATTCGAATAAAAATTATGGTTAATTGTGGTTAACAATGCTACTGCATTAAGTGCAATCTTGGTTATCAGTATGTCTCTTACGATTCACAATATGAAACATGGGATACGATGGGATACAGCGGATAAACACTACGTATCTTCAATTCAAACCGCTCATCTAACTCTTAAGTGACGTGTATGATCGAACAAAATTAACTATTTTCTGGAGACTAATTACCTGCACGTCAACCTTACACATCTGTCGCTAGCTTAAAATCAACAAGTCTTATTCATGACTTAGATTTTCTATGGCTACTTTTATGATGAAAATAAATATTTGGTTTTGATTTTTACCAGCTATATGTCACTCATGTACGTACATGATTTGATTATTTAGTGTTAACTATATGATAAAGGAGCCAATTGACAAGGTAATACTGATACATTATCAAATAAAAATTGGCCAGGTAATACATTATAAAATATAAAAATAAAAAAGGTGTGAATAAGATCATAAATGATCTATCCATATAAACTTTACAAATGCACTTTTAGTTTCAGCTGCTACTGCACATGTCTACAGTATGTATGTCACAAACATGTGATTCACCTAATGTCCATAGCCACCCCGTAGCATATGCACAATGAAATGAGGAATCTATTGCAAAGCAATTAAAGTACAAATTTCCAAGGCCAGAGTACTTCCCAATTTGATCTAACTCGCCAATTCAAATGAATGTAAAAGTGGGTAAAGGAAAACATAGACTTCTTGACCACAATATAAAAAATCATGATGGGTCTCACAAGTATAAGCCGCCCAAGCAAGATTATTAAATAAATTTTAATCAAATCAACATTCAATACCAATTTCTGATGTAATATAGTACCAAATACAATAATTTCATCAACTCTCATATAGAAATCAATGAAACATGTTTTGCAAAGGGGTAAGGGGAAAGGGACTTATCGTGGATTAATAGAGCATAAAAATCAAATGGGCAGCAAATCCTTAGTCCAATTAAAGGGGTTTGCTTTGTTTGGGATGAACTCGCAAAGACTCAACCCGGGTTCTGATAAATCCTCTATCTCCCTTTCTTTCCTTTCGATCCCGGCAGAGGAAAGGGTTGTAGATGATGAGAATCATAGGTGAAGAAATTTGAGAAGTTAAGGGAATTGAAATTGGAGAAAAAAATAAGGGTTTATCGTACTTGTGTAATTAGAAGACGTGAAGAACCTCTATTTAGTGCCCCTCAATTTTCGGAAGATTAATGAAAATATTCTAATATATATTGCCGCCTATTTTTGGAGCGTAAGTCTCAGATCTATTTTATACTACATATATTTAGTTAGTGTAGGAAACCCATAACCTTTTCCTATGATAAAAGCATACTGTAGTAATTGGATCTATCTATTTACTAGTGTAAAAAAATCATAGTAAATTATTCATCTTTTACTATGAATTTTGTTAATGTAGCATTTTATTTTTTACACTACAATAGTTTCTATTTTTTTACTACAATGTATTATTATAGCATTAAGACAATTTTTACTTCAATATTTTCAGTGTAGTTAAAAAATTAGTAGGGAAAAACCATTTTTCTTGTAGTGAGAATCGGATTATTATATTTATATGAAAATGACTCAAACTTACAAAAAATTAACTTAACTTTTAAGGAAACTGATTCAGTTTTGTTTACTCGAGAAATATTTTAAACTATAAAAAGTTTATGCTTCAAAACAGAATCAAGTAATTATAGAACTAAATTAACTCACTGAATTGATATCGAAAATGAAAAAAAGATTGAAAAAGACTGAAGCTGCGGATGTAATTTCCTTAGAGTAATATTTTCGAGCTGCCTACGATGCACACAACCGATTCCTGAGAGTCTCCCAAGATACAACAGTCTGATGCTCCTTGTTTGCACGAACGAAGAACCCATGGCGAATTGAACAAACATAACTTCGACTGATATTTAAAATGAAGAATGAAAGAAAGAAAAAAGAGAATATTTCTGCTTGTAAGTATATAAAATTCTCAGTAAAGAATTAGCCAGATTCTTCTACTATTTATAGTAATTGAAAGGTTGTATTTGAAGGGGTATGTCTATTCGGATAAATCATTTGGTCTAGACAGGTGCATACAGTTCGGTTTGAACCGAACCGATAAACCTTTTCTCTTAAAAATTAAAAGAGCCGCGTGGATCTTCTCTACTGAACCGCATAGTCCTCGGATCCTATTCGGTTGGATCACCCGCAAATATATCATGTTGGATTTTGGACTTTAAGTTAATTGAACTTTAGTATTTGGGTCAAGATATTAATTGATTTTTCTCTAAATAATTAAATCTTTTGAAGACCAGATCCCAAAGCCCGAGCTCGTGACTCGTGATTGTGTCGAGCCGAGCCGAGCCGAGGTGGCCGGAGGCGCGCGTGTAGAGAACCTTTGAACACCTAGCTAGGTCCTCACTTTCTTAAAATATTTGGTATCCCAAAGGGACCCAACCCTTATATCATTTTTTAGATATATAACTAGCTAATTTTTTATTCTCCAATTCAATGTGGGATCATGTCTTCTTCCCTCAATTTCATTCATAACTAATTGACTATGCCAGAAACTAAAATATTAAACTTTACACAATTAAACTATGAATATTACCTTGTCATGCTAGAAAATCATAATGTCATTATGCTCTCTGCCTGAGTTTCAAATGTCCACATCACAATATTTAATTAAACAAACTTGAACTAATAAATCAACTTGTTTTCTTTCTTAGTCCAATCATCTCCAACTATCAATGTCTTTGGTGCATCAGAAAGCATAGAAGCACGTTGCGGGTCTAGTACCCTTTCGAAAAAACTAAACGGTGTTTCTGATGCGATTGTAGTAGCCGGAACAGTCAAAATATCGTGCGTTATCCTTCCCAAAATAGAGTATCTCACATTGTTAGTCTTTCACCAATTCAAAATATCAAATTTGTTCACTTTAGTAAGATTTTTTTTTCATCATCTCCGATTTCTCTATGTCAGAGGAAGGAAAATATTATCCCACCATCTATCAAAATCATCATCAAATGTGTCATTTTCAACAACAAAGTCAACTGACATGACAATTTCATTCAATGAAAAGGGAACCATACCTCCATAGTAGATGAACAATTCCTATAAATAATCATAAACTCGCCGAATGTACATACTAGCAACTTCTGAACCATAAATCTTCATATATAAATATTGCACAAGTCTCATCTTCAACCTGGGGTCAAAAAGCACTGCAATAGTTAAAGATAAACTACATTCATCCCAATATCTATCATATTTTTATTTCATATGACCTTACATCATTATCAAGATATCACTTTCACTATTACTCCACTCGGACATCTTTAAGTGAATTTGAAAAACATCGCAAAAAAATTTATATGTGGAATACAGGCGACCACTAAAATGACGAGTAGTTTCATAGAATATTCGTTAACACCCAATATGACTTTAGCTACTTTCCAATCCAAAGAATAGGTGTGTCTATAATTTCTAAACGGCCTAAAGCTTTCCTTAGAGGTTATACAGTCTGTAGCATATTAAAAGTTGAGTTCCACCAATTAAGCACATTCATGGTTATTTTCCTTATATGCCCTACGCAATTGTTTCTTGACTTGGTCAAATTTATGCCTTCCAGTAGGGGACCTCTTTAAATATTGAACAATTTATTGAATATTTTCAAGAAAATCAATAATTTGCTTATCTTGCACGACATAATTTAATATGTCTGCGCCAAATCTGACATGAAATAATTCTCGACGAAAATGTGTGGACTAATAAAAAAATAGTCCAATCAATTAACTTTCGAGTCAATGCCTAGTAGGTCTATATATCAACATTTACCCCTGAATTAGATGTAATGGTTACGAATTGATTCATAGATGTGTTCACGATTTTTTCACATATCTAAAGAAGTATATCACAAGCTTCACAAATACCAATAGCCATATCCTATTTCCAGTACTATTTGTTCGAATTTTCTTTCATCTTCACATGTTAAAAGATAATTTTATCATAAAAGTGTAAACTCACATATGTGGGCTGAGCAAAAATAGCTACTCCTTCTAAAACATTATATCTTTTGAAAAATGAGGCTTATAAGTTTGAGATATAAGTCTATCCGAGATCTTTACCTTTTTTTTTTCTTGGAGTTGTAAACATCTTCTCTTTTTAACATTTGAGTATATAGCCTTAAATTTGATGTTACTCTGGTTAATTTGTACTTTGGTTGTATGTCATATCATAATTTGTACTTTAAATGCTATACCTGTTTGCTCTCTCGCCTTTCCAATTAATTGATAGAAGTATATACTTGTTGAGTAGAATAAAATTTACCACTATATAGCAAATCCAAAAACCCAAGTTACAACAGTAGATAAATCTAGGTAATATACATAAACTTACAAGGAATAGATGGAATTATAGTTGATGAAGATGATAACGAGGAGATGAATGAACATTATCATTATCAATGAGATATATTGGATCAGTTCTTTGATGTTTAAGATAATGATTACTTTTGTTTTATGTGTTTTTTGTGTTCTTTTATTTTTAATATGATTTATATAATAAACTTTTATCTCCATATTTCAACACGTTCATTATTAATATTGATTATACATTTGATAGTTTTTACATTATACTTAATCATACTTAAAAAGTTATAAAATATTAGTGATTAATAACTTGTATTGTTACTAATATTGTTTTTTGCAGATTTTGTCATGACTAAAGGAAGGATGAGGCCACGTGAGACCAAAATAGGGGATATATTACGTGAAAAGAGCGATATGACAGATGGTACCAATTTGCATGAGATGTCTACACCACCTCTTCAGCCACAAACTCAAATGAGGCAAGCTCAAACAGGTTCTTCCGAACAAAATGTGTATCAACCTCAATCTCAATCTCAACTTATGCATGGATCTTCGTCTCAAAATGAATATCAAGGATGTTTTGAATTACAATCACAGAGCATATTAAAAACAGGTATATTGATTCATTGCTAATTAATATTTACGTGTCTTTTTTAGAAATGAACTGAAGGTATACAACTATAATAATATTAAACATTGTATGATAGGTCTTGATAAAAGCAATCGAGTTAGAAAAGGTGAAGGTCGAGGTCCGGGTAAATTGCCTGATGAATGGGATTCGGGAGTCAAGCTTCATATTACCCTAAATGAGGAAGGGCAGTTGATTGGCCCTATAGAACAATACAATAAGTTTGTTAGTGCATTAGGGGCACTAGCACGGATTGGAAGTTATTTGCCTTTGAATTATGCAAGATGGTCTGACATGCCCGAAGACAAGCATGACACCATATGGAGGGAAGTTGAGGTTAATACTACACTTCCTCCCGATGCTAAGAAAATAGTTCTTCGTACCCTAAATGATCTATGGAGAGATTGGAAATCTCGTGTCAAGGCAATGTGTTTAACCGCATACCAAAAAGATCCAAATCACAAAATTCCCAAGGTGATAAAAGAACAAGTGGATTTGGATCAATTGTCAGAATTGATGCTCTATTGGGAAGAAGAAAATATTCAGGTTCTTATAATATCTTCTATGTACTTTTTGTTTTATATTAGGTGTATATTATTTCTATCATATTCATGTAGGAAATAGCAAAGAAAAATATGGCTAATAGAACTAAAAAGGAGCATCTCCATCGTACTGGCAAATTGGCATTCCCGCTTTTAAAGGAAAAGGTATGAATTTCTTTCTCATTGTAACTCTTTGAAATGATTTAAGAGTTCTATTTCTTCTTATCATTATTCAATTTGTCCCAGATGCGACGGGAAGGAAAAAGTACCACCAAACTAGATGTTTTGATTGAATCTCGCTCTTGTGGGAAAGGAATTAATGCTGATCAAGAGACTGCTAAATTGATTGTTAGTTTCATATTCTGTTTATTTTTTATAGAAGTCTCGTATAATATTTTTGCTCAATATTCCACTTAAAGTTGACTAACTTATGTCAGCAAGGAATTAATGAAGAGTTAGCAAAGAAGTCTGAACCAGAGCGAACTGAGGAATTCAAAGATGACATATTCATAAATGCTTTAGGTCAAGATCCCCAAGGTCGTGGTAGATGCACGGGTCGAGGAGCTACTCGCAGTAAATCGCGTGATTCATTGGCATCAAACGCTCCAACTACACATATGGCTGAAAAGATAGAGGAATTTCGAGAACTTAAGAATGAACTAGCCCTTGAAGTTATAAAGATTGAATAAATGAAAATGGAGTTAAATAATCAAAAGAAAGAGCTAGATGAGGAAAAAGAACGGATGATGAATGAGATGCGAGCAGAATTTAAAGATGAAATTAACAATATGAAATTAAACTTGGATTATTTTGTGTCATTGGTCGATCCTACTACTCTACAAGCAGCTTTATCTAGTGTTCCATCACTTGGAGGACAGGTTTTCAAGTTTCTTAGCATTACTTAAGTTTTCTATGACTAATCATGTATCCTACTGTAATTTGATATTTTCCTTGGACTGCAATGATTGACAGGTTGCAAATCTTCCTAACGTCACACGTGAACAACCAAAAAGTGCTAGTAAAGTTACACCCCCAAACATCCAGCAACATAATCCAACTCCAAACTTTTTAACATCTCATGAGCGGGTTAGTATGTTTATGATGGACATTAAATAACAATTTATAGTGTGAAGAAATATTTGAATAATTTGAGTTATTAATTTTTTATTGGAAGCTGAAAAGTGCATGAAATATATAGGATGTGTTAGTTGATTTAATTTTTTCACGTCTATTGTTATTGGAATGTTGGTTTAATTATGTTTTGCTTGTGGAGTTTAGTGATAAGCACATTTTTATTTTATTGTTGGACCTATGAAATATGTTTGAATCATAGAAAATTAATATATATGCTAAAATTTTGTGTTGTACATCTTGATATTACAGACTGCTAATGGAAATAAAAGGCACAAACATACTTTTGATTGCAACCCATGCGAGGTTCGTTATTTTCAATTTTTTTTTATAGAAAGTTTACTATAAAATCTTGTCTCTTGACACCGTAAGGATTGACTTAGTTTTCGAGTCATTGAAAAATCATTAACACTCCACTATACTACGTTGTGATGTATGTGTTTTAGGTAGGTAGCAATGTACTTTTGTTTTGTTCGGAAGTACCAAAAGAATCAGTAGCAGAAGGTGTGGTTTTAAGCATGGACCCAAAGAGATGATGTTGTTTTAGGACCTGGATTCGTTAAAGTTGTCATTAAAAGGGCCATCGAACCAAATTACTACCTTTTACGACCTCGCAAAGGTGTAAACACAGTTGGACAAGCTGTTGGCAAAATCGTTGCTTGGCAGATTGCTAATGTAAGAAAATTTGTTATAATGAAAATATTCTACACCAAATTCTCTAGTTCATTTTCATTACTATGATCCTAAGTTCGTCTTATTCTTATATATACATATATGTTTCTGAAACTTACACATATTTTTCTTGTCCATAGGTTTCAGATGAATGAATTGCCACATATCTTTTGCTAGCTGCTCCCACAACCTATTATAGACTGATTTGTTTTTCTTAGTTTTGTGCCTTATTTACAATTTGGAGATAGAAAGTGGAACTTAATTTAGTTGTTATTGTTGGATATATTGAATCGAGATTGTGTGGCTAAAACAATTGTTATTTTTTTAGGATTGAGAGAAACTCAGTTGAAGTCTTATTTTGTAAGAAAAATATTGTTGGCGTGATTTCTTACACTCTATAATATTTATAAATATATTTGCGTTTTATATGTTATTCGAGTATTTATAAATTCATTGTTTTATGTATTTTACAAAAGTTTGAAGATTTATTGTAATAAATAGTTTTGATAGTACGTAGAGTTTTAACATGATTATTAATTAGAAGAAAGCATAAATAAATAAATAATTATTGATTAGGTATATTAAATTGAAAAATGAATAATAATATAAAATTAATTAAAAACAAAATTAGTACAAATAATGTGTAGTATAAACCTTATTTACTACGCTACAGAGAGTAGCAATTAAGTCATATTTACTACGTTTTATAACTGAAGTAAAAAAATTAAATATTTACTACAATTGACAAAGTGTAGTTAAAATATATATATACTACAAAAAATATATATATATATATATATATATATATATATATATATACTACAGTTTTAAATTCATAGGGTATAATAGTGTTGTAATAGATTGACTTTATCTATGAAATTGATGATGTAGTAAATGAGATAAATTTTATAGCAATAACTATTTACCACACTTTTAAAAGTGTAGTAAAGTTTTTCCCCACGGTTGCAATTCCCACGCCTGAAAAAGCGTAGCACAAGTGTAGTAAATGACTTTTCACTACGAATTTCATTTATTTGCTATGAGTTTCCAAGAGAAGTAAAAAATCATTTTTCTTGTAGTGTCTGTTAGTAATTTGAAGTCTAAGAACATTGATTATTTTATTCAAGTAAATTAAATTCATTTACTTACATTGTAAACTTAGTTACTATTTCTCTTTTCAATTCTTTTTAATTCATATAAAAGACTTTGTATGAAATAAATTTACTGTAAATTAAATCTCCACTACTTTGAACAATTAAAAAAATTCTGTATACATAGTTTTATGCCATATTCTATTTTTTTTATTTAATTGATATATAGTTAAAAAATTACTATATATATTAAAAACATTGTTGAGTATATTTATATTACAAAATTTGTTAAACACGAACACAAATAAAACTTTTATACCTAGTCATTGTAACCCAAAATGCAAATTGGGCCCACTTTGGACCAAATTGATTCAAACTTATAAATTATGGGGGTAAAATTATTTACCCGAAAATATGTGGGATAAACTTGTCAGCGAGCTTTAGTTATGGGATCAATTTTGCATATTTTTTCATCTATTTTCCCTTCAAAATTGAGAGTTAACGCCGATTCCGTCAATTAATGGAAGAAAGTAGCAAACATGTAAACATCCATTAAAGTTTGATATGAAATGTGTCAGGTTTTTAAATTTTAATGTTTGATAATATATATTCAGGGTTTTTGGTATTTTGCACCATGAAATTATAGGATTTTGGCACTTTGCACCTTGACTTAAAAGTTTTGTCATTTTGCACCCTAAAAATATATTAGTTGGTACTTTGCACCCTAAAGAGTGTTTTAGAGAGAAAATTCATTGGTAGAAGTGTAGAATCGTTATTTTTAATTTTTTTTCACTTTGCACCTTGCAATATAAATTTTGCAACCTTAAAATATAGAATGTTGGCATTTTGCACCCTAAAATTATAAAATATTAGCATTTTCACCCCAATTTAAATTTTTTGGCACTCTACACCATAAAAATGTAATTTGTATGACATTTTTACCCTAATGTATTTTCTTAAAAAAAAAAAACTCATGTCGTCTATGCACAACAATCATAAACTTGTTATCCTAAATTTATTTTACTTTATAATAATATATTTTAACATTTTCTCTCAGTAAAATTTAGATTTAAAAAAAGACATTGTCTTCATTTTATTTTCAAGAGTATCCTCTAGATTATTTACTTTATATCTAAAATACACGTTTACATATCTAACATATTATTATATTGCATGTTATTTACATAATTTAGATTATCAGATTAAGTCGGGGTTGAAAATGCCAAAAGTTATATTTTTTGGGTGTAAAGTGTCAATATTTCTCATCTCAGAGTGCAAAGTATCAAAATCTATACTTTTAGGGTGCAAAGTGCCAAAAATATTAAAAAATAACTATTATACTCTTCAATCAATGAACTTTTTCTTCAAAACACACACTAGGGTGCAAAGTGTCAACTTAATTGTCTTTTTAGGGTGCAAAGTGCCAAAACATTTAAGTTAGGGTGCAATTTTCCAATTCCTATAATTTCATAGTGTAAAGTGCCAAAAGCCCATATATTCACTTAAATCAAAGTAGAGTAACTTATAGTACAAAAATGAAATTAATTTGTACGAGAAAATTCAACATTATTATATCAAAAGGACTAATAAATTGCATTATTCACAAATTAAAGTGGTACCTGGTCCTTGTTAAAAGCAAATATGTGGTTTCAACTTTCATGTGATTGATGATGATGACCTCATGGATTGCAATATGAAGTCCAACATCTTCTAACTTTACATTACAACATATCTCCATCACCACTTCCTTTAATACCAAAAGTGGAAAAAAAAGAGTATACATAACAGGCCATTCTGTTCTACAGTTTACATTGCTCCCTTCCACATGCACCACTACTATATATTATCATTCACACTATTTTTCTAAATTTTATAATTAATTTATGAAGATGTAACTAATTAATTACCATTTTTTTCATTCTTTAAAACATTGAAAAAGTTATTTCGAATGAGTTTCAATTTCAATTTTAGGAATAGTTGTAGCTCTAGATGTTACCCATAATGCATATTCGAACAATCGTCAAATGTGTTTTTTTCAAAAGTTTTGATATTAAAAGTGTAAACTAAGATAAACTGTGATATTAAAAATATAATTCTCTTTTTAATAAGATCGGATCAATCCATCTTTATATCTAAGATCAATTTAATAACTAGTATTAAACATTTATAATTCAAATTCTATTGAATTTTTAAAATTAGTTAGTCCAATAATCATATTTCGAAAAAATGTCTGAATCGGATGAAATATTCACCCACTATATTTTATCAACCTCTCTTCGTAACACCTATTGACTCCCAATGCATTTATCTAAGGTTGGATTCTCTATTTCACTATAATGTCATTTTTTTGTGTCACAAGTAAAGATCTATTGAAAATTATTCAAATTTAGAATTTACATGAACCCATACAAATTTAAAGTATCTCTAGCAATATTCACTCAATTTATTCAAACATGAAGTTCTTAATTTCCTTATCAGATTTTCTAAACATGTAATATTTTATACTTGTAAAGTTGTGGCTCTATGATCAAGGTATCATGAGTTCAACATCATAATAAAGTTGATTATTTATAATTCTTCGTATTTAAACACTTATTGAAATTATTTCTAATATAATTATTGATGATTAATATATTTAAAAAAAAAAACATGTAATCCTTTATAAGTGGATGGGGTCCAAGTTAAAATCGAGTTATTATTAAAGTAGTTGGCATTTGACAACCCTACACAATGCCCTCAAAGAGAAAGGGAGACATAGAGAGAAAGATCACGTAGCACAAGAGAATTTGAAATGACAAGAGCTAAAATAAAAATAGTTTTGGAAAATGAGCATAGGCAAGGTACACCATTCTATGCATTTTTCTCCCTGGTCTCCTTTACATCTAAACAAGCCAAAAATTCCAACAATTGTTTAAATTTAATTTATTTTCTCTCACCACTACACGTGCACACACACACACACACAAAGAGTCTATATTTATACTATACATACAAAATCTCAGTGAATTGAATGCCCACATTCCAAAAATCTAAAATCCCAAAGCCTCTATATATATAATTATAAAAGAAAAAAATATACTTTTATTTTATGTATATATATATACATACTCTATCTATCTATCTATCTATCTATACCTAGCGCTAAAATCAATCTTGTCTCCTCTACATTCCAATCTAAATCCCTAAGCCTCTCTATATATAAAAAAAATTAAATATATTTTATATTATATATATATATACTCTCTATCTATCTATCTAAACCTAGCCCTAAAATAAATCTTGTCTCCTCTACCAATTAAAATGACCATGCAATCTTTCCCTTCAAGTAATTATTTCTACAATTTGGAAGGTGATAATGAAGAAGAAGAAAATGATTATTCAAATACTGTTCTTTCTCTATGCCCTCCGGGTCAAAATCAGCAACAAAAGTACAACTACAGCTTCGGAATGTACAAACATGATCAAAATATGCAAAACCCTAATGGTGAAAGAAGTGATCAACAAAATGGTGTGACTGTAGCTCTTCATATGGGCCCACCACCTTATAGTGATTTTCCTTCTTCTTCTTCTTCATCAGTTAATATTGTGAATGAAATGGGTGCTGGTGCAGAATTAGGGGTGCAGTACTGGATTCCTACCCCAGCTCAAATCTTGGTTGGCCCTACACAGTTTTCTTGCACTGTTTGTAATAAAACTTTCAACAGATACAACAATATGCAGGTAATTATGTAGTAAAATTCTTCATTCATGAAATTGATTAATATTTGAGTTAAAATTCTTTTAATTGTTTGTGAAAATTAATATATTCTATATATGTATTTCTGCTTAGCACTCTTAATTTTTCCCACTTTGTTTCATTGTACTCTACTGAAATTCAGAATTAATATTTGGGTTTGATTTCTTTAAATTGTTTAGAAATATGTTCTATATATGTATTTATGTATAGTTCTCTTAATTTCCCCCACTTTGTTTCATTTCAATTCTACTAAAATTCAAGATTACTAGTTTTTGTGTATATTGCATTTTTTTGAAATGATAAAAAAATAGTATATATTAAATTTTTTCAATTTTTTTTATGTGATGTACTATGAAGATTTCAACTTTATCTAGTAATTTTTTGTTCACATGACTCTTTATTAGCATGGAACATCCCCAACGACAACATTTTGAGTTTTTTTTTTCTTTAAATAAATGAAGAAATTAGATATTGTCAAACCAAAACCCCCTTTACTGAGGTTCTCCTTATTTTTTTTCCCTATTGCCAAATTTAAAAATATGGTTCTTCAAATCCTCAATTCTAACCATTTGAATTTAACCTTTTAATAAAAACGCTAACACATGTTTGTTTGAATTTATTAGTTTAATTAAATAGTTAAAATATGTATGTTTGAATTTTGTTCATGCCAATACTAATGTATGTTTCTGAACTTATCAATAGATGCATATGTGGGGACACGGTTCAGAATACCGAAAGGGCCCGGAATCCCTACGTGGCACAAAACCAGCATCCTCGATTCTAAGGCTGCCGTGTTATTGCTGCGCCGAAGGATGCAAGAACAACATCGACCACCCGAGATCAAAGCCGTTGAAGGATTTCCGAACCCTACAAACACACTACAAGCGCAAGCACGGCACCAAGCCTTTCAGGTGTCGTAAATGCAGCAAACCGTTTGCCGTTCGAGGGGATTGGAGAACACATGAGAAGAATTGCGGTAGGCTTTGGTTTTGCATTTGCGGTTCGGATTTTAAGCACAAGAGATCTCTTAAAGATCATGTGAGGGCTTTTGGACTTGGACATGCACCACATAGTGAGAATTTGTATCCATATGATAATAATAATAAAAATAATATTAGCAATAATAATGTTGTTGAAGATTTTGAAGAAGATGATCAAGATGATGATGATGAAGAGGAGGGGAATGATGGAGATGTACTTAGGAATTTTTAATGTATGATGCAATTAGGGTTATAAATTAAAGGGTATGTATGTAGTTGAAAACCATTAAATTAATTAACATGTGAACCCTTGATAATTACTCTATTTAATTAGTTAGTGTTATTTAGTTACATATTTTGACTAAGGATTCATTAGTGACATGCACTTTGAGTTATAATTACAATTTCATCCGTTTTATTTTATTTATCGCTTTGGTAAAAAAAAATTTATTTACTTTTATTTATCGTTTTGGAAGTTAAATGCAAAAATTTTATACTTTTTGTTAATGGTTATAATTAATGCTAATCATTGTTATGATCATTTAATTAAAAATGTATTTTGGGATTTTTTTTCTTTAAAAAAACTTTGGGTTTAGAGGGAGAGAAGGCGGGGGGTGGGGGCGACAAATTAAACAGGATAGTGAAAGCTAGCCATGGATCTTTGCATTAATGTTCGAAGTGGCAGTTCAATTACTGCCATGATTAATTAAAGTCTCTTTTTCAATTCAAAATTTATTTCTGTGGGCACTGACAAGGGTAAGAGCGTAAATTTACAGTTTCAGTCCCACATAATTGGACTCTTAATACTACCTTCGTTTTATATTAATCGATACATTTTTATTTTTCACACAAACTTTCAATGAGAAAAAGGGGCAAAATTAAAAAAAAATACTTTGAAAATCAAACATGTGAATTAATTTGAAACAAAAAGTTTTGAATGTGCCAATTAATATGAAACGGAAGGAGTATTAAATTTGAGATGGACTAAAAATTCGAAATATTTTAAAAAGTTGAAATTAAAAGAGTAATTTATAATATAAATATATGATAAAAAGTACTCTCTTCGTTTCATATTAATTGGCATATTTGCCAAATCTTTTTGTTTCAAATTAATTGACATATTTGGATTTTCGTTAGCATTTTTTTTTTCAATTTTGTTCCTTTCTTTCATTCGAGTTGGAAAACTCAATGATCACCACTAACTAATAAAAAATTAACAAGTCTTCATCATTATAAAAGGTATTTGAGACATCTTACCATAAAAAAATATGTAATTATGAGGTTTCTTAATCAATGTAAAAAATAAGAATGTGTCAGTTAATATGAAACAGATGGAGTAATTTGGAATCAAAAGTGCAATAATTAGACTCTATTTTTTATCATGTATTTTATGAAATTGTATTTTTTTAATTCAATCTTGAAAATATTTTGAATTTTCGATCCCCATGTGATAATCTTAATATTGCACATTTAGTCCCATATAGTATATTGTGACCAATAATATTAAATATTTAAATAATTTGGGATTATAAAAAATGTTATAAATGTGTGGTGCGTGAGATAAAAATGACAATATTCTCAGTTATGTGAAACTAAAATTGCAAATTTTAAATTTAAAAAACAAAATGATATTATTATACAATAATTTTAGGTACATAAAAGTTCAATTTGGTCCAAGTGAATTTCAGCCCCACTGAGAAAGAAAAGGAAAATGACAGTAACTCTGTAGTTATGGGTACAGTCTCAGTATATACTGTTCATTACATTAGCATTTCTTAAAAAATAAAAAAATAATAATAATTATATTTCTCTCTCTCACACATAAAAAAACACACACAGTAGCAGGTAAAGAGGGCCTGTTTGGACTTGGACTGAAAATAAATGTATGAAGTAAAAATACACAAACACATTTGATTTGGAATTTGGATGCATTGGGGGTCGGGGCCCCCTTTATTTAGTCAGAATGAAAAAATGGACCACTGGAAGTTTCTGTTTTTGGGGTTTCACCCAAAGGATTACCTTTTAACTTTTCAGACCAACAACAAACAGATACTACATAACATGTTTCAGATTCAGAACCCACTCTATGTTCAATATTTATATGTATATAAAATTGGAAAATTGCAAATTTGGTACCATAAAATAGAGCACTTTGCAATATTGATATCATTGAATATATAAATGCACATTTTAAATATTGTTTGTAAAGTTTTATTCATTCCAACATCAAATAACTAGACTGAAATGGATGAAATTCAACACGTGCACTGCATGTGACTGTTATTTCGTCTTTTAAGTGAATAATCACGTTTTTCTTACTTTTAGAGGAGAAATGATAATATTTCCCTCGCTATATGATGTTAAAACGTGATAATTTTCTCTCCAAAAGATGAGATATCAGCCACGTGAACTACACAGTGGCCGATTTCGTCCATTGTGCATTAACGTATCCATCAGTAAAATTGTTGCAAAGTGCTCTATTATATGCATGGTACTAAATACGCAAATTTTCTCTTATTTTTAATTAACAAGAAAACCTTTTCAAGCTAAAATGATAATTATACACCACCAAAAAATACAGAAACACCCCTCTTAACCTAGAAAATGATTAGGAAAAAACCACTACATACTTTAAATATTGACAAAAATCTCCCTATGATTTTTAAAAGAATTTTTAATTAATTTATTTTTCGCTAATAAGTAGAGATTAAACTAAAATGACAATTATACCCCATCAAAAATTACAAGAGCACCCCTCTTAACCTAGAAAATGATTACAAAAAACCACTAATTACTTTAATTATTGACAAAAATCTCCCTATAATTTACAAAAAAAAATTAAATTGTTCTCTTTTTCGCTAATAAGTAGAGATTAAAGATTTTTACTAATAAGAATAATATAGGAATTTCTTATAATTTAGCAAAATACAATGGGTGTTTTTGCATTTACCCTATATGCATATATGTATTGTACAATATTGCTTACATACTGCATAGTGTCACGATCATATCAAGGCCTTTTTGGCTGTCCCTTTTTTTGCACTTTATCTTTTCTTTTTGTTTTTTTATGATCCCTATAGGTACCTTCATTTCTTTTCTGTCTGTTTACTTAAGTGCCGTTGTCATATATAATATGTAATATATAAATATGTGTATGTAATTGAGATTGATTGATTTGGGGATGCATGCATGCATCACACTTTTTTCTTTTTGAATAATAATTAAACATCATATATACATTCTGATTTTTATCTCATATTTGCGCAGTATTTTGTCTTCCACCTTTTTGTTGATAGATGATTGAAAATAGATGTGGAAATATAATCAAATCTCTGCTTTATCAGATACCTTAAATAGATATTTATGTTTACAATTCTAATGTAAAAGCTATTAAATAAAGAAACACTAGAGAAACAAGTGGCGGAAGGTCGGATTTTTTGACATTTTGGTTTGGGCACCCGAATTCAAAATAAATTTTGGATTGGGTTTTGGGTAGGGGTGGATCGAGACGGGATTTCGGGACGAAATTTTTGGGATTTGAGTTTTGATTTTTACTACTCGAATTATGATTGAATTGACTTGGTCCCGGTGTTTCAATTTCTTGATAAATATCGAGTTTTTTGGATCGACGGGTTTCCTGAAAACTGTAATTTTAAACTTGATAGAATGTTGGATAAGGATGAAGATGAAGGCACTGAAGACAAATTTAGAAGGGAGGTTTTGATGCATTCCAAAACTTCAAGATTGGCTAAGTATGGAGTAACTTAGCTGATGATCCCTTAGAAGAATTTTTGACTAAGTAATGAAGACATCAGAAGAGTCAAAATTTCAAGGTCCAAGACTTCTGATCTGCTGAAGTAAAGTTATCAGACTGATGAAGATCAGCCGACTCAAATCAGATTTGTTCAAGTTTGAGATCAGCCGAGTTCGCCATCAGACGTGTACTTTCGTCAGCCAAGTGAAGAAGATCATGAAGTGTTCCCAACGGTAATAAATGCCCCTTGGAGTAATAAATGCTGAAGTACAAGGTTATTAAAGACAAATGATTGAAGAAATGCTTCGCATCAGCTGGGTGCATTTAATGCTGCCTGCAGAATAGTACTGTTCATAGTACGGACAGACTGCAAAAGAGTCGTTCGCGGATTTTAAGGACCAGTACTCGAGGAATTTGAATCTTGTCTCTCTTCAACGGACACTTTTCAATCCTCAAGTATAAATAGCTGAAAGAGACGAAGAAGAAATAAGCAACACACTTCTGAGATAAATTTCCGAAGCAAAATTCTTTAAGTCTCAAGAACAGCTCACTCATCAGCCGAGTCATTTGTTGACGAAAGCAGAGTTGAAGAATCAAGAAAAATACATCTTCTGAGTGATTTTGTAAACAAGAGTGTTGTGCGGAGTTGTGATCCATCTTTGTGAGTGATCAAACTTCAGAGAATAGGTCTTCTGTGTGATTTCCTATTGCGAACTTGTGGTCGTTTCATTTGTTGTTCGACGCAAGCAGAGTATACTGTAAACTTTGTGATTATAGTATAACCCAAGATCTGTGTGACTTGGAAGAGTGGACTAAAGGATATTAAAATCCATATAACCACTATAAAAATTACTTGTGTTTTTACAATTGCTTTTAAATCTGCATGTTTTCTGTTTGCATAAAAACACATTAAGTTAACTGTTTGAAAAAGAGTTAAAAAGGAGTTTACAAAACTGGGGAAACATTTTTCAAACTACTAAGATTACTTGTGAAAAACACTTTGAAAATCCGCTGCAAGTACTCTAAGTATTAAAACTGATTTTGGCAAAATCAGCTAAGTAACAATCAGACGAGTGGTCAACAAGGCTGTTCAAAGATTTATTCGCGAACAGAGTTGTAACTAACTAATCTGATCAGCTTAGTCTGTTCAGTTAAAGTGAAAGTTTTAAAGTTAAATTGAAGAAAATTTTAAAGAGGTTTATTCACCCCCCCCCCCCCCTCTAAACCTCTTCTGACCACTTGGGACCAACAAGTGGTATCAGAGCAGGTGGTTCATTTGAATCAGCTGCCTGATCAACGAGCTTGATCCAAGTGTTTTTCAAAGGTTTTCCAACTTTTTCAAAAGAGCATATTTTTGAAAAATCAAAACTTTTTGAAAAATGGATTGTATCAGTCATGTTCCCCACATTGCTGGTATGTCCTTTGAGGACTGGAAGATTAGAATGGAGATCTTTCTAGCAGCCTATAATGACAACATGTACACATGTATCATTAAAGGTCCATTCAAATTCACCAAGACCATCATAGTAGATGAAGCTGAAATGGTGGTGGAAAAAGATCTGACAGAAATGACAGCCGAAGAAATAAAGCTGTTCAATCTGGATAAAATTGGCCGTTTCATCATGACTAAAGCCCTGGACAATGATCGGTTTGACAAGATCAAACATTGTAAATCTGCAAAGGAAATGTGGGACAAGGTTCGTGACATGAGTGAAGGAAACGACGCCATCAAAGAGCATCAGCTCAGTGTTGCCTTGGAGAAGCTGGACAACTTCAAGATGAAATCTGGAGAGACCATTGATCAGATGGATACCAGGTTTACCAGAACATTGAATGAAGTTCTAAAGCTGGGAAAGACCTTTACTGACAAGGAGATCACCGTCAGAATTCTAAAGGTCCTGCCCCCCAAGTTCAATATGAAGGTGACAGCTATGGAAGAATCAAGAGATCTGGGGAAGATTTCTCTTACAGAGCTGTTCTCCGTACTCAAGGCGTATGAGTATAAACTGCCTAGAATGGGTGTTGAAGAAACCTCAACTTCAAGTCCCACAGCTGCACTTGTCGCTGCTGAAAATCCAAGAAGACCAGCTCACAAAAGCAATGATGTGGACTCATCTGATGAAGCATCTCTACTCAATAAGAAGGAGTACACTGCTGGAGATGTAGCATTGTTGATGAACAATTTCAAGAAGTTCTACAAGAGAAAGATGAAAAACAAATACAATCATGCTGCTTCTACTTCTAAACCTAACTCTTCTTCTCAAGAGAAAGATGATTATAAAGCAAAACTAATGTGTTATAACTGCAGGAAATTGGGACATTTCATCAGGGACTGTCCATATCCAAAAGCAGAAAAATACACTGAGGAAGAGAAGAGAATCAGAAAGGAAAGAAAGCATCAAAGAGGGAAAGCAATGGTAGCCGAAGCAGAAAAGCTTGCTGCTGTCTACTCATCTGATGAAGAGAAACCTGCTCTCCTTTGCCTGATGGCTAAGGAATCTGATGACTCCGAGGATGAGGTAACTCTTCAAAATAATGAACTATTTGATTCTCTAGAGCAAATGATGTTAAATAATACTACTATTGCTGGAGAATTTGTTAAGCTTAAGGAAGAGATGAGCTTGCTAAAAGAGCAAAATAACTCACTGAAACTTAAAGCTGAAAGGCCTAAAGAATCAGCTGAGTATAAACAGCTTGAGCAAGAGCATGAATCTCTGAAAGCTGAATGTGAGGTCTATAAAGGAAAAATCATGGAACTTGAGAAAATCATCGAGTCTCATGATAAGTCAACTGTTGCATCCATGCCTACATCTAGTAAACAGGAGACACCTTTAGAAAAGGATAAAATAGAATTGAATCATACTGAAAAATTCATTTCTGCTGACAATAGTAAGGTCATTCTGTATGTTCAAACTTCTAAACCTACCTCATCTGAGAAAGTGGTAAATGAGAAGAAATCTCCTAAGGCTAAAAAGAGCAAAGAGCCTAGTGTAGGAAAACAGACTAGTAAACCCAAACAGAAGAGTCCTAGGAAGTCTTCTGATAAGGTTAAGACTAATCAGACTAGTGAGAAAACTAAGTCGTCTGTTAATGAGCAAGCTGTAAGTAAACCAAAGAAGCATAAGAACAAGAAAAATCAAAATGCTTGGTATGGAAATGAGTCATATTATGTGCAACCTGCTGCATATCATCCTATGTATCATGCACCTCAATTTCCTAGTTACTATGCACCTTATCCTGCTCATCCAATGCATGCATACCCTGCTTATCATGCACCTTACCCTGCTTATGAACACTATTCTTATCATACTGATCATCAACATGACTTATCTGATAATTATGATGAAAATAAAACTGTTCATGCTCCTGTGAAAACTCAGAAACCTAAGAAGCCTAAGACTTCAACATCTTGGGTTGTCAAAGGTGGAACTAATCCTTCAGGACCCTCTCAATAAGGGTACCTAAAACAATTTTATTTTTGTTTTGTAGGATAGGATTAGGAGTAGGAGTAAAGTAGAGAAGATATGGTACTTGGACAGTGGATGTTCAAGACACATGTGTGGAAACATACATGAGCTGACTGATGCAGTTGCTGTGGATGGTCCAAAGGTTACTTTTGGGGACAGCAAAGAAGGCAAGATTAAAGCTAAAGGAAGATTAATCAGAGGAAACATAGAGATATCTGACGTCTCATATGTCAAAGGCCTCAAATATAATCTGCTGAGCATAATTCAATTTTGTGACAAGGGATATTCAGTCATCTTCTCAACAGATAAATGCTATGTTGAACAGATTGGTACAAAGAAGGTAATTTTATCTGGAAGACGACAAGGAAATATCTACATAGTCGATTGGAATTTTGCTGACAAGAATTCAAGTGTTTGTTTGGTGGCATCTGCACCAAGTGAAGTTAGCTGGCTATGGCACAAAAGAATGAATCATTTAAACTTCAAGACCATCAACAGATTAATCAAGAATGATTTGGTAGAAGGGATTCCTAAAACAGTCATGAGCAAAGACAAGCTCTGTGACGCCTGTCAGAAGGGTAAACAAATCAAGTCATCGTTCAAAAGCAAGAAGCACCAATCTTCTGGAAGGATATTGGAGCTACTACATATGGACTTATTTGGACCCATTGATCCAGTCAGCAATGGTGGAAAGAAATACTGCCTAGCTGTTGTGGATGATTATTCAAGATATACTTGGGTGATTTTCATGAAGAAGAAAAGTGAAACCAAGGAACATCTTACTAATCTGATGGAACTAATCCAAAATGAGAAGAGTATCAAAATATTAAAGATCAGATCAGATAGAGGGACAGAGTTTACAAACTCTACTGTTGAAGAGTATTGTAATGTCAAAGGAATACATCATGAGTATTCATCTGCTAGAACCCCTCAACAGAATGGTGTTGCTGAAAGGAGAAACAGAACACTGAAGGAAGCTGTCAGAACCATGATAGCTGAAGCTAAGCTGCCACAAAGATTTTGGGCAGAAGCAACAAATACAGCATGTTTTACCCAAAACAGATGCATGATCAACAAGCACCAAAACAAGACTCCATATGAAGTTTGGAACAATAGGAAGCCAAACATTCATTACTTTAAGATATTTGGTTGTAAATGCTATGTTTTAAATAATGGTAAAAATCACCTTACTGCATTTGCAGAAAAGGCTGATGAAGCTGTCTTTGTAGGATACTCATCTGTTAGTAAGGCTTATAGAGTTTTCAATAAAAGAACACTACTAATAGAAGAATCTATTCATGTAGTATTTGATGAGCCAAGTCAATCTTCTGAAAAGAATCAAATTGTTAATCAAGATCTGTCTACTGATTTACAGAAGATGAATGTCGGAAAGAATGAAGAATATATACCCATCATACTACCTGATCTCAACTCAGCTGATAACTCAAGTGCTGTTCAAAATCACAGAGCTGATTGTCTAACAGACGAGTTGCTAACAGCTGATAGACCAGAGACTGTTCAACAGACAACAAATGTTCAACAGACTACTACTGTATCTCCAACAGTAGTGTTGCAAGATCAAGACAAAGGACAACATTATGATTTGCAACCTGATCTCAGATGGCTCAGAAATCACCCACCAGAGTTAGTGATTGGTGATCCTTTAGACAGAGTGAAAACAAGAAGAGCTGCTGCACAAGATGCTATGTTTGCTAGTTTTCTATCTCAAATTGAGCCTAAGCAGATTGAAGAAGCTCTCAGTGACTCCAACTGGATTGAAGCTATGCAGGAGGAGCTAAATCAATTTGAAAGGAATGAAGTCTGGTACTTAGTTCCTAGACCAAGTCATCAAAGAGTCATTGGCACTAAGTGGGTATTCAGGAATAAAATGAATGAAGATGGTGAAGTCACCAAAAACAAAGCAAGATTAGTGGCCAAGGGTTACTGCCAAGAAGAAGGCATTGACTTTGATGAAACTTTTGCACCAGTAGCAAGACTAGAGGCAATCAGACTCTTTCTTGCCTACGCTGCTCACAAGAATTTCACAGTCTATCAGATGGATGTGAAATCAGCTTTTCTCAATGGAGAATTGCAAGAAGAAGTTTATGTTGAACAACCTCCTGGATTTGAAGCTTATCAAGAAGAGGACAAAGTATATCGTCTGAAGAAAGCTCTTTATGGACTGAAACAGGCTCCAAGAGCATGGTATGATACTTTATCTGACTTTCTTTTAATTAAAGGATTTCGCAAAGGTAAAGTTGACAAGACCTTGTTCACTATTGAATGGGAAGAACATATTTTGCTTGTGCAAATTTATGTGGACGATATTATTTTTGGTTCAACTAATCAACAGATGTGTGATAAGTTCTCAAAGCTGATGCAGAACAAGTTTGAAATGAGCATGATGGGAGAACTTAACTATTTTCTTGGTTTGCAAGTTAGACAGTTGCCTGATGGAATTTTCATCAGCCAAGCAAAATACACAAAGGATCTGTTCAAGAAATTTGGTATGGAAACTAGCTCTACAGCTACAATTCCAATGTCTACAAGTCTTCGTTTGGATAAAGATGAAGATGGCAAATCAGTAGACATAACCAAATACAGAGGCATTATAGGGTCACTGTTATATCTAACAGCCAGCAGACCTGACATCATGTACTCTGTTGGGGTCTGTGCAAGATTCCAATCAAATCCCAAAGAATCTCATCTCTTAGCTGCCAAGAGAATATTGAAATATATTAAGGGCACTCAAGAACTGGGATTATGGTACCCTAGAGAGTCTGGATTTGAGCTTATTGGTTATTCAGATTCTGACCTTGCAGGCTGCAAGATTGACAGAAAAAGCACAACAGGTGCCTGTCAGTTCTTAGGTAGTCGTCTGATCTCATGGATGAGTAAGAAACAGACTTCAATATCCATATCTACTGCTGAAGCCGAGTATATAGCTGCTGGAGCTTGCTGTGCACAAATCTTATGGTTGAAACATCAACTTGAAGATTACAATATCAAAATCAGTGGAATACCAATCTACTGTGACAATACAAGTGCCATCAGTCTCACTCAGAATACAACAAGTCATTCAAGGACTAAACATATTGAGATCAAACATCATTTTATTAGAGATCATGTGGAGAAAGGAAATGTCATGATAGAATATGTGTTTACTGAAAATCAGATTGCTGACATCTTCACAAAACCTCTAAGTGAGACAAGGTTTTCAACTCTAAGAGCTGAACTGGGATTATTAAAATTAGATGCATAAGCTGAGGGGGAACTCATCAGAAGACTAGATTTCAACAGCTTACTCACCTTATTTATCTTCAAGAATTAACTTTCAACAGACTAGTAAACTTATGAATTCTTAAAGTCAGGGGGAACGTGTAAGACTAGCGGTACTTCTGATTAAAAGATGAAATTTGTTAATGACAGTTAGTTGAAGTTATGTTTTCAACAGAAGACTCAACTATTGAAGACCAAGAGTATTTTATCTGGCTGGATTGACAAACAGCTGAGGAAGGTTATCAGCTATTGGCATTCTCTGATAACAGCTTTGTCATCAGGACAGTAGTCAATCAGATAAGTGTTTATGATACTCATCTGATTACATAAATAAAAGCGAGCTACTTAAAACGTTTTATTCAAAACACGCTTTTATAAGTAAATGTAGGGCGGTACATATTCCCGCTCTTCATTAAAATATCTTTTGAATTTGAAAGGTCGTAATTGAAGCCGCACGATCATCACTGACAGAAAAACGGATCCAACGGTTGGTGGATATCACGGAAACCGACATACCCCAACTCTATAAATTCTCATCTGATCAGTCGAGTCGTTCTTTACGCACCCTAAATTTTCAAAAGAACTTGTGAGAATTAAGCATTTTTCCTGCAAAATCTCTTCGTTTTTCTCTCTAATTTCCACAGATCTACAATGGCTGCTGAAGGCATGTACCTGGTATATGACTCCTACTACCAAACTGGCACACAACTGATGAAGGAGCTTCTGGAGAAGTTCAAGTCTGCATCCTTGGTGAACTTTTTGGAGTATCATGAAGGAGTAATCTGGACTGACCAGGTTATGGAATACTACAGTACGGCCAAGGTTAATTTCGAGAAGTTGGAAATTACTGCTACAGTTGGTGACAAATCTGTTGTCATCACTCCCTCCGTTCTTCACGAACAGTTTGGGCTTCGTAACAGTGGACGTCATGATGTCACTGTGTTAACTGAAGCAAAACACCAAGAGTTTTGGGCGATCTGCGCTAAGGAAGGGGAGATAATGTCTGGGAATATCAGGAAGAGACAGCTGAAGGACGAGTATCAGCGGATGGCTGATATCGTGGCAAAACTGATGGAAAACTGCACCTTTTCCCTTGATGCTGTTACAATGAAGAGATTCAGCATCATGGCTGCCATTTATTATGGATTGGAAGTCAACTGGTCCATGATCATCTGGTACATCTTTGCTGAGTTCCTTGAAGTAAAGAAAGGAAAAGAACCTCACACAAACCACAGGATAACTCTCAGCTACCTTTTGTCTCATCTGGGATGCACTATGAAGAATGGCAAGGAAATTCACAAATCCAAAGCCATGAACAAATACCTAGCTGTTCAAAAGAGGAAGGTTGATGAGCCTGAAGAAGCTGATGAGGAACCAAAAGAGGTTCCTGCCAAAAGGCAAAGGAAACTGGTCAAGACTGCTGATTTAGCTGTTGAGACAAGAAAGAAGAAGGCTGCTGATAAGCCTAAGGAAAAGGTTCCTAAGAAGGTGGAGAAAGTGACTTCTGCTGCTGAAGCCACTAAAATTGTTGAAAGCATAATTGCTGATGTAAGGACTGGATCCCCTGCATCACCATCAAGAACTCCATCAGCAGAGAAGCCTGCTGAAGGTATCTCTCAAAGAACAAGGAGCCAACAGAGAAATACAGTTGCTTCTAACTACCGTGAAGGAAGAACCAAGAAGTCTGCAAGGAAGCAGATGACCTTCATAGAGAAAGATACTGAGTTGGTGGACTTGGTGAGATCAAGTCCAGAATCTGCTGAAAGACCAGTTGAAGCCGTTAAAGCTTCTACTGCTGACAAAGCTAATGAGCAACAGATTACCCAATCTACACAAACTGCTGAGGCTGCTCAACCTCAAGAAGATCCAGATGTTCAAATCATACATCCTATAGCTGCTGCTCCCATATCATCTGCTGGACCAGCCCCTGCTGATAAAGGCAAAAGAAAAATAGTGCTAAGGAAAAAGAAGGTTTCCAAAGCTGACAAGAAAGCAAGGGAGGAAGCTGAACAGAGGAAGCAGGATGAATTGGAAGAAAAGAAGGCACTAGAGCTAAGTAAGGCTCAAGCTGCAAAGGATGAGGCCAGGAGAAGAATGTCTGAAGCAGAGAGAAAAGCTGCTGAGGATGCTGAACTGGCTATGGTGATTGAAAAGAGCAAGACAGATGCCTATGGACCTGTCCATGGAGGTGGCATCAAGATTGGAGAAGGCAAGGATGAAGAGGAAGACAAGAAAAGAATATTACTGCCTACCCCCAAAATCAAGTCAAAGGACAAATTTGAAGTCAGAAAAGCCTTTGAGATAGTGTATGCTGATAAGGAGCTTTTCAAGAAATTTGAGAAGTCCTTAGCATACTATGATCAAAAGCTCATGTTGAGGACTCTGTTCAACCAGGAGAAACCAAGGTATATCAGTTGGAGAGACAACAGGTTGAATAAGTCAATAACAGAACTTCAAAGCATGAAGGAGTTGGCTGATGAAGAACGTTGGGTTCTGACTTGGCTGAAGACAAACTCCATTCAAAAGGCCCTAGATCCCAGCTATGTAAGAGATGTCATGCATAGTTATGCAAAAGGCTTTGCATTGGAGGAGGCCAAGAAGATTAAAAGCACCCTGCCTGATAAGAAGAAAAAGTCTGAAGATGCTGAAGAAAGGGCAATTAAATTTGCTGTTATGGCCGCCCTGAAGAGATGGGCTAAAAAGTCAAAATATCAGCAAGGTTGTTCAAGTGACTTGCCACTGCTGCCAAGCATCCAGCAAATCATTTTTGGCAAGGAAGTGCAACCGTTCTATGAAGTGCCAAAAGGGAATAATGCTTTTGTTAACCCCTGGATCATTGTGAGGCAAATCAGACAAACCACTTGCTTCAATGATGATGGCACTATCACCAACTTGGTCTATGATGATGTTACTGATGAACCTAAAGCTGCGGACAAGCCTGAAGTCAAGTCTGCTGATCAGATTGAAGACAAGCCTGCTGATCAAACTGCTGACAAGCCTGCTGATCAAACTGCTGATAAGTCTGCTGATCAGACTGAAGACAAGTCTGCTGAAAAGGCTACTGATGAACCCCTAGCTATTGAGTGGAATGCTAAGGATTCTGGAAATCATCAAGACGAAAAGATGGAAGATATTCCTGTCCACCAGGAAAATGAAGAAAGGGATGAAGCTGCTGCTTCTGCTTCATCAGGTGATGAACACTCATCACTGATGGAAGCTTTCCAGATGTTGATGGAGAATTCTATGAAGGAACTGGAAGAGAAGCATCAACAGCAGCTGTTGAAGGTTAAAGAGGAGCTGAAGACAGAGCTTAAGGAAGAATTGACAGAATCAAATAGACTTCAGCTGGAAACTGTGCAACAGTCTACTGAAAAGATCATCAAGACTGAAATCACAAGTATTCCTATTCCTGAGGATCATTCCTTGCAGTTAGTGCACAGCTTGAGAGAACTGAACAAGAATGTTGAAGATGTGAAGGGTGATGTCAATCACCTTCATACTGCTTTACAGACAGCTGAGCACAAGATTGCTGATTTAACTGCAACCTTCATTAAAGTCAGTGAAGAAGAGAAGGAAGTCAATTTAGGGATGTTGCATGAAGTATCAGCTGTGGTACAGGCCGTTCAAGATGAAATTGCAACTGTAAATCTAAATATTGACTACTTCAATGACAAGACTGACATCATCAGCACTGATATTCAACATCTTACAGCCAGTCACGATGTTGTCAATCAGAATCTAAAGGCTTTGTGTGCTGGAGTGAAGATTCCAACAGTTGCCCTCAACCCTACTGTTGCACCTTCTAATGTCATCAAAGCTGATGATGACAAAAAGGGGGAAGATAAAAGGGAAGAAACAGCTAAGGAAACTGCTGCTGAAGATAAAAGGGAAGAAACAGCTGAGGAAACTGCTGCTGCAACCATTGAAGCCAAGGAAACTGAAGACACTGCTGACAAGACTGAAGAAAAACTTGGAAAGGTAGAAGAAGAAGAAAAGATTGAAGAAGATGAAAAGACTGAAAAAGAAACTACCAAGTACAAGGAGACTGAATCTGCCAAGAAAGCAATGGAGCTGATTAAAGAGCAGCAACTCAAAGAGAAGATGGAAGCTGCCAAAGCAATCTTGGAAGAAGAAGATGGTGAAGAAGATGACGAAGAGTCATCTTATGAGTATGAAGAAGTGCTTGAAGGATCAGATGAAGAAGCTGATAGTTAGAAATTATAAATTCATTGTAATCAGTTCACTTCTTTCTATTCTTCAGAAATCTCATCTGATGAACTTGTACCTTGTAATTCCTTTTTCAATATTAATGAAAAGTCAAGTTCAATCCAATAAACTTTTTCTATCTCAGAAAATTTTGAGGATCACAATCTTTAGCTTAGGTATTTAACAGGTACTTAGCTGAAGTTTTGTCATCATCAAAAAGGGGGAAATTGTTGGATAAGGATGAAGATGAAGGCACTGAAGACAAATTTAGAAGGGAGGTTTTGATGCATTCCAAAACTTCAAGATTGGCTAAGTATGGAGTAACTTAGCTGATGATCCCTTAGAAGAATTTTTGACTAAGTAATGAAGACATCAGAAGAGTCAAAATTTCAAGGTCCAAGACTTCTGATCTGCTGAAGTAAAGTTATCAGACTGATGAAGATCAGCCGACTCAAATCAGATTTGTTCAAGTTTGAGATCAGCCGAGTTCGCCATCAGACGTGTACTTTCGTCAGCCAAGTGAAGAAGATCATGAAGTGTTCCCAACGGTAATAAATGCCCCTTGGAGTAATAAATGCTGAAGTACAAGGTTATTAAAGACAAATGATTGAAGAAATGCTTCGCATCAGCTGGGTGCATTTAATGCTGCCTGCAGAATAGTACTGTTCATAGTACGGACAGACTGCAAAAGAGCCGTTCGCGGATTTTAAGGACCAGTACTCGAGGAATTTGAATCTTGTCTCTCTTCAACGGACACTTTTCAATCCTCAAGTATAAATAGCTGAAAGAGACGAAGAAGAAATAAGCAACACACTTCTGAGATAAATTTCCGAAGCAAAATTCTTTAAGTCTCAAGAACAGCTCACTCATCAGCCGAGTCATTTGTTGACGAAAGCAGAGTTGAAGAATCAAGAAAAATACATCTTCTGAGTGATTTTGTAAACAAGAGTGTTGTGCGGAGTTGTGATCCATCTTTGTGAGTGATCAAACTTCAGAGAATAGGTCTTCTGTGTGATTTCCTATTGCGAACTTGTGGTCGTTTCATTTGTTGTTCGACGCAAGCAGAGTATACTGTAAACTTTGTGATTATAGTATAACCCAAGATCTGTGTGACTTGGAAGAGTGGACTAAAGGATATTAAAATCCATATAACCACTATAAAAATTACTTGTGTTTTTACAATTGCTTTTAAATCTGCATGTTTTCTGTTTGCATAAAAACACATTAAGTTAACTGTTTGAAAAAGAGTTAAAAAGGAGTTTACAAAACTGGGGAAACATTTTTCAAACTACTAAGATTACTTGTGAAAAACACTTTGAAAATCCGCTGCAAGTACTCTAAGTATTAAAACTGATTTTGGCAAAATCTGCTAAGTAACAATCAGACGAGTGGTCAACAAGGCTGTTCAAAGATTTGTTCGCGAACAGAGTTGTAACTAACTAATCTGATCAGCTTAGTCTGTTCAGTTAAAGTGAAAGTTTTAAAGTTAAATTGAAGAAAATTTTAAAGAGGTTTATTCACCCCCCCCCCCCTCTAAACCTCTTCTGACCACTTGGGACCAACATAGAAGTAACACACTTTTCTTTGTTTTATTCCTTCATATCATTATTTTTTTTTTTATGATCATGGATTGTTAATTTTTAAGACCATGGGGTTGGTGATGGGGCTTGAGTTTGGGAGTGAGAGATTGATTAAAAGGGATAATTTATCTTGTATAATAAGAAACTCGGGATTCGAGTTTCCCGATAGGGTGTGAAACATTACTCAATTATTGTCACGTTTTAGTTTGTCAGGTTTTCGGATTTTCAAAAATCCAAAAATCCACCATATTTTCATTCCCAAATTACAAAATCCCGACCCGGACGGGATAGGTTCCCGAAACCCGATACCGAATGCCCACCTCTAGTTTTGGGTATCACATTTACAATCAAACTGATATTTCGAGACCTATTCGGGTATTGAATGAAAAACAAATTTGCTAGAGTTATAATTTAGCTCAATATTAAAACTTGAGACGTTTGTATTGTGTTTGTTTTGAAGTTATTGCGTATAATTTAATGTTTGAATTCATTTATTTTATAATTTTACATATATATATATATATATATATATATATATATATGTTTAAAAATAAAATTTCTTATACATTTATATATATTTCAAAAAACATGTGACTTGAAATTAAAAACTTGAAATACTCAAAAATTTTGGATACCCAAATAAACGTGTCGGGTTTTGAGAGTTAAAATTTAATACCCATTAGGTCGGGTACACGACCGCGCCCAACCCTAATGGAAGAAAACTAAAAAATGAAATGGTCGTAAGTTTAAAGTTAATTAGAAAGAAGTTCGATTTCTTTTTCGAGAAACATAATGGAGATTAGATTATTGAATGATGATTATTCTACAATTTAGAAATTAAACTATATTCACTTGAGCGCGACTAGTAGGGGGTGCATATGGTTTTCAAAACCGAACTGGATCGTCCCATATCATACCGAATCGTATCGAATGTTAGATATTTTTTTCTCAAAATCGAAGGACTTGATATGGACGAAAACCGTACAGAGTATTTTGATATGGTTTTGGTTTTAGACTTCTCATACCGTAAAAAATCGTACCGTACCGAAATTGAGAAGAATTATGAATTAACTATTAATTTTTTAATATTTACAACTAAATTTTACAAATGTAAATTTTTGAAATTTTAAATTTATAATTCAAATACTATTGAATATTATATTATTTATAATTTATATTATAGTCAATCATAGTTTATTATTACTACATTGCTCGTGTTCAATTAAAAAAAGATATGCTCGAATTTAGCACAAATTAAACTTGTTATATGTTGAAAACTTAAAATGCAAAAATTCTAGACACAAATACGAAATTGTAAGTTTCTTCACATAATAAAAATAATGATAAATTTCTTCACATAATTAAAATAATGATCAAATAATTAATCAATTAATTTTATTTAATTAAGTCAAATTATAGCGTCAAGTTTGTGAACATTTTCTTTTCCAATGCTTTATTTAATGTAAAAAAATAGTTTGTAAGATATTATACTATTAACTTTTATATAATTGTCAATCATGTAATTGACTATATAAGAAAACTTGCATGAAAAAAGTTTGTTTGAAAAAACCACAAAACCGTACCGAAACCGTACAAAACCGAATTTGTCATGATATGGTTCATAAAACTCTAGTTTGGTTTTGAATTTTTAAAAACAGCGCACTAATTGGTACGATATAAATTTTGTTAAAAATACCGCTGAACCGTACCATGTTCACCTCGAGCGGCTAGCTACAAAACCGTGAAATGGCTGCGCGAAAAAATAATCCGTCATGTAAGAGAAAGTCATATATTAGCGATAATATATTAAGTAACAAAATAAATGTCATAACTCTTTGTATGTTTTTAGTAAGAATGATTTTATTTTGTCATAATAATAACTTTGAGGATAAAATTAGTGACCATTAATTAGTGACAACTAGTTAAATCATATTTTTTTTCCAAAATAGCTTTCATGGGAAAAATAATTCCTAGAATGTCTTTGCTAAGAAACTTTTATCCAGAATATACCTTTTATGAAGACTCGTAATTAGCAACTGTGAGTTTATTCAAAATTTGAAAAAAGAAAAAAAATTAAAGCTCGCCGTTGACAACTGCAATTTTGACTAAACATAGGAAAATTAATTAGCGTGAAGCTAATTAATTACAGTAAGACTCATGGCTGCCAACTGCGGGTCTTTGAAAACTCGCCGTTGACAACTGCAATTTCCTTAAACCCTGGAATTGAAATAAAATCCATTTCTACCCTTTCACTTATGGCAGCTTCTTCCTCATTTCCAACAATTTGCTTGTCTTCAAGAATCCATCAAGTCTCGCAAAAATCCGTCTCTGCAATTTTTACAAAGTAAACTCTTCAATTTCATGGATTTTTACTTCTTTCGACCCATTCTACTCAATTTCTATTTATTTTAATTATTAAGTTTTATTTTGTTTGTTCAATTTTTATTAGATTAGTGATTATAATGTACTATATCATTTTAAGTTATGAAAGCTTTAGTAATATGTGTTCTATAATTTTTTATTATGTGGATAAATATATATAATAATTATTTTTAATATTTTTTTATATTTAATCAGGTTCTTAATGGATAGCTTACCAATTACGTTTTTGTGTTATTGGGGAAGAAACATATCGAAACCATCTAATGGTTGTGAGTATGACATTCCACCTAAATCCCCCCTTTGGACAAATAGGAAATGGAGTTATGGGAAGTTACTACGGGAAGTCTAGGGTGCGACCCACCGTAACTGAACTCATGTGCGGCCACCCTTTAGAATCGCGCCATGTGGCAGCGTAACTAAAGATTATTTTTTTCTAATTATTTTCGATTTTATAAATGTCCAGAATACCCTTTTAATTTTTTTTTAATGAAAATTTAAATTATCACATAAACACGAAATGTCTTTTATATCCTTTTTAATTATCTTAATTAAAACAATTGTTTCAATTGGGTTTAGAACCCAAGTCTCCAAGTTGAGAATATTAACTACCCAACCAATGTTCAAACTCATATTTTGTGATTAAAATTGACAAATAAATGTACAAATAACATATAATGAGATTTACTTCCACATTTGATTATTTCCATAAAAAATTCTCAAAATAAGATTTTGACAAATATTTAGGCATGTGCTACATTATGATTACAATCTATTTATTCATATTGTTTAAAAACCATTATATAATAAAATATTGACATTAAATATATGAATATTCTTATGAAAATGATATTTGAAACTGAAATTTTGAATTGAACCTTCATGTACATTGGTTAAAAGATTTTGGTGCCAAATATGTACATTTAAGAAATAGAGGGACCTTTATGAAAACATCCAAAAGTGTTAATCTCAAGTAGACTTTTTATGCAAATGAACTAATGTTATATGAAATTATTATACAAGATTTTTTTAAAATCTAATATATAAAATGTCTTATAGACATTGATATTTGAAACTGATACTTGTTAATAGGATTCCCATGCACTTTCAAAAAGTTTTGGGGTCAAATATGTTTATTTCAAAATTGAGGGACATTTGTTAAATATTAAAAAATGTTAATCTCTTGTAGTATTTTTATGTAAATGGGCAAAATTTATATGAAATTATTGTACAAGATTTTTTGAAGTGTGTATTTTCTAGCTGGGACGTTATTAATGGTATTAGAGCTTAGTCTCCGAGTCAAGATAGGGTCCTCGGACGGGGGTAGGGATGTTTGTTAAATTTAATATGTAAAGTTTCTTATAATAATTGATATTACTAACTTATATTTTGCAGTCAGACATGAACGTAAGCTTTTATGGTACCAAATTGATCAACTTTATTTTTTATGGTACCACAAGTTGTAATCGTTATATAGTTTGGTACCGCAAATGCAATTCTCTCTTTATTTAGATGAAAATATTCGGAAAAATTATTTATGAACAAATTATTAACTACTATTTCATTAAATAAAATTATTGATGGTAAAATATTATCAATGTTACTTATTTTTATAAAATACTATGCATACATATAATTTTATTTATTTATTTATTTATTGTCGAATACGGATCTCTTAACTAATAGGATCGACCGAAATTTAAACTATTATCTAAGAAATTCGAACTTAATCGACCGAATAGAAATAAATAAACAAAAGGGGATTAAGGATAATATATATCAAAATTATTGATTTGAGATATTGATTTCGTGGATTCAAAAGTAATTGAGAATTTCATTTTTTTTATAATTCGAAATTTGTAAAGCAATTTTGGAGAGGATTCATTTAAGGTGCAAAAATGGTGGTGAGATTATTGAAGGCATGGATGGTGTAAAAATGGTGGAGAAGTAATAACAAGAAATAATCAATTAAGTTTGAATGATTATGAAATAAAAGGCAATTATTTTTTAGTTTTGAAAGATTATGAAAGAGAAGGAAATAAGGAGCAAATTAATTGTTAATTTATATTTTTAAGTGGGGGTATAAATGTCTTCTTAAAACATAAAATTTAATGGGGGTAAAAGGGTATTTTCTATTTTCAGTCAGTTTTTTCTTTTCTTTTTTGACAAACTAAGTAAAAGGGCTTAATAGTCAATTGCATTTTTAATTAGAAATAAACTAAAATTAAATCCAAAACCTTTAGTTACCAATCTAACGGCTGCCATTTAAGTAAGCCGATCTAACGGCTGAGAGAGTGGGCCGCATGTGAGGCCGTAACTAATGGGGCCGCACCCTAGAAAGATTGAAGTTACTAATAGAGTTGTATAGAGTTGCCGGGCTAAGCAAATGAGAGTTCAAGTTGGGAGTAACATGTAGATATCCTATTTGTTTCAGGAATACTATTACTTATATTGCATTTTCCATTAATGATAATATTAGTGTTGGAGCTATGTTTGATTTTTTACTTATTATTCGAGACGCACTTTACAATTATACTTAGATGTAGAGTCGATAGACAACCAACACATTGGTGGCAAAGTTGATTCACATTAGGGGTGCACGTGGTTTTCAAAAACCGTACCGGACCATCTCGCACCCTACCGAACCGTACCGAATGTTAGGTTTTTTTCTCAAAATCGTAGGTCTTGGTATGGATAAAAACCGTACCGAATATTTTGGTATGGTTTTGGTTTTAGACTTCTTATACCGTAAAAAATCGTACCGTACCGAAATTGAAAAGAAACATGAATTAACTATTCAATTTTTTATATTTACAACTTAATTTTATAAATTTATACTTTTAAATTTATAATTAAAATATTATTGAATACTATATTATTTATAATTTATATTATAGTCCATCATAGTTTATAATTACTACATTGCTAACGTTCAATTAAAAAAAGATATGCTCTAATTTAGCACAAGTTAAACTTGTTATATGTTGAAAACTTAAAATACAAAAATTCTACAACAAATACCAAATAGTAAGTTTCTTCACATAATAAAAACAATGATCAAATAATTAATCAATTAATTTTATTCAGTTAGGTCGAACTATAGTGTCAAATTTGTGAACATTTTCTTTTCTAATGCTTTATTTAATGTAAAAAAATAGTTGGTAAGATATTATATTATTAATTATTTATAAAATTGTCAACTATGTAATCAATTATATAAGAAAAATTGCACGAAAAAGTTTGTTCGAAAAAACCGCAAAATCGTACCGTACCGTACCGGAACCGCACAAAACCGAGTTTGATGGTATGGTTCATAAAACTTTAGTTTGGTTTTGAGTTTATAAAAACTGCACTAATTGGTACGGTACAAATTTTGTTAAAAATACCGCAGAACCGTACCATGTGCACCCCTAATTCACATGCGGATGAAGGTAATGTATATTATTCACCTTCTAACCACGATTTGGACCATGCCGTTGGGATTCTTACGGGAAAACGAGCCTCAGAAAGTTAAAATATAAAACTTTTTAGGCTCCCCTTGGGAACTTGATAGGATACAATCTGGTATATATTTAAACTAATATTAAACAAGTATAATAATCGCTAGATTAAGTTATACCTACTTCCTAGCACTTCTGAGCCAAACTCTGCTTTGTAGGAAATCCCGAAGATGGGAACTCGACCTCTTTCAATTTTCACTTTCAGTCCAAGTTTTTACATAGCGCCCCACGTATTGCGCCTCTACGGTTCAATACACCACATACACATGAAAAACCTTGGGATCTCTGATCGGCTAAAACACAGAATAAATCAAGATACGAAACTTGAGAAGGAAAGACAGGGCGGCGGCTAGGGCTTAGGGAAGAGAGAATTTTTCTTTTCTTGATTTTGAAGAGTAATACAAAGTGTGTACTTATTATTGTGTTGTTTTCTTCCAAGACTAAATGAGACTTATTTATCGATCTTGTAATTCTTACCCTACTAGAATTCCTAACAAGATCTAACTTCTAAATGGGCTAAGCCTTTTAATTATTGCAAGACTTGTGTTGTTTTCTGCCTAGACTACATGAGACTTATTTATAGATATTGTAATCCTAGTCCTACTAGGATTCCTAACAAGATCTAACTTCTAAATGGGCTAAGCCTTTTAATTAATGCAAGACTTCATTGATTAAATGGTCTTGTCTATTAATTAGTCTTGAGCCCATTTAAATCTCCAAGATTAGTTGGCCCACTAATTAAAAATTCATTTATCCTAATTAATTAAATTGGACTCTAGCCTAATTAATTAGTTCTCATTAATCATTATTTAATTAAATTAAACTCCAAGTTAATTAATTAAATTCTCTCTTCTCAATTAATTAAATCTAATTTAATTAATTATTCTTATCAATTAATAATTTATTTAATTTGACATCTCGATCCAATCCAATTGGATAGGATTCTTTCTCCCAAATGGATCGACCCAGTCGAGTCTAACTTTATTGGTTTCTTGTTTTCGCTCGATGTGTTTGCGTATGTCCCTATAGATTCACCACATAATTAGCTGCGGGTTATAACTAAATGTGTATTTAATTATTCGATGTGTATTTAATTAGCACCTCTACTAATTTGAGAATTCTCTCACACTCCATAGTCGATGTCGATGTTTGGCCACAAGCCCGTGGAGCCTAATCACTGGTGAATTAATTCAGTGAACCTTTAACCTTTACAATTACCATATACGACTTAATCCTTCTATTAATTGGTCTCCCAGTCAAAGACTAAGGTTATGGACTTTCATCGGTTTTCTTACTTGTCTCGACTATATGTATTATGGTCTCGAAACTATTTCCTTTGACTTAACTTTCATGAGCTACTTTCATAAAGGCGCCAGATATCTTGACCAATGATCTACCGGAATACGTTTCTCACAGAGATTCATAGGAGAAGCTCCCAACCTATCAAGTCAGGTCAACGGATCCTCTGTTAATGATATGAACCTGCATACACGTCCCTCTCTACCGAACATAAATTCACAGAGACCTTCTGGTAGACTCCAGTCAGTAGGCACTCATATCAAAGCATAGACGTTCATGCACCAGATAAACCCTATCACCTCAAGTAATAAGGATCGTTCCTCATACACTATTGTAATATGTTGGGTTTTTACTTGTACGATTGTCAAACAACATGCGAAATTTCAAAAAATTTCATACACAAAACCCAAAGTCAGGATAAGAACATCTAACTCATAAGAAAAGAGTTGAATCAAAATTCGACAACATAAATAAATAGGTAATTCCAAAAATTACCTCACCACAGGCAAGGTGGTAGTTTTCTTCGATCTTCTAATAGTTCACTAGAGCATGCCAAGTGTTGTGCCTCTAGAGATAGTCCACACCAGATGGATTAAGAACTCCTTTAATCCGCAGGCTTACAAATAGGATTAAAGGACTGGCAAAAAGAAACTGGATCTAGATCCAGATCTATATGGAGAAGAAGGAAGGAGAGCAGAGAGAGCGACTAGGGCAGGGTTCGGCCGATCAGGGTTGGGCGGCTAGGGCTAGAAATTTTCAGCTTTTTTTTTTTCTTGTGTTAGGGTTACGCATTAATGACTAATGCGTAACCCTAACACAAGAAAAATAGATATATATCATATCTTCGAATATCTTTCCTTATTAAATAAGGAAACAAGATATACATAATCTTTTCCCTTCTTTCTTATCTCCCAAGCCATTTTCCTTAGTAAAAATTCGGCCCATGCATAATATAATTAATCCGAGATTAATTAATATTCCTTTGGAAAAAATTCGACCCTTATCCAAGATCAATCAATCAATATTCCCATAGTTAAATCGGCCCACCTAGCTTAATTAATTAATTCACTATTAATTAATCAATCTTTCGACTTAATCAATTAGATATTCTAATCGATTAATTAATTTGACATTCTAATTAATGATTCTCCACCTTGAATTAACACTTTAATTCACATTTAATTAGTTAGACCATCTAATTAATTATTCTTCTCATTGAATCAACACTTTAATCTATTTCTTTATTTAACTTCTTTAAATCAAATGTTTTCTTTTTTACTATCACTGTCCAACTGTATTGTGTGTGACCCTCTAGATTCACCATCAATTGACAGCATGGCCATGACTCTTAATTAATGAGCAATTAATTGCTCCAATCAATTAAACACTTTTAATTGACCACTCCATAGTTAATCTCCCATTAATTCAGGAGTACCCACACCTCATGGTCAATGTCTAGCCACAAGCCCATGAGGCCCAACTTCAGGTGAATTGATATTCGTGAACCTCACCTCTTATAAGTTCCATGTACATACGATCCTTCTAGCAACTAATTTCCCGATTGAGACCTAGGGTGTGTGAATTGGTCGGCACCTCTAATTATCTCTGTTGGGATTCGGTAAGATAAACAGCCCTAAGCACAGCGGAATTTAAAATTTTATAGGACCTCTTACGGAATCTTGCCAGGATACTACCCTAGGTGTATATATATGAATATTGAAACGACAAGAATAATTAGATCCAAATTATACTTGTCTCCTTGCAAATCCAAGTAGCTAGGCAAAGTTGCGTTTTCTCCCTCGGTAGGATCGATCCAAAGTCTTGCAGTAGCGCCCCACGTGTTGCGCCTCTACGAGTTGATACACCACAATATCACGAAAATTAATATATCCTAATCGACTAGAACATAGGGTATATTAATATCTAGGATTTAAGAACGACTTTGGAACAATAATCGAAGAAGAAAAATTCTTCCAAACACAGGAAGGGTTCGGCCGATTTGGTTGTGGGAGAGGGAGAGAATTTTTGCTCTTGCTCAATTTTGCTTAGAGTTGTGTGTGAAAAATAACTACAAGTTACCTACTTATAGTTATCTCCCTGACCTAGTCCTATTAGGACTAGGACTTTATTCTCCTACATGGGCCACGACCCTCTTTAATTAGAAGACTAAGTCTTTCAATTAATTCATGGCCCAGTAAATTAATTTAACCAGATTTTATTTAATCTCCCAATTAAATAGCCCAATTAATTAACTAGTCTCCCAATTAATTAAATCAGACTCTAAGTCTATTTAATTAAATCCTTTCTAATTCACAAATTAAATTCTAATTTAATTTATGATCCTGATCCAATTCCAATTGGATCCTATTTTGTTCCAATTGGGTCGACCCAGTCGACCCACTCATTATAATCGACCCAGTCGATTATATACCCAGTCGACCCAGTCAACTCAGTCGTTCTCATTTCCTCACTTTCGCTTCATGTGTATTGTGTATGCCCCCGTAGGTTCACCACATAATTGGCCGTGGGTTATAATTAAATATTATTTAATTATTCGAGTAACATATACTCTAAATCAATCGAACACTATGTCGATTGATCATTCCAAAATTAGCACCCCTGCCAATTTAGGAATTCTCCCACACTCCACGGTCGATGTCCAGCCACAAGCCCATGGAGCCCAATCACTGGTGAATTAATTCAGTGAACCATTTAACACATTTACAATTTCCATATACGACATAATCTCTCCATCGATCAATCTCCCAGTCGAGACTTAAGGGTATGGTCTTTCATCGGTTTCCCTTTTATTTTTTCTTGACCTTATGTATTCTGGTCTCGAAATAAATTCTCTTTGACTTAATCTTTATGAGCTACTTACATAAGTCGTCAGATACCTTGGCCAAGGATTTCATCAGAATTAATTTCTCTCCATAGGAGAATTTCCAAACCTATCAAGTCGGGTCAATGGATCCTTTGTTGATGATATGAATCTGCATACGAGTTCCTCCATACCCAACATGAGTTCACAGAGACTTTCTGGTGATCTCCAGTAAGTCGGAACTCACATCAAAGCATGAACGTTCTCGCACCAGATAAACCCTATCACCTGAAGTAGTTAGGGATCGCTCCTCGTATACTATTGCAAATTGGAATAACTTCAACCCCGATATGCGACTACCGCTTCCATGGTGAGTTATTTCCTAATTGGGGTATTCAGTGCGCTTGCCATCCCAGCAAGCCACCCACTTATGTGTATCGACTATCTCAGTCACGCTCGTGGACCCCCAGCGTTCTCCAGTTCATCGGAGTATACACAACAGTGAGAGTCTAACCGAATCCAACGATGTCCTATCTCGATTGGATTCTACGACTCTTGAATATATTCTAGATCACGGCCTTGGAGATCAGTCCACGGGTTGTCCCATAGCCCTGTGATCTAAGGACTTCTATCCTTATGCGTAGATAATTATTACATAAGATAAAGATGACCATTTAATAAAATGCATTTATTAATCGAAATTGAATAGTTCCTTATTTATTACAATAAATGCTAGCCATACAGCTGGCTTGCAGGACACTATTTCTATCAATCTCCCACTTGTCCTAAAGCCAGTCTTTTATGTTCTTAAGTCCCATCTTATGCAGGTGTTTCTCAAATGCCTTTTGAGGCAGAGGCTTCGTTAGCGGGTCCGCAGTATTATCTTCTGAGTCGAAAAGTTTCATCTTAATGTCTCCTCTACGAATGATATCTCTTATCACGTGGTATCGTCTTTGTACGTGCTTGGATTTCTGATGAGATCTCGGCTCCTTTGCTTGCGCTATTGCCCCATTATTATCACAGAAGATAGTAATGGGCTCAGCGATGCTAGGTATCACATCCAATTCCTGGATGAAGTTCCTCATCCAAACACCTTCCTTTGCTGCATCATACGCGGCAATGTATTCTGCTTCGGTGGTTGAATCTGCGATAGTGCCTTGCTTGGAGCTCTTCCAGCTCACCGCACCACCATTGAGGCAGAACACGTATCCTGATGTCGACTTGAAGTCGTCTACATCACATTGGAAGCTCGAGTATGTATAGCCTTCCAATTTCAATTCTCCTCCACCGTATACCAAGAACAATTCCTTAGTCCTTCTTAGGTACTTCAAAATTGCTTTTACGGCTATCCAGTGCTGCTCACCTGGATCAGACTGGTAGCGACTTGTAACGCTTAAAGCGTACGCTACGTCTGGTCTAGTACATAACATACCATACATTATGCTTCCTATTGCGGATGCATATGGTACTCGAGACATATTGCTTCTCTCTTCAGGCGTCTTTGGGGCCATAGACTTAGAGAGTGCAATTCCATGTCTCATTGGAAGCAATCCTCTCTTGGATTTTTCCATGCTAAATCTTTTCAAGATTTTATCTATGTACTGAGATTGGGAGAGGCCCAACAGTCCTTTTGATCTATCTCGGTAGATCCTTATGCCTAGTACAAAGGATGCTTCTCCCAAATCCTTTATTGAGAATTGTGTAGATAACCATGCTTTAGTTTCGGACAACACCTTTACATTGTTTCCAATGAGAAGAATGTCGTCAACATAAAGCACCAAAAATTCAACTGTACTCCCACTGATCTTCTTGTACACGCAAGGTTCGAACATGTTTTTGATGAATCCAAAAGTTTGGATTGATTCATCGAAACGTATGTTCCAACTTCGGGAAGCTTGCTTCAGTCCATAAATGGACCTCTGGAGTTTGCACACCTTGTGTTCATCTCCTTTGGATGCATATCCTTTTGCTTCCTCCATGTAGATCTCCTTGTCCATGTCCCCATTGAGAAATGCAGTCTTTACATCCATCTGCCATATCTCGTAGTTATACCACGCAGCTATGGCCAGCAAGATTCGAATGGATTTAGGCATTGCGACGGGTGAGAAGGTCTCCTCAAAGTCGATTCCTGGCCGTTGAGTGTATCATTTTGCCACTAGTCGCGCCTTGTAGGTTATTACCTCTCTGTTCACTCCAAGCTTTCGCTTATAGATCCACTTGCAACCCACGGGAGTCACTCCCACTGGTGGATCTACCAAGGCCCAGACCTTGTTTGAGTGCATGGAGTCTAATTCGGATTCCATGGCTTCGCGCCACTTTCCCGAGTCTATGTCTACCATAGCCTCTTCGTAAGTCCTTGGGTCGGTTAGAGACTGTCCAGTCTCATGCAGCAGACCGTAGTACCTCTCAGGTTCTCTACGTTGTCTTTCTGACCTACGAAGTATCGGTGTACATTCTGGTGCACTTTCATGCTCATGTTCTCCCACTGCCTGTGGCGATGGGTCAGCTTGATCGACCTCTTCGGCCTTTTCAGCTTCAGTGACCTCATCCAATTCTACGTTATTTCCTTCTTGTCTACCAAGAAATCCTTCTCCAAGAAGTGTGCGTTCCTCGAGACAAATGTAGTTTGTCTTGTAGGATCGTAGAACTCGTATCCTATTGAGTTTTCCGGATACCCCACGAATTTGCACAAAGTGGATTTAGTTTCCAATTTATCTCCCACTAGCTTTTTAACGTAAGCAGAAGATCTCCATATGCGCATGAATGCGTATGAGGGTGCCTTGCCAAACCATAATTTGTATGGTGTCTTTTCTACGGATTTAGAAGGTACCATGTTCAGTATCTTCGTTGCCGTGAGGAGGGCATGTCCCCAAAATGAAAGAGGAAGGTCAGTGGCAGTCATCATGGATCGAACCATGTCCATCAAGGTTCGATTCCTTCTCTCTGTTACTCCATTTAATTGGGGTGTTGCAGGAGGAGTCCACTGCGATATACAAGATAATTTAGAAATTCGTTACTAAGAAATTCTCCACCTCGGTCAGAACGAAGAGCCTTTATCGTATGACCAAGTTGATTCTCTACTTCCATTTTGAATTCTTTGAATAGCTCAAAGGCTTCAGACTTGTGTTTCAACAAGAACACATATCCATAACGACTATAGTTGTCAGTGAAAGTGATGAAGTAGTCATAGCCACCTCGGGCGCTTTTTCTTAGTGGTCCACATACGTCAGTATGTATTAAGTCCAATGTTTGCTTGGCTCGGTCAGGGTTTCCTTTAAATGACAACTTAGTCATTTTACCCTTTAGACATGGTTCACATGTTGGCATTTCATCAATGCGATTGATTTCAATCGCGCCAGAAGATGCTAACTTTTGAATCCTTGACTAGATATATGTCCAAGTCGAGCGTCCCATAGTCGAATGTGATCTTAGGATTTCTTCCAATCGCTTAGATAAGTTCGCGAGAGATGAAGATGACCGTTGTTTAATTTACGTACTATAAATAAACGGGCGTAATATCCTTTGAACCATAAGAATGCTATCTAAGGTAGTCTCTTACAAGCTCGTATTTGTTGGCTTTTTGGGCACTATTCTTTCAATCTCCCACTTGCCCTAAAGCCAATCACATACATTTCCAAGGCCCATCTTCCCTTAGATGTCCGTCGAACTCTTTTGTGACTATGACTTCAATTAGTGGATCTGCTAAGTTGTCTATTGACATTATCCATATACACGTCTTTTCTGCCTATGATTTCTCCAAATCATATGGTATACTTTTATATGTGTTTAGATCATAGGTGAGATCTCGATTCTTTGCTTAAGCAATTGCCTCATTGTTCTCGTAGAAGATAACCATAGGCCTTGCAATCCTGGGTACTACTTCCAACTATTGGAAGAAGTTTTCATCCAAACACTTTTTATTGCTATATCCAATACTGCGAGATATTATGTTCTAGTGGTTGAGTTGGCATCGACTTTTCATTTGAACTCCTTCAAATCATCGTTGCCCCATCAAGACAGAATACTATATCCACATCAGACAGGAAACTTGAATCACTAAATCCTTCGAGTTTCAATTCTTCATTATTACCGCTGACCAGCAATATATCCTTAGAGCTTGTAAAGTTCTTAAGGATTGCTCTTTCGGTAATCCAGTACTCCTTACTGGTGTTTGAGTAACAGTAGCTCATGATATTCATAGCATGTGTTCAGTCTGGTCTTGTACATGACGTTGCATACCTTATGCCACCCTTTTTTTAAAAGGTGTATAGAGACAATTTCTTCTTTACTCATCACATGTAGAACACATTGATTTTGAGAGAGATTTTATGTCTCTATGGAAGCGATCCTCTCTAGATCCTTCCATACTGAATCCATTCAGTTTTAGTCCATGTACTAAGATCTGGAAATTCTAACATATTCCTAATCTATCTCCACAGATACGTATTGCCAGTACGTGAGATGTATCCCTTAAATCTTTTGATGAAGAATTGCATGATCGAACACGCTTTCGACTGCGTTTTAACATTCTTACATCTCCATGTCAACTTCAATGTTATTATCATGTTATTTTACGAACCGCACAACTCCCATTGATTCTTTTGTATATGCAATTTTGATGAAGTCAACTACCTTGACTATCTCATCTAGTCGCATGTTCCAGGTTCGGGATACTGGTCTAGAGTAATAGTTTTACCTTTGGAAAGACATCCAATGTTTATGCTTCGTAGTCGTACCACGATTCTATGGCTCCATGTTTCCAAATGGATTTAGCTTACGCTTTTGAAGATCCATCTTCAACCTTCAGGGATGAATCCCTTAGGTGGATCAATCAAGGTTCCAACCTTGTTAGAATTAATGGAATCCATTCAGATCACATGGCGTTATGCCATGTGCCCGAGTCTATGTCATACATAGATGTTTCGCAAGTCCTTGGATCACTATCCAACTGATCATCTTCGTGAATGGACAAGTTCGTTACGAATTTGATATGATCTTCGAAATTTTGGTGTACAAAATTTTGGTTCAGTAAGTTTGGGAAAAGACTCCCACTATTTGTAGGGATGGGTCCAAGTCTAGGACTTCATCAAGTTCTATGATAATCTCATTTCTATCAGCGAGGGAACCACCCTTTAAGAATAGGTATTCCTAGAAACAAAGTCTTTTCGTTCTTTAGGATCATAGAAAGGTATCCAATGGATTTTGTTGGATACCCAACAAATTTGCTCAAATTGGATCCACTATCCAATTTATCATTCATGGGTGTTACACCATGCTTTAGTTAGTACTGTGTTGTAGGAATTGACTTTAAAAGGTACTAGTCTAAGTATCCTTGAAGAGTCAGAGAGTTGAACCCTCGAATTAAATGAGAAATTTTAGCAATACTAATTTATGGAACAAATCCAGTCTTACATAGTTCGATTCCTTCTATTAGATTCAACTTGTTATTCAAGAATTCTATTCTTGATTTAGATAATTGAGTAATTTAGGGCTTATGTATTAATCACTTCGATCATATCGAATGGTCATACTTCAATGCCTTGTTTGCTTCTGTTTTGGAACTCCTTTGAATCTTTCAACATTTCCGTATTTGTACTTCACCAGGTACCTATATGGAACCCTTCAACATTTCCAAAATGTGTACTTCACAAAGTACCTATATCCTTAAAGCCGCCAGGATATTTCATGAAGCAATTAATTTATCACACTAATGCTTTAGTGATCCACGTGTGTCTTTATGGATCAAATCCATCGAGCTTTTGGTATGCTTAAGATGCCTTGCAAATCGAACATTTTCCCTTTTCAGACAGGATTCACAAGCTAAGAGTTCATCTAGGTTCTTTATTTCAAGAGACCTTAAATGAAAACAATCCACTGAATCCTTATTTGGGAAATATGTTCGGTTTTAAGCATGCCAAATTGTGGATTATTATCTTTGTTTTACTTTTCTCGATTTAGCATAAAGGTCATTAGGTTTTATCATCGTTCATTTCTTTGCTTTAAATACATTCCATTCATAATAGTAAAGCAATTTTGTACTTAAGTAAATGCTTTAAAATTATTCCATTCATAATGGTAAAGCAAAAATTATTTTGTACAAAGTTCGAATAAATCTTACATAGATAAAACTATAACTAATGCTTAATTCGATAAATAGAAGTAAAACACTTGCTAAAAAGAAAAGTCTATGTGCGTCTTGACCCAATTCCTGAAGCATTTTCCCTTATTTCTCGAAGCAACTCTTTCCTTCGTCTTACAAGGTATGCCCTTCTTCCCAAGGGTAAGGGAATGCCAACATCACCTGCCAACACTTTTACAGATGTGAGTGACTTATTTAGATGTCATACATCAAAGAATAACTAGGTCATAACTTTGTTTATTCTCTTCAGAAATTACTTTCCAGCAAGTACCCTCAACTCTTTGTCCTTCCCACACAATGGGCAATCCTTCCCTTCACTCAAACCCTTTTCTCTTTCGAGGGCTTTCTCATATTTGTCCAACAACTTATGTAAATCATTGGTCTTAATCCCGTCACACGGAATGTCACAATGATCCATCTAATGAGAAAATGAGTCAGACAAGCCATTGATGATAATCTCTATTTGATCATTTTGATTCAAATCAGCTCCCAGCCTTTTTATTCGTTTCATCATCTTGATTAGGTAAGAACAATATTCACTAACATTGTTAAACCCAATCATTCTTGTCTCGTGTAGTGAATTCATCATGAGTTGTGTTAATGTTTGTTCGTACATGATTGTGAATTTTTGCATGGCTAAAATAAATATTAAAAGACAACAATAAGTAGACAGGTTTAAGATAAAATACTTATAATTAACTAAAATTGATCTTTTTATCGAAAAAGTTCTCTCATTATTTTATCGAAACAATAACCCCTTTAATTGTTCGGGAAATCCTATTTCCTAGTAGGTCTCGACGTCCTAGCAGACATTAATTGCACCCACGACTCATGGCCATACAATTAATTTCCCTGGTAGGTATACTTTTACCAATTGTGTCCCTACACAACATTCAAGCTATTTTGCCTCAATTTTCACATTTATCTAGCACTGCTACATCATAAATGGTACTACTCGTTATGTCCAACCCATCAATCGTGATGGGCAACGGGCCCGAACATGTCAACCCCTGGAACTCCCAGTCGATCGCATGTCCCGACCAATCCCCACCCTTGTCAAGTTTATTTAAAAACAAGAATTAAGAGATTTCGTGTATTGTCCCTTTCTTCGCCTCGGGTGCCAGACTCTGGATCACCTACAACGATAAATAGACAACCTACACAAGTCCCTATTGATGGAAGGCTTGAATTTATAAAACTTCATTTTATAGTTAACCCAATATGACTTAATATTTAATTCAAGAGGGGATTTTCGGTTTTAAAAAGTTTGAAGTAACTCTCCTCGAGATCTCACCGCATTAATTATGCTTTATCTTTTATTTAATGATTTAATTTCTAGCGCGCATCACATGCAAGCCAAAATAAATCAGTAAATAATATAAAACATGCACACCTAGCATACATGCTACCACAATACGTTTTTGGGAGCCTACTATGCGGGCCATCATCGAGCCATGATGTAGGCCCAATTGGTCAATCTAATTGGGTTCTTAAAGAATCTAACATGTTACATAAATAAAACTATTTAAAATAGTAAATCCCTAATCTATTACAAAGGCTCAAAGTAGCCCAAAAACTTAAGGCACGCAGACCCAATAAAAACCAACACAACTAAATTAAACCAATCATATCTACCCTAGGGTCAAGGCTCGGCACGATCGAAAACTACGTAAACAGTTCACGTTGACCAAGAAACAAGCAAAAATACAGTTTTCTTATTTCTTATATTATTTTAAAACTCCCTTTTAAAATAACCAAAGATTTCAATTTTAAAACCCATTTTAAAATAAACCATAATCTTTATTTTAAAACCCTTTTCAAAATAACTCATGATTCTCCCTCTAGTCTCCACTAATTATGATAAAATTAATCTTTCGGATAAACAAAACCCCTTTTCAAGCATAAAACTGATTATGGAATTTTAACTTTTGAAAATTACAGTTTGGTCCCTCAATTTTCAAAAAATACATTTTGACCCCTCAACCTTCGGAAATTACCAATTAACCCCAAAAATTCCAGGACATGCAAATTGGCCCAGAAAACAGAAATTAACACTTTAATTCCAGAAACTTTCATTAATTGCAAAACTGACCCCTGAAGTTACGTAAATAACAAAACATCCCCATAACTTTTGGCAATTGCAATCAGACCCCAATTTTCAGAAAAAGCAGAATTGAAGTTTCAGCTCAGAAATTGCAGAAAAACAAAATTTCAGATTCTGTCCAGATTTACGGAAAATCATAATTTACAGTTTAGTCCAGTAAGTTTCGAAAATTGTAGATTTGGCCCAAATCGAATTATGCTATTTACCCGAACACATAATATATCATAACAAGCAAGAATCCATGCATAGAACAGGGAAAACAAATATACACATATATTTTGAAGTGTTCAGGCCTTTTTCGTATGAGCGTAATGACTTTGGCTCTGATACCACTGATTGGTTTTTACATGTACGATTTTCAAACAACATGCGAAATTTCAAAAAATTTCATGCAAAAAACCCAAAGCCAGGATAAGAACATCTAACTCATACGAAAAGGGTTGAATCAAAATTCAACCACATAAATAAATAGGTAATTCCAAAAATTACCTCACCACAGGCAAGGTGGTCGTTTTCTCCGGTCTTCTAATCGTTCACTAGAACACCCCAAGTGTTGTGCCTCTCGAGATAGTCCACACTAAATGGATTAAGCAACTCCTTTAATCCGCAGGCTAAGAAACAGGATTAAAGGATTGTCAAAAAGAAACTGGATCTAGATCCAGATCTAGATGGAGAAGAAGCAATGAGAGCAGAGGGGGCGGCTAGGGCAGGGTTGGGCGGCTAGCGCTAGAAATTTTCAGTTTTTTCTTGTGTTAGGGTTATGCATTAGTCATTAAGGTTAGAGATTATAATATATATATATATATATATATATATATATATATATATATATATATATATATTAGAAGACTCCTTCTTCTAATAGATATATATCATATCTTCGAATATCTTTCCTTATTAAATAAGGAAACAAGATATACATAATCTCTTCCCTGCTTTCTTATCTCACAAGATAATACCATTTCCATTTTCCTTAGCAAAAAATCGGCCCATGCATAATATAATTAATCCCAGATTAATTAATATTCCTTTGGCAAAAATTCGGCCCTCATACCTAATTGATTAATCCAAGATCAATCAATCAATATTCCCATAGTTAAATCGACCCACTAAGTCTAATTAATTAATCTACTATTAATTAATCAATCTTTCCAATTGACACTTTAATTGATGACTTAATCAATTAGATATTCTAATCGATTAATTAATTAGACATTCTAATTAATAACTCCCCACCTTGAATTAAAACTTTAATTCACATTTAATTAATTAGGCCATCTAAATAATTATTCTTCTCATTGAATTAACATTTTAATTCATTTCTTGATTTAAGTTCTTTAAATCAAATGTTTCCTTTTTTACTGTCACTGTCCAAATGTATTGTGTGACCCTCTAGGTTCACTATCAATTGGCAGCAGGCCCACGACTCTCGTGATTTAATTAATGAGCAATTAATAAACATTTAATTGATTCGATTAATTAAACACTTTTAATTGACCACTCCATAATTAATATCCCATTAATTCAGGAGTACCCACACCTCATGGTCGATGTCTAGCCACAAGCCCATGAGGCCCAACTTCAGGTGAATTAATATTAGTGAACCTCACCTCTTATAAGTTCCATGTACATACGACCCTTCTAGCGACTAATTTCCCTATTGAGACATAGGGTGTGTGAATTGGTCGGCACCTCTAATTATCTCAATACTGTACTTTCTAATTCAGGATAATAATTTCAGTGTGACTGCTAAATTTGGAAACTCCTTTCCAAACCGTAACCGACCACGGCTATGAGTTTCTCGAAATCTATTATCTAAGAACGTACAAGAAATTCTCTCATCTTATCAAGATGAGTCGATAGATCCTTTCTTAGTACTAACCATCCGCGTAGACGTACCCAAAGTAGTCGCACAATGATCAGGTTATGTGATCGGCTCCTAAATCAAAGTACGTATTGTCGTGTACCGAATTCGCCCTAGTACCTCAAGTTCGAGGACTAAATCGTACACTATTATAAGTCTTGAGAAACATCTCATTACTGATATGCTTAATTCACTTCCACGATGGGTTTCTCTGTTCGGGTCGTTATACACATTTGGGAAGGTCTAACCGAATCCATTGATGTCCCATCTCAAATGGATCATGCGACCCTTGAATTAGTTTAAGATCACGACCTTGGAGATCAGTCCACAGGTTGTCCCATAGCCTTGTGATCTAAGGACTTCCATCCTTATGTTAGACAATTATTCATATGATGAAGGTGACCATATAAATAAATGTATTTATTGATAGAATTGAATGGTCCTTTTAATTATAACAATTTAAATGCAACCAAAATAGTTGGCTTGCAGGAGACTATTCTATCACATGCTCCGTCCACTTTTTGGGCGGAGGTTGGTACAAGTAGTCAGATAGACCATGCTAATAGTAAACACAAATATTAGTCCTCATGTATCGAAATGGAAGGGATTAAACGATGATTTGGAGACTGATTATGAAGATGATGAAGAAAATTTTAAAACAGATAAAATTGAAGGGGACGATGTAAGTAGTAGTAGTAGCAGTGACATTGAGGAGACTACCACTAGGGAAGACACCTTGGCTGCCAATGAGCTTCCTGGAAATCATATAAATGATATAAATTGTGGATTTTATTGAGAGATTTGTGAAGGATCGTGTGTCAGGGATATTCGTGAAAGTTAAAATCGAATGTCAGAGAGTGGTCAACTGGAAAAGGCTTACTCTTTAGGTCGAAATTGACATGCAATGTGCTGTAAAAAAATATCACCTAAAAAAAATTGTCACTACAAGGTAAAGAAGAGCACTGATGAAACATGGGTAATATGTTGCTATAAGGAGTATCTATGCAACTTCTATCTTCATGCTAGTTTATTGACCAAAAAACATAGATTGTGGGAAGTGACACGTTACTGGAAAACGCATAATTGGTTGTGTGTAGGATTAGGCCAAAACCATTTCCATTTGGACTCTAAGTTGATTGTTTTGGATATCATAAATCTTGTTAAGGTAGATCCAAAATTGAAAATTCGTGTCATTGTTGAATCTGTGAGGAAAGCTTCAATAAAGAGATATCATTTAAAAAATGATGGTGTGGAAAACAAAAATCAATTGAACATATCTATGGAGATTGAGATGAATATTATCAAAGGTTGACAAAGGTACTCGTAGCTATCAAACAATACAACCCTTAAAAAATAGTCGAGTACTACAAATCTCCACCACCTAGTCAAATGGATATATTTCGTCGTGTGTTTCTGGGCCTTTGGGCCTTGTATTCAAGTCTTCACGCATTGTCATCCAATTGTTAGCATTGATGATACTTTTTTTTTTTCATGGAAGGTATAAGGGGGTTTTACTTATTGCAATGGGTTGCGATGCAAATGATAATATATTGCCTCTCACGTTTGCTATTGTAAAGAATGAGTCATTTAAGACTTGATATTGGTTCTTGTGCCTTGTGCAAGAACATGTTGTCAATGGTCATGATATATGCTTGATTTCTAACCGTCACAAAGGTATATTGAAAGCAATTCAAGTAATGCGAGCAAGTGGGTGGATAAATTTGCATCATCGGTATTGTTTGGGGCATGTATGAACTTATTTTTATAAAGGTCAAACGGGTGGTAATTTAAAAAGACTGGTTGAAAGGTGAGTTGCTCACACCAGGATCTCAAGTTTCAAAGTTTGTGTAATCAAATTGAGTCATTAAGTCTTGATGCTCGAAAGTGTAAGCTGAATAAAAAGAAGTGGATGATTGCACATGATGGTGGTTATAGGTATGGCCTAATGACAACTAACATTTCAGAAGTTTTCAATGGTGTAATGAAAGGAGCTCGTGGGTTGCCTGTTACAACAATTATTGAGACTATCTTTTATCATTGTGTTTACTACCTTTAACAAAGATTTTGTATTGCTGAACTTGCATTGTAAAATATTGGTCTACCAAACATCCAACCACAAAATCAATTTAACCCCAAAGTTTATAATATGCTACTAGTGCACAACAACAACAAGTCGGGGGTATGAATGTTACAATTTTCAGTAGTTATGTATATGAGTGGGAGGTCATTTTGTAATTACCCGCGGGACCAAGGGAGGTAATGTTCAAATTGTGCGCTTTGTCGAAAAGACGTGTACATGTGGGAAGTGGGTTGCGTATCATGTTCCTTGTTTCCATGTTCTTGCATGTTATTCAAAATGTTAATCCTTCGTTTTTTGTATCACCATTTTATACCGTCGAGGAATACGCAATGACATGGAGTGGAGTATTTGAACGGGTGTTTTTTAAAATGATCTAAACGAAAGTTCTATTTACAAATTTGATATTTTGGGGTTTTTATTTATGAAACTGATATAGTTTAATTCATAAAATTGACTTGGTCAGACCCTTTATTTCCTCAATTTACATTTTGGTACCCTTTATTTATAATTATGGTTCGTTGCTCGGCTCGAATACCAAAAATTGGTCAGGATGTTTGTTCTTGGGGATGATTGTATATTATACATGAATTTCTCGCTTCTTTTATTCTTTTTTCTATAATTTCTTTATTCATTATATACATTTTAGTATTAATTGACGTTGTTCTTAAAAATTCTAATCTTTCATTATAATGTTTAATTAATTTGATATTTCTTTGCACTTATTTTCAGGATTATTATTCATAATTATTCTCTTAAAGTTTTACTAAAATCTTATACTTCTTTTTCCAATCTTGTATATTCACTTTCTTCTTTCATAGACTTTCTAGGTTTTCCTAGCAGTAATTGTTTTACATAACGTTATCTGAATGAGACTGTTTTTCAAATTTGATTACTAGTTTCTCCTAATGTTATTTCTTTTATAGGTAATTTCTTTATTTGAGCTATTCCTTCAAACAATTTATCTAAATAGATTGATTCATAATCTAAAAAATTTATACTATGATGACTATTTGTTAATGCATATTCAACAATATATGTACTAAACAGTTGATCTCCTTCTTCCGTTAATCTTATCGAGCAAATTTATATTGTAAACAAATACTATTATGTAAATTATTTGTTAATAGTGGAATTTCATATTGAATTCCTAAATTAAATTTTAAAGTTTTATATGCCAAATTTCCCATTTTTATTCCTAGGACTGATCTTTAGTTTCTTTAATTCTTCAGTCATAAGCTATTAAAGCTATTGGTGAATCAATTCCTTCTTTAAAAGTAGATTTAATTAATACTTGTATAGTTGCAATTTGTATTTATCCAACTTTGTCTCTATCTTCTTTACTACGAATTTTTTGTATTCTATATTATATTTTTTCACTATCTATTAAAGGAATTACAATAGTTCTTCTAGTACTTTTTATATCTATAGTTATTTCTTGGGTAAATAATCCGTGATATGTTACATTTTTTCTTTTAAATCTTTCAAATATTGGTTTATTAAAATATTGTCATTCTTTTAAATCTAATTTTGCTTTTTTAGTTTTTTTCTATTTAGTATTCAATAATTGATTGGGCTAAATACATTCCAAATGTTTCTTCTTGTTCTAATATTTGTATATGTTCGTCCATTTAAAGTTTTTTTTTTAATTTCGTAATATGGCAGCTTAATTCTAGGAATTTTCATATTGTTTATTGTTATGTGTTTAGAATTTATTTGCTGACTTATATTTTCTAAAAAAATTGTTCCTAATAAGACATCTGCTCCGATATTACTTTTGTCTATATATATGGATAACTTATAGTTTAATTCTTCATGAAACATTAATTCTACGTAAGTTTGTTTACTACATTCCTTTGATCCATTTATGGTTTCTATTTCTGTAATTGTGCTTTGGCAATAATTGTTGTGTATTTAGGATGAACATGTGAGAAAGATGATCATGTATCAATAAAAATAGATATTATGTGTTCTCTATTAAGTAATCCTAATATGTGATATTGTAAATAATTATTCGTAGAAACCAAATTTAAATCTATAGAAATCATTCTCTGTATACATTTAAATATCTAGATAATACGTAAATCATTTGTATAATAAAAACATATTCAATGTCTACATTATTATTATATTGTTGATTCGTCTGAATATTAAAGCATGCCATACCTGAAAAACGGAATATTTTAGTTGATGATTATTACTTTGCTTTGATGGATCTATTGATTCTAGATTGTTTAGAACTAATGAATGTTTTGACTGATTTTTTTTAGTTGTGTATTGATAGGTTTTCCCTATTTAGCATTGTAAAAGCTCAAGAAAAAGTTCTCAAGAGAGAGAAGATAAACAAACATTTATACTATTATTCACTCTGCTTCCTTTGTACAGTAACTGCGTATGTGTCCTCTAAATGGTTTTATCTGCTGACATAACTTTTGTTTCTCTTCTTCATTAAGTTTGTCAAAAACTCCATTTATCTTCATTAATGTGTCTTCAAAATCCAGAAAGATTTCAAATTCCTTTGGCTTGAACTAGTCATTGAAATGTGAATATATCATTATAGATTGATTTTTATAATTAATTTTGTATTTTGATTCATCAGTCATTCTTTGCAACTGTGCTAATATTACAAATAGTAACTGTTAATTGATATTCGAGATGTCTTCTTTTTCCTGAATTGGTTCATCTCTTAATGTATACCGATCATTTGATATTCCCATATTGATTAATGAATACGAGGGTTCTCTAATTTCTTCTGATTCATTAAAAAATAGTTATGAACCTTGAATTCTTAGAAAGACTTCTCGGTCCTTTCAAAAAATGCTTTCTATATTTGTTTATTGTTTTTATTATTCCAATGCTTAATTCTTGGATGATATTGTTCCCTTTGTCAATGTATATGGTGTATAGTAATCTATAATGGAAAAAATTGTAAACCATTAATGGACTAGCTCCACTCGTAACGATTGCCCTCAAACTATATGCTTTGATTGTTGGATAGAAAAACTTGTTTAAATCCTCCTCTTTCCAATTTTTAATAATGTTTAGATGGTGTTGGAAATCATCAAAACTTAATGTCTCCATTTGCATGTGCCCTTTGTCTAGCTGGTATTTGGGATAATTTTGAGATTTTTCCAATACTTGAATTTTTGTTAATTCATTTGCTGGTTCTACCAATACTTTTTTGAAAGATATCTGATTCCATTGACTCCTTGTTTTCTTTGACTGCTTGTTTGCTTCTTCTTTACTCCTAAACTATAGGATGAAAGAGAAATATCCAAATTAATGAGAGTCGAATCCAAAACCTCTTACCCTATTTATCTTAAAACTTCAACTTTTACTCCTAAACTATAGGATCTCATCCGCAGGTAATAATATCTTCTAGGAAAATTTACATAGACACCCCTTGACTATTACCTTAATTACAGAATTTACCCACTTATTTTAAATATTATAAAGACACCCCCCTCAACCAAAACTATATTACAAGGACACCCCTTGCTACCCCCTAAAAAAATACAATTGTCTATTTTTCAAAATTAATTTGAGGATTTTGTTCCTCTCATCAAGACGTGCTCATAGACCCAACCTTGTCAAATTTCATCGAGTAATTTGGGAGAAATGGCGACCAAGTTTGAAATTTCAGATGTAGGGTTCTTCGCGAACCAAATTTTTAACAACAATTTCTGTCAAATTACTTGATGAAATTTGGCAAAGTCGGTGTCTATAAACTCGTCTTAATGAAAGTAACAAAAGCCCCAACTTAATTTTGGAAAATAGACAAGTAATTTTAGGGGGTAGCAGGGGGTGTCTTTGTAATATAGTTTTGGTTGAAGGGGATGTCTTTGTAATATTTAAAACAAAAGGGTATAATTTTGTAATTAAGATAATAGTAAGGGGGTGTCTATATAAATTTTCCTATTTCTTAAGCGTAAATGCATTCATGTACTTGTTATAAGTATATTGTAATAGTTCAGGTACGATCGAACGTAATGTAGTCTAGTTTTACCATGCAACGTATAAAACCATGAATCTAGAAATTGTTCTTTCAACCCCACATAATTGGACCTTTAGCATTTCTCATTGTATTTGACAAAATTCCATTTAACAAGAATTTGTTTAAATATTTTGCACTTTGGTTCCATATGGTTCGATAAGAATAAAATTCTAAAATTTTTGAACTCAAATTTAATAGAAAAGGAGTGATGAGTCCAAAAGTGGAAAATTCTCCAAATTTCATCCATAAAAATAATTAATCATTACTTCAATTATAAATTTTCTTTAAAAGAAATGCCAAAAACTATTCACCTCTCATGATCAAAATGAGTCAAATTTAATGAAGGAAAAAAAAAAAAAAAACTACTGCCACAACTAATGCTTAATGGAATTTTAAACCCAACAAGTTGTCGATTTTCGGCAATTTCAGTTCAAATAGGCTCAATTGCAAAAATTGATCGGAGCAAGCATAACTTGTGGGTCATGTCATATGTTTTGTTGAATTATAAAACTAGTAATTGCATATTTACCCCAAAAAAATAAAAATTTGAATTATGATTGCATATTTACCCCAATAATTAAGAATTTGGCATTTTGACTGAATTTTAAAACATATAATCCCAGTCAAAAAATATGTAAAATTGCGTAATTTTCTATAAAATTAAAATAGGTAAAATAAGTTAACAAATTTAATTATTCACAAACTTTCAATTAAAAAATAAATAATTTATTTAACAAAATATAAAATACCCATTTAATAAAACAAAAAAAATCTAACTTTTATGTAAATATATAGTTATATTCATTTACAAATTTCAATTAATTAAATCAATAGATTATTTTCAAAATAAAATATCAATTTAGTTTTTCAATAAGAAATTTAAGTTTTAGATTTAAATAGTAATTATCTTTGTAGTTATTTCAATTAATTAACTTAATGAACTATTTTACAAAAAACAAATAATCAGAAAATGAAATATTAGTCTAAAATATTATTACATATTTAATATTTTCAACTATTAAAATAATAAACAACCTAAATAAATATAATTATATTTATAAATATTTTAATAAAATAAAATAGTAATTTTTTTATTTCAATTCAAAAGAACAACCTATTACGCTCTCCAACCATCCCTCCATCCCCAATTGCAACACCCCCTATCACCACTCTCTCACCGTCGTATCAATGCCCGCTCGACATGAGAGGCCAATCTCGCTAGGTGTTGATAGGTTACAACATCATTCTCCGCGACCAAATTGATCATGGCACGAAGCTAATGTGGCTTTTCATGGCCGGCATCACGACGGCACCCGAGGGGTTGGGTGAGGCAAGCGTGCTCAAGTATCAATCTTTTGTTTTTTAGTAGTTAATATGCAATTTTGAATAACAACATCAATTCAAAATTGGTTCCAAATATCTAAAATCCCCAAATTATCGTGCACATGGTCCTTACATGATTTGACTCATGCCAATATTTACAATTAGGCTCAATTTGAACTGAAATTGTCGAAATTGGACAAATTAAGGGATACATACGTCAATCCTATAAAACATGAGTTAAAAATATCAATGCACATTAATTGTAATCCTATTTTTTTTTCCGAATTTAATGATCTATAATTATAAAGAGGGATTTTTTCTAAAACTTTATATATATATATATATATATATATATATATATATATATATTTTTTTGAATTATTTCTAAAACTATATTAAACTCAAAAAATAATACGCCTCGGATCCAAAAACTAGATGATTTTCAGAAAATGACGAGCAATGATCTCAGCATTCTGTGCTAGTTTGACTCTGCTGTATCTATATTTTGCCTGTTTTGGTCTAGATTCTCTATAGCAAAATGGAAATTATTGAAAATTGAAGACAAGTACATACCTGACCTAAGCTTAATAAAGCAAAATACATTTGGCGGAAAAATAAATAAATAATATTAATAGCAAAATACATTTTCATGGTCCCCTGTCCCCTATTCTTTGCTGTGACTTATTGTCAACTTCATAATAGATAAAAGTTATCTGTGTACAGTCCATGTTTCATTGAATGTTTGGTTCTAGATAACTAAAACGCGGAGCGGGTGCGGGAGTGGGAGCGTGAGAGCATGACATATTAAAATTTTAGAATATGAGAGCGCCTATAGAGCGTCTATTAAAATAATTATTTATAATATAGAATAATTGATTTATGGTATTAAAATAAGAAATACATAATAAAAAATAAGTTACTAACTACATTTTTTAAAGTCCCAAAGTGCCACTCTATGGTGGTAACTAAATTCTAACATCTAGTACTTTAGTGTATCAAAATAACCAACAAACATTTAAATCAAAAAATAGTCCGACATTGATGAGTAGTTGTCAAAAAACTAATGCATCAATTCTAGTGTATGCACGGATGCATTATACTATTAGTCTCTAATGACTAAAAGACTAAATTGATATTACACATGTCGAGCTTGTTTAGTTCTCGTGGCTTGACTTGTGAGTTGACCTTCATTTACTTGAGAAGTCGTTCCCTCGTGTTGATTTTGTTCTTGAGTTGTTTGGGGAGGATTTGGTAAACTAGAGGAACCTATGTCATCGTGACGGGTAGCCATTGCTTCATCTCGATCTTCAATCTCCCTCAAATTAAAGTTTATTAGATTGTCTTCAACATAACTATCACAATCTTTATATGCATCTTCCTAATCATCCTGATAGTTAGACAATAAGCGAGTATTATAATGCACATAAACAAAAGATTATGCTCGTTCCGCACTCATTCGGTTTCTTGCCACGCTATGGATGAAAGAATAAGTACTCCAAACTTTTTATTGCCACACATTCACATTATTTGTAAATTACAAATAAACCAATAAAGTTTACAAAATAATGATAACAAGTATCATTTGGGTTACAATTATTTGTAAATTACAAAATAAACCCGGCCAGTGAACTTTATAAAAATAAGTTACAAGTATTATTTGTGTTATTTTTTTGTAGGGTGGTAAATTGATTAGCTTCTAAGTTGTAAGTATTTATAAATGACAAAATAAACTAATAAACTTTACAAAATCTATTTAAAAATTATACTTTTTGCTCAAATTCGTGAATTTAAATTGTGTAGTGCATGTAATACACGCTCTATAAAAATTAAAACGGCGCTCTATATATAAAAAGTTCGTGCTCCCAAAATTATAAATTCGCGCTCCTAATTTTTTAAATTCGCGCTCCCAATTTTTTAAATTCGCGTTTTTTTGGCGAATTTTGCAAAAACGCTCCGATTCGCGAATTCGGAGCGCGTCGGAACCTTGAATGCGTGAATTTAGTTATCTAGGTTTGGTTTAATATATATATTTAACTTTATTGATGTTATTATTAGTATTTCCTATAGTAATAATGTCAATATAATACTAATTTTATTTTAAAATACATGTCGTTTTTAAAATTTTAAAAAAGACATATATTCTCTTTTGATATTTTTATCTTTTCTCATTATTGACAGTATCAAAAGTTACATATTGTTTTTTATTTCTTTTCAAGGGTCATAGTTTTGCACTATAAGACTTTTATTCTCCTCAAATTTATTAACTAATAGGTTTTTAAACGATATATATTTTGAAATGGAGGGGGTAAATATTTAATAGAATCATGGTTTCTTAGAGTAAATATATTCTATTCACACACAAAAATACAGTTCATTAGGCCTCATTAAGTACAACTAGCAAAATAAATGGCGGCGCCCGGGGTGAGCGATTTCACCTTTTGGAACAAGCAAAATAAATGGTGACGCTATTAAATTCAAGAACAAATATTGGTACTGCAGAAGAAAGTTAAACTTCATGTGATATGTTTAATAGGTAATTTATTTTCATGTCAAATGAAATAATGGTCAATTTACCTCATTGCTAGTGGAGGTGCTGCACACACACTCTATTTTCTCTATAATGCAACTAAAAGATGATCAATTTAACCTTACCATTGACAACATATTCACCTCTCGTAAATAGACAATTTACCTCCTTGTGATATGAGTAAATGAGCAATTTAACTCCGTGTGATATTGCATAATAGATAGTTTACCCCCTTGTAAAAATGTAAGAATAAATAGGGAGGCAATGTGCTTCTTTTTTAAATAGGAATTTATTTTGTCATTTTATTTATCACAAAAATGTAAGAATAAATAGGGAGGCAATGTGCTTCTTTTTCAAAAACACGGGAATTTATTTTGTCGTTTTATTTATCACATAGAGTTAAACTACCTATTTAAAAAAACACCGGGAATTAATTTGCTATTCACTCAAACAACATATGTTAAAATATACGAATCAATTGCAAAGCAAGAAAACTATGATTTAAATGTGACAAATTGCAATTAAGATTTTATGCATTTTTGGTGCCTGATGCTGAAACGTATGCACCTATTCTATGTCGTTGTCGAAGCAAAACTGCATGCAACCTTCACCCTTTGATCAAAATTTCCTTTTTTTCAATTGAAAATATCGAAAAATTTCTGTTTTCGAATCAATCAAAATGAAAAATCCATTGGATCTCTTATAGAAAAATCTTAGTAAATCGGGCTGGATTCGAATTAATATATGCCTCATTCACAACCCAAACTTTGAATGTATATATGTTTGAGTGTTAACTTTACTTGAACTGGAGCTGCAATGTGGATGGGTATTGCTCCAGCCTCGCAGGTTTCTCGATATCATGTCAAAAAAAATTTAAATGAGTTTTCGTCAGACTAATGAAACTCAACACAAACTTATTGACAAATTTATATCCAAACTCTTGAAACCTAAAAAACATTGATTTCACACATACTATTTTTTCCCCAAAGTATCTAAAAAATACATTGATTTGACAACTTCCACCTTATTTTTTTCATACACCCCAACATCCAAAATCAATTCAAGTGGGGTTTTAACTTTTTTAGAACCACAAAACCCAACATCCAGAATCTAAAAAGTTTCACCGAAATCACACAAACCATTTTTTTATCTAAATCTACAAAACCGAGCCAAAACACATCCAAATAAACCCTAAACTTTTTGTATGAGCTTTCACAGAATATTACTTGAACAGGGCTATAAATTCTCAACTAAGCTCTGTCACACTTTTGAAAGCGAAGGATATTTTTGCCTACTTTTTTTTTTATATGAATTTTTGAATACAAATGTAGTAAAAGATGGGTTTTTTGCACTTTGCACCCCCAAAACATGGAAAATAGGTACTTTGCACCTTCAAAACTTAGATTTAGCACTTTGCACCCTTTTTTTATTTTTAGGCAAAAACTCAAGGGCAAAATAGGTAATTCAATTGTAAACCTTTGGCACTTTGCACCCCCGAAATGCAATAAATGGGCACTTTGCACCCCAAAACACAAAATTAATATTTAACACCCTCAAGTAAAAAGAAAAAACTCAAACCCCTCGTTTTTCTGGCAAAGTTGACCATTGGAGTGAAAAAATATCTGAGGCAAATTAGGTAATTCATTTTTTTTCCTTAAATTTTGCAAAATACAAGGGTTTTTTGCACTTTGCACCCCCGAAACATAGGAAATAAGCACTTTGCACCCTCGAAACTTAGATTTAGCACTTTGCACACTAAAAATATGAAAAATACAGCACTTTGCACCCTCTTTTATTTTCAAGCAAAAACTCAAGGGCAAATAGGTAATTCAATTATAAATCTTTGGCACTTTGCACCCCATAAACTTGAGAAATTAGCACTTTGCACCCCCAAAATAAAATTAGCGCTTATCACCCTCAAATTAAGAACAAATCAGCAACTTGTACCCCCGAATAACAATAAATTGACAGTTTGTACCCCGAAAACACAAAATTAACACTTAACACCCTCAAATTAAAAAATTAAAAACCCAAACCCCTCATTTCCTCATACAAAGTCAACCATCGGGGTGAAAAAGATCTAAGGCAAAGTTGAACTTACCAATTTTTTCTTATTCAATTGTTTTGCATAGCACGTTTAATTTGTACAAGTTATAATTCATGGTTGTTAATTTGTTATATGATATAATCATTCCAAATTCATGGTATTTAATTTATATATATATATATATATATATATATATATATATATATATATATATATATGTATATATATATATGTATATATATATATATATATATGTATATAAATGTAGGTTGTTCAATCGGATCGGAAACTTACCTATTTTGCCTTATATTTTTTTCACCCCGATGGTAAGCCTTGTCGGAAAAAATGTGGGGTTTGAGTTTTTTTTTAATTTGTCGGTCTTAAGTGTTAATTATGTGTTTTGGGGATCAAAGTGTCAATTTATTGTGTTTTGGGGGTGCAAGTTGCTAATTTGTTCTTAATTCGAGGGTGATAAGTGTTAATTTTGTTTTGGAGGTGCAAAGTGCCAATTTCTCAAGTTTTGGGGTGCAAAGTGCCAAAGATTTATAATTAAATTACCTATTTTGCCCTTGAGTTTTTGACTAAATATAAAAGAGGGTGCAAAGTGCTGTATTTTTTATATTTTAAGGGTGCAAAGTGCTATATCTAAGTTTCGAGGGTGCAAAGTGCCTATTTCCTATATTTTGAGGGTGCAAAGTGCAAAAAACCCAAAATACAATTATAAATACTAGAATACTCATTTCTCTATCCATCGTTCTTTTCATCAATATACATATACATAAATAACTAAATAAAGTACAAGTAAACTTCTCAAAGATCCATTGTCTATTTTTTTTTTTTTTTTACAATATCCATTGTTTTGCCTTAGATTTTTTCACCCCGATGGTCAACTAAAAAAAACAAGGGGTTTGATTTTTTTTTTTTTAATTCGAGGGTGTTAAGTGTTAATTTTGTGTTTTGGGGTGCAAAGTGCCCATTTATGTGTTTCGGGGGTGCAAGTTGCTGATTTGTTCTTAATTAGAGGGTGTTAAGTGATAATTTTATTTTGGGGATGCAAAGTGCTAATTTCTCAAGTTTCGAGGGTGCAAAGTGCTAATTTCTCAAGTTTCGAGGGTGCAAAGTGCCTATTTCCCATATTTTGGGGGTGCAAAGTGCAAAAACCTGTGTTAAGTGTTATTTTTGTATTTTGGGGTGCAAAGTGCTCATTTATTGTGTTTTGGGGGTGCAAGTTGTTGATTTATTCTTAATTAGAGGGTGTTAAGTGCTAATTTTATTTCGGGGGTGCAAAGTGTCAAAGATTTACGCTTGAATTACCTATTTTGCCCTTGAAATTTAGCCTGAAAATAAAAAAGGATGCAAAGTGCTGCATTTTTTATATTTTGGGGGTGCAAAGTGTTAAATCTAAGTATTAGGAGTGCAAAGTGCTTATCTTCCATATTTTGGGGGTGCAAAGTGCAAAAAAACCCGTAAAAGACTGTAGAACCAAACAAAGTAACACACTATAATAATGGGCTGATAAATTCTGTGGAAAATAGACCAACCAGCCCACTAGTTTGTAGTTAGGCCAATTCTTTTGACTGGGCAGCTAGCTTATTCGGCCCAACCTAGTTGTGCTAAAACATCCAAAACATAAGTGCCTACTTGAATTGGTTTTTGTCAGATTACGTTGTTTCTCTGAAGTAACGAAATTCATTCTAAACAAATTATGGACATAAATTCTAGCCTAATTGATTTGACATCCATAACCTAATTTGTTTTTAATAAAAATATTAAATACACCCATCATATAATTTTTCCACTCAAACCCTAACAATCACAGTCAATCAAATCTTAACCTTTTTAAAAATCATAAAATCCAATAGCCAAATTCAGTCAAAATAGTGTTACAAAGGTTCATTGAAACCATCTTTAAACTTAGTTTAAGTTCCGCGAAACCTTTGCCTAAACTTCATTTAGGAAGGGATTTGGGCCCAGTTTCAAAAAATTGCGAAACCTAGTGAAAATCAATCCAAATAGTCCTAAAGGGCCTATATGGATTGGTTTTTGTCAGGTTTCGCGGTTCAGAGAAATTCGATGAGACCCATTTCTGAAGAAGTTGGGCATGAATTTCGTTAAATTCAAGTTTCATATTGCAATAAAATAGAATGATTTGATATCTATAACCTATTTTTCCTCTATGAATCATATCATATATTTTTCAATATCAAATTCTAACATCCAAACACGATCACAGTTAAGAATTTCTAAAAGAAAATTGAACTTTAATTTTTCATCATATATATATATAGACAGAATTGCACAACGTGAACTAAAAAAGCATGCTCCTTTTTTTATTTGTCGTTTTACAGAATCGCAAACAGATTAAGAAATAAGCAATGTAATATAACCATTTTTTTAAGCAAAAACCTTAAAACACCCTTTTAACCAAATAATCGTATAATTAATTAACATTAATTACAAGCTTTAACAAGAAGGGTCAAAATAGTAAAAAAAAAAATTAATTTAAGTAAATAACCTTTTTTTTGCCAAAATGACAAATTAAAAAAAACCGGAGAGAGTATGCAACAACACATTGCACAGAAATTAAAGAGATACCAATTAATACTTGATGTATAAACCCAAATGTTCTTAATTAAAGACCAATTAATTAATGCATCATACAGTATTAATCAATATCAATTAGTAAAATTAGAAACTGTGGCCTGAGGCTCGGCAGCCTTAGCCGCCAACGACGGCTTGACCGATGGACTTGGCGCCACGGGCGTAACCACAAGCTCCTTAGGCAAATCCTTAATCCCCTTCAAGTAAAATGTGTAAAAAAGCTTAATAGGGAACACAATTTGTTTCAACTTTACCGTGCCATACACTCCCTCGAACACACCCGACCCACCAGTCACGGCTAGACACGTGTCCTCGTATGTCAAATACGAGCCTTGAACTGAAATGTGACCGTGATCACCAAAGTAGAAACTGTAATTGGCTTCATATCGGTCACCTTTTTTCTCGGGTACATGTTCGATTAGGACACATAAACCGGCTGTGATGCCTAATCGTTTTTGTAGATCACCGGAGTATAGCTTGTTGGAGAATGGAACGAGGTCGCCTAGGGAGTTCACCTCTTTTTGGCTTAGTCTAAGGTAAGCCGGGCTTCCACGGTCTTGTTCGTTGATCTCGTAAACGTATAGTTCTTGAACCTTAGCTGTAATTAACATTAATTACTTAATTATAAGTACTTTACTAATTTACTTAGAGCTAAACTCATCCTTACATTGCATCACATTATATAATTTTATCAGATAAATAAATACTTAAGTAAAATACACTTAATATGTTTAATTAAAATCTTATTATTCAATGATTAACCGGGATCTACTTTCTAATACACTCATTTGTTAATTAAAAGCTTATCATTAAAGTTGTTATACTTGATCTTACCTTTTCTTAAAGAGCTTTTCTTAAATAGCAAGTGCCCGAGTTATTGGCAATTTATCTCCAGTGATATTTATAATGTTCAATTTACTTTCTTATAATTTGAAAAAGAGCGCTTTGCCCCCTGTATCTTATAAAAGTTTTACACCGTCTTTATGATATTTTTATATGTTGTACTTTATCACTTGTGTTATATTAATGTGACAGTTTACCCCCTTGTCAAAGGATAAAATATGACAATTTACCCTCTGTACATGTGTTTTGACAAATGTGATAATTTACCCCCCATGTTACAACTTACAAAAATATTTTTCATGAACACTCTCAATTTCGATAAACGAGTTACACTCTCCGGCTGAAGGATATAAATTGCTTCTTTAAAATTAAACAAACATTATGCAGTTCATATGGGGTAAATTGGCATTAGCTCCTTAATGGGTTTGTGTACTATGAAGCTAAAATTGTACTCTTGAATGCAATTCTTGAATATATGGATTAGAAAGAAAGAAAGAAAAAATTAAATCATTTTTTACTTACTTGGTCTTGAAGATTCGGGCTTTGATTTTTGCCAAAAGAATGCTTGTGCGGTGAGACCTCTTGAGGATCTTGATTTAGTGGAGATTTTGTGGTAAGTAGTAGTTGAAGTCTTGAAATTAAGCATTCCATATCCACTTAATGGAAAAGCAGAAGCTGATCCATTCTTGTAAATAGTTGGTTTCAGAGTGTTTATTTTACAAGCCATGGTTTGAAATTAATTGCAATAAAATACAATAATGAAAAGTAAGGTTTATGCTTATGGCCTTGGTATATATGTACTTTGGTCCAAAAATTTATATATGTGGGTTTGCCGATTATTTTATGGAATTTAATTTAAATCATATATTAAATGCACTACATCTACATGTGGACATGAATTTTAAAGAGTAATATAATTTTATTGAGGAAGTTTCCTGGAGAAACAGGGGTGCATGTTCTCATCTTGGAATCAATACACATTTGTTGAGTTAGTATTATTTAAAATATTTAATTTATCTTCTATAATTTTAAAAAGAGTATTTTACTCTCTATAATCGTTAAAAGTTTCACATCGCTTCCTTGACAGTTTTAAACGTGGCACTTTACCCACTTGTATTATGATAATGTGAAAGTTTAACTTTTGTGTTGTGATAAATGTGGTAATTCAGTCATTTGTGTTCTGATGAATATAGCAATTTAACCCTTATGTTACAAAAATATCTGTTATGTCCACTCTCAGTTTCAACAAGTGAGTTATACTATTCGACTGAATGAGATAAATTACTTCTTTAGAATTTTCACAAGAAATAAGATGCTCTTTTTAAATCACAATGATAAATTAAATATTATATATTAGGCCCCATTTATGGGTGGGGAAATAGTCAACTAGATATGGCTGTCATGTTCACATGGTTATTTTATTTATTCCCTCGTTTTAGTTTACAATGTGGAAAGAATCTTTGATTATTAAAAGTCAATTAGAAGGTCCACGCGTCTATATTATTTTATTACGATTATTTTAGGAAAATCCAATGTTATTAAAATCGAACCGGTCGGGCTGGTCCGACCGGGAATCGAAGGTTGATTCAGTCCGATTTTATCCTCTAAAATTACCTGACTCAAAATCCAGACGGTTTGATTATTCTTTTGTTTTTTTAAATTATTTTAGTGTTAAAAATAAATTAAAAATTCTTGTAAAAGGTGGGATTTAAACACCTAACCTCTTAGGTGAAAGATAACTTCCTTAACATTTGAGCTACATCATTTTTATTAACTTTTAGTACAAAAATTTATAAATTATAGAAACTTGTAGCCAAATTTGTTTATAAATTAGATAATTAACTCAAATTAACATTTTACACATTAACAATGAAAATTAATACCCAAATAATAATTTTTTTATTAAAATTTGTTCAATAATATATTTTTTAATATATTATATTTAGGATAATATTAGACTTTTATACATGTCCACATTTTAAAATTTATGAATTTCTTAGTTTGTTATATTTTTCACATACACTTTTAAATTTTTATAAAGAAATATAATCATACTATATTTATATGAACTTACAAATTAGTTTCATATTACCGTTATGATATAAATTAGATAAATATTATATGATTTAATTTCACTATATTATAAGATTTTGTATATTTTTAATCAATTGTAGGATAATGTTTAAATTTTATGCATATTACATATACTTTAAAATTAAATATATTTATTACATTATTATGACGTTATTCGGTCCAACCAGGCGTCCAATCGATTCGACCAATAAAACCAGTGGCCAATCGACTTATCGATTTACTTTACGGTCCGATTCTGAAAACATTCGGAAAATCACTCTGATTTTTCATATTATTATACCTGCATTCACATTTTGCTTGAAATTTTAGGTAGAAAAAAATTGAAAATTTTAAATATTTTTGTAACAATAACAACGTCCATAAAATTAGTGATTCGAAGTAAATGATGTAATATTATTGTGAGAGAGAATAGTTTATTTAGGAAAATCTATCTTAAAATGGAGAATTTCAGTAAGAAATATGGAATAAATAAATGGGATTTTTATTTAGGGAGCAGGTGCATTGTCTCCTCAAATCTAGGTCAGCCATCTCATCAGATAGAATTAATTATATAATCTCAAAAAACAAATAAATAAATAAACAACATGGTGACAGATCGCAATCCGTATTTTACAGCGAGATAGATGAAAATTATATACTCCGTATAAAAAAAGGCCATACACTAAAGATTTAAATGCTAGAACCTAACATTTTTGTCAGTTTGTGTCATTTAAGAAACTATAGAGAAATCTTGATTTTATTTCTCTCATTATTTTCTGAGCTATGAATTGAATTTTGTGAGATTTAAAAGGTTCAAGTTTCAAGATAATAATTTACAAATATAGAAATGGTAATATACACTCTGACCCCTGAAATTTATCATAATTACAGAAAAACCCCTGGTGATTTTCGAGGAAGGCCTTGTAGGGATTTTTGAAATTGTAATGGGTGTTTTGGTACATAATTTAAACCAGACAGAGTCTCCTTCTAATTTTTGAAACGTCATAAGGTTCCTTATTCCGGTCGTAAATCACCCAAAAAAGTAAGAAGCAAACATAAAAAAAAAATGAAGATAATAAGCTCTTTCATTCATTTCCTTCATATACTTCTGTTCAGAACCAAACATCAAAAAAAATTCCTTTTCCTTAAAATCAGACAATTCTAACATCATAAGATGTCCTTTTCAATTGTAGGAGTTACCATTAAAACACTTGTAGACTATAGGGAAAGTAGGAAATTTACCAACATCACCATTTGCTCTGATTTGAGTTCACTTCCAATAATGGCGCCATTATGTGCAGGGCAAAAATCGAAGACACCATTCTTTATCGATATCTTTTCAAAACGCGTACAAAATAAATACCCAAATGCCACCCTTTGTTTCATGTATCATAGACATACCGCCACTGTATAGTGCGACGTCTCAATATTTGGTCAAAATTTCGGCACCAGTTTTTGTGATGAGAATGGTATGCTCAAATTGTGCTGCAGGACTACCGTCGGCTGTTAGTGTAGTCCAATTGTCTTCCCATGTTATGCATTCTGTGGTTCCCAAAGTAAGAATTGGTTCTGCAAGGATGAACATTAGCTTTTAATCAATAACAAACTATACCTTTAATTCTAATATATGAATTTCGTGAATTGTAACATTTGCACAAAAACCAATTCTTATACAAAGTAAAAAATGCAAGTATCTAAAAAACTAAAAAAAAAAAAAAAAAATAAATCATTAAAATAAGATGATGTCCGGAGAGTTGAAACTCAACAGCAAGGCCACTCTGCCGCTTACAATACCCATCACACATCTAAGTCATCTGCAATAGATTTGTTCCTAAATAAGATGAAGGCCTCTTGTTCCTAAATTTTCACAACTACTTTCTTTTTGAGTTGTCCGAAAATAACACTCCCTTTCTATAAATGGAATTATTTTTCTCAAAAATACCCTCTCACATAAAATAATAATGATTCGACATCCTTTCAAACTTATTCACTTAAGCAAAGAAAGAAGGAAATCTTATTTGCATGTAATGTACATCACTTACCAATGGTAAATGTTTGGCCTTCAACCATGTGACCAGGTTTGTCATTATCTAACAAACAAAATAAATTCAATGTATTAGGAACAAAAAAATCAAGTATGACAACTAAAGGAAAATTTTACAGCAACTTACAGTGGTGATAAATGAGAGGTTCTGAATGGAAAACAGTTCCAATGCCATGTCCGACGAAACGATCGACTACCCCGTAGCCAAATTTTTCAGCATGTTCACTGAAATGATAGGGAAGATACAATGTGAATGTAAGGACCAAAACAAAAAGAGTTGATGGCAATTTACCCCATGTGATATTCATAATGTTCAATTTATCTCCTAGTGATCTGAATAAGAAAAAAAACACTTTATCCCCTGTGTTATGATAAATATGGCAATTTAACCCCCATGTTACAAAATCACTTTCATGCCCACTATCAATTTCAGCAAGTGAGTTATATTTTCCGGCTGAAAGAAGTAAATTGCTTCTTTAAAATTTTCACCGGGGGATAATGTGCTCTTTTTTAAATCACAGGGGGTAAATTGAACATTATGCATTCCATAGGGGGTAAATTGGCATTAGCTCCCAAAACAAATATCAAAACTTAAGAAAAAATCATGCAATACCTGATCCTCTTCCCAATTTTCCTGAACAATGCACCATCTTTGCAAAAATCAATGCCCTTGTACATGCATTCTTCTGTCACCTGCCATTAAATTTGTGAAAAAAGATACCCGAGACGAAAACCATGAAAAAGGGGCAAATAATTTCTTGTATTTTATTATCATCCAATTAACAAGAAAAACTAGAATATGTAGGCTACTTTTTGTAAGAAAATATCCTAACAAAGTAAGAAACAATCAATCCTTAATGTCCTAAAATCTCCTGGGTATCAGGGAAGATGAAGCTGATGTTCAACAAAATTACCAATGTAAATAAGAAACTCTGATTTAATTCACAAACATAAGTCCTCACCAAATTAGTCAAAATAAATAAATCCCGATAAACACCGTGCAGATATATTAGGCAAAATCAAGCAAAATATACCTTTACGAGCCGCTTCATTGAATCACTAACATTGCCACAAAGAAATGTTTTTGATGTATCTCCATGATAACCCTGAAAATAGCAACCAATTAAGAGGAAGATATTGAAATCAAAATTTTTTCAAGAAACGTAAGATACTCGTTCAAAAACTATTATATGTCAACAAAATCATTTGAAAGTTTGATCGTTCATGTGTATTAGAATTGAAAAATATTTGAATATCTCTCCTCTTTTTAACATCTTATATGAAGTGGTTATTAAATATGGTAACAAAGCCAGACCAAGACGAGGTCTCGTGCTCAAATCACTCTGTCATTTATTCTCGTAACATAGTTCCACATGTTACGCTTGAGTAAAACACTATTGCCTACGTCTAAGGGGGCGCGTTAAGTGTAATAAATATTAAGGTGGTGTTTGCAATAACTTATGCCAAATCTAAAGTTAATTCCTTTGCTATAAATTTTTGCACAAGTGATTTTTTTACATAAATTTGGGGTGTTTGAGAACTAACTAAAAATTGACTTTAAGCTACTAAAAAAAATAGCTGACAAATTTTTGGCATAACTTATTTTGGTAAATCTTTTAATTAGTTATGAAATTGCCATTAATCTGGAAAAGCAGTCCGAAAGATGACTTTGGGATTATAATTTTTAACAAATTCAATTCAGATAAGCAAAAAAATAAGTGGTATTTGCATACACTACAAAATAGCTTCTGATCAAAAAGCTCAAAAGCAATCTACATAAGTTATTCCGAACACCACTTTAAATGTCTCTGCTAACAGCTCAAGGTTTTAGACGATGTCACTCAGTATGGTGTCAGAGACAAACCAATAAGAGTCATGGGTTCGAATATCTCCTCCACTTATTAATGAAAAAATTTCACATTTTAGACTTGAGTTAAAAATTACCGGCCATATTTGCCGGTAACTTAAACCATACATTCCTTCATTGCCGGTCTATGACATGTTTATGTCACAATAGGTCATAGTGCCTCATAATCTCTAGAGACATTGATTGTAAGTACTAACACAAAGCTGAGAACAGAGATTAGAAAACCTTCTTAACTTTTTATTGTTAGGCAAAATATAAAGGTAAAAATACCAAAAAATTAAGATTACCGAAATAAAAAACAAAGCGGTTAGTAAAATGGAAAAGAGCAGCCTTTTAGCTATGGTTAGATGCATTTCTGCCATTTCAGAACACGTTGAAGGAGTGAATAGGCAATTTACTTCCCTGTGATAAATAATAGGGCAAAATAACTCCTTGTGTATTTGTAAAAGAAGCACACTGCCTTCCTCTTGATTTTTACATTTTTATAAGGGCCCATTATGCAATATCACAGGGAGGTAAACTGAAGTGAATATGTTGTCAATGTATGGTTAAATTGGTCATTTTTCACATGAAAATAAGATCTCAGTCGCAATATAGAGCATGTGTGCAACACCTCCACGAGTAAAGAGTTAAATTGTTTATTATTTCATATCACATGGAGGTAAATTGCCTATTTTCATATCACATGGAGGTAAATTGTCCATTAGACATATCACATGGAGATAAGTTGCCAAAAAACCTATGTTGAAGGGGTTTCATGGGCTCCCATTAAATTCTATTGCCAATAAGATATTGCAATACGTCATATGATTCAAAACTACATTTTGATTTCAACTTAGTTATTATAATTAAGTAGGAGTATATCAAAAAGGCGAAACAACAAACGTTAAAAATAACTTACGTTTAAATAGACAGTAACATCAATGTTGATTATATCACCATCCTGCGTACAAAATAAATATTCTTATATTCAAGAATCAAATTTTAGATGGCAGAGGCTCTAAATATTTAAGAGACAAAACCTGTAATTGGCGGGAATCGGGTATTCCATGGCACATACATTCATTAACTGATGTGCATACACTTTTTGGAAAACCTCCATAGCCTAATGGTGAAGGATAAGCACCAGCATCAATGATCATTTGGTGCACTGCTTTATCAATTTCATTTGTTGTTACTGACGGCTGAAATGGAATTTAAATGACAAGTATGTATTTCAATGTAAAGCAGACATCAAATTCAGAACTCATACTAAATAACCTTATAGAGCTAAAGCAAAAATACCCCTTGTGCTTTGTCTAACTATCAAAAACGCTTCTGTGTTATTTTTATAAGCAAAAAACCCCCTGTGTTCTTTTTCAATTAGCAAGAAAACCCATTTGAAATTCTTTCATGAATTATAAGGAGGTTTGTGTCAATTTTTTTAGTGAACAGGGTGGTAATTGCCAATTTTCAAAGTTAACATGGGGGTTATTGATATTTTTTTAGGTTAAACCGTTAAAGGGATGTTTTTGCATCCTTTGGTGAGGGTACAATTGTCATTTCGGCTTGACAGGGTTTTTTTGCTAATAAAAACTAAGCACATGGGTGGTTTTGCTAATAAATATAACAAAGGGGGGTTTTGCTAGGTTTTGCTAATAAATATAACAAAAGGGGTTATTGATAGTTAGGCAAAGCATAGGGCGTGTTTTTGCATTTCTCTCTAACCTTATATGATGTATAAAAAACATGTGTTATTTCATTATAAAAAAAAAACCGTGCTTATTTTTTATAACCAAAAAACTCCCTCCCAAGCCGAAATGCTAATTTTACCCCTAACATAGGATGCAAAAATACCCCTTTGAACGTAAGAATTTGTCAATAACCCCCCTTGTTTACTTAAAAAGTTAACAAAATCCTCTCTATGATTTATGAAGGAATTTTATATGGGTTTCTTTGCTAATAAAAAAGAACACAAGGGGGTTTTTGCTAGTTAGCTCAAGGGGTTTTTTTAATAGTTAGGCAAAGCACAAGGGGGGTGTTTTTGCATTTAGCTCAATACAATAAGAATATCAATATCTTAGACAATAGTATATTAAAAAAATTGCAAATTCTCACCCTAACTAATGTCCCTGCATAGTCCACCACCCGCGCAGCAAGCTCACAAGCAGCTCTCATGCGAGCAATGCCTTCCAAATCATGAATTTGATGTTCACTTGATATTTCTGGCAACAATTTTGTACTAACATAAGGAGGCTTTGGAATATGATCAGGCACAGGAAGTCGTTGCGATACCCTTCCACGTTTTAAAGGAAGCCTTCTTTTAGATGTTGAAGTTCGAAGCTCGCGTTCCCTGGATCAATAGGAAGTACAATTAATCGATATGTAGGCAAGCTTAAACTAAGAACATTCTACAATTACCAAATCTTCAAGGCAAAAAAAATTGGGAGAATTACTGATACTGCTCCTGAGGTTTAGTGTAATTACACTAAACACCCTCCATGTTTGGAAAATTACTCGAACTACCCCTGAGATGATGAATTCATTAAATTATCCCCTTACGACGTTAATTTCATAAAAAAAAATTGAATTCCAGATATACCCCCGGGTACTTTCTACGAAATCACAAACCTCATATGTGGAAAACCGATTCACTCGATTCTCCATCAGCTTCACCAATTTTTTCACTCACTTTTCACTAATTTTTATTTCACACGTCCTTTTCACGAGGGTTAGCATCGTCTAATTCTTGTAATATATACAACAATTGAAGCAAAATCTATAGAATAGATAAGTAACACAATATATATATAATTCAGCAAAACCTTAATCATGTTTATTAGAAGTATAGCTATGTAGATCCTCTACTTCGAATCAGCTCTATCATAGCGACCTCACCAAAGTTCAACTGCGTAAATAATTCTTATTTAACTCATTACATATCATTGGTTAGCTAGCATTTAATTTTCCACATGGTCGCATTCTTTTTTTCTGCACCTTCAATGAACATTCCTCAACAAATTTATTAATACGATATTTTTCGTATTTTACACCCATTTTCCACCACCTATTGATGGCGTACTCCCACAACATAAAACTATATTTTACTACAATATGGAATCCGTCAACATATGTTTTCCAAGAAGAATAAAGAACACAAAGCAAAGACTATTGTATGACGGACAAATGACCAAGAATAGGAAAAGATGCAGTATGTACGAGCCAAAAGAGTCTCTTTGAAGCACAAAAGACGACTTTAAATTCTCTGAAGGCTTTGTAAGAGATCCTTATGGAAGCTTTTTAGCAAAGTTCATTGCTTATCAGAGATACCATATAAAAAAAAAAATGCACATAAATAATGAAACCGAGTAATATTCAGAAGAAAGAAATTTGGGTCCATACAGAGATAGATCTTTCAGCAAAGTATCTCATATTTATTCTTCTGCCAGTATATACCAGCCCATGTAATCGTGATCCAGAATCATTTACAAATGTACAACAAAATTACAATCAAAATGAAAATACGCATAATATTTCCTTTTTTGGGACTCAGATATATGACTTCCTTTAAAAGAATGTACAAAATTCAATATTAACTTGCAGCCACAATATGAGTATGAAACAAATGTTATAAACAACGAAAGTAGAACTATAGAAAAGAAAACAATACCTTCTTATTCTGATTGCCTCCTCCAATCCCGATATCCTCTTCGAGTAAACAACAAGCTGCCTAGAATAGTTTGGACCTTCACATCATTTAAAAGAATGCATTCAAGGAAATTAGAGTCCAAGTCACAAGAAAGAAGACAAGAAAATGGAAAACAACTTTATTAAACAAGTTAATGACAATTTACCCCCTGGGATATGCAATATGCATAATGTAAAATTTACCCCTGTGATTTGAAAAAAAGCGTTTTACCTCCCCTCAATGCCTCCCTGACATTTTTAAACTTAAGAAATATACGAATTGACAAAATTACCCCTCTTATATATGGTACTTTACTACCTGTGTTATATAATAAATGTGTCACTTTACCTCTATGTTAAAGATAAATGTTGCACTTTACCCCATATCTTATAAGAACACTTTCATGCCCACTCTCAGTTTTTTATAGTCTCCGGTTGAAGGAGGTAAATTTCTCTTTCAAAACTCTCGCAGAGGGTTAAATTGGCATTAGCTCCTTTATTAACTAATCTGAAACTTCAAGAGCTCCTTTAAACAACCAATTTATAAGCCTAAGTTAAGAGTTTGTATTTCGTGACCCAATTGCTCCAATTTTATTAGAATATATTCAAAAGAAACACAAAAAATCACAGAGGCAAAGACACGAACATGTGGTGGGCATAGGAACAAAGAGAGGAACTTACATGAGTGACGAGTTAAGTTGGAGGGAGAAAATGGAGAACCCATAAGAAGAGAAGATGATGCTGAAAGTTTGGCATCGCAATTGACAAGAGAAGATGAAGAAAGCTGCAGAAAAGAAGTATTTGCAAAACCACCCATTGTTGTCTGTAGATATTTTATTTTCTTCTTCTGTGTCTGTTGGATAAAGAAGGGGATAACGGGCGGATTTTGAATTCTTTTTTTTTTTATGTAACAACAACCTCTTAGGGGAAGGGCAAAACAAGGGGGAAGGAATAAAATGGGGAATATAGAAAAAACGACTCATTTTGTATCAGACTATATTTTTCTTTTACTTTTTTCCTTTTCTTTCTCTCATTATTCCTTTTTTTTTATTGATAAATATATTTTTCTTATTGAAATTAAAGGTTTTTTTTTTTGAGAACTTTAAAAAAAATACCCATTTTGTGTTTTGTCTAACTAACAAAACCCTTTATGTTATTTTAATTGACAAAAACTTCCATGTGTTATCTTTTATCAGAAAAAAGCCCATTTAAAATTTCTTTATAAATTTATAGGGAGGTTTTGTTAATTGTTAAGTGCACGAGGGGGTTACTGTTTATTTTTAAAGTTAAATTAAGGGTTATTGTTATTAGGGTAAATATCACTTTGGTCTCCCTTATCATTAATTTTTTACAGAGTGGTCCCTTTTATGTTATTTTTTTCGTTTTAGTCTCTACTATGAATTATTTGTTTCACTTTAGTCTCTACTATGAATTATGTGTTTCACATTAGTACTTATCATGTGGTTCCGATAACACCTGATATACACATGAATATTTTTTAACGCATTTTTGTCGTTCACTTTTGAGACTATGTGAGATATTGTTTAATTGGTGAGCAATTTTGGTGTTTGAAGAAGATTTTGGGAGAAAAGTTTGTTTGAATGAAATAGACGATTAAGTTGGATTGGAATGAAAGCCTAATTTGGAAGATATTAGATATTTTTTTCTTTTCAAATTTTTAGAAAGACGAAAGCGTCTCTGTTAGTTTACTTGAAATGACGTAATTGTCCTTATATGCATATCACATGTTACCGGAACCGCATTGGACCACCTGAAAAGGTGTTGGATAAGGATGAAGATGAAGGCACTAAAGACAAAATTAGAAGGGAGGTTTTGATGCATTCCAAAACTTCAAAATCTGCTAAATATGGAGTAACTTAGCTGATGATCCCTTTGGAAGGAATTTTGACTAAGTAAAGAAGACATCAGAAGAGTCAAAATTTCAAGGTCCAAGACTTCTGATCCGCTGAAGGAAAGATATCAGACTGATGAAGATCAGCCGACTCAAATCAGATTTGTTCAAGTTTGAGATCAGCTTTGTTCGCCATCAGACTTGCACTTCCGTCAGCCAAGTGGAAAGGATCATAAAGTCTTACCAACGGTAATAAATGCCCCTGGAAGTAATAAATGCTGAAGTACAAAGTTATTAAAGACAAATGATTGAAGAAACGCTTCGCATCAGCTGGGTGCATTTAATGCTGCCTGCAGAATAGTATTGTTGACAGTACGGACAGACTGCAAAAGAGCCGTTCGCGGATTTTAAGGACCAGTACTCGAGGAATTTGAATCTTGTCTCTCTTCAACGGACATTTTTCAAACCTCAAGTATAAATAGCTGAAAGAGACGAAGAGAAGCATACAACACATTTTCTGAGAGAATTTTCGAAGCAGAACTCTTTAAGTCTCAAGAACAGCTCACTCATCAGCTTAGTCATTTGTTGACGAAAAGCGAAGTTGAAGAACAAAGCTAAACACATCTTCTGAGTGAATTTGTAAAACAGAGTGTTGTGAGAAGTAGATATCCATCTTAGTGAGTGATATTACTTCAGAGAGTAGGATTTCTTTGTGATTTCTTACTGCGCACTTACGGCCTGTTCATTTGTTGATTGGCGTAAGTAGAGAGTACTAGTTACTTTGTGTTTCTAGTATAATCCAAGATCTTTGTGACTTGGACGGGTGGATTAAAGGATATTTACATCCATATAACCACTATAAAAATTACTTGTGTTTTTATTTGCATTTTTACTTGCATATTTCAAGACTGCATAAAACACTTTACTTAACTGTTTGAAAAGAATTTAAAAGGAGTTTATAAAACTGGGGAAGCATTTTTCAAACTGCTAAGAATACTTGTGAAAAACACTTTGAAAATCCGCTGCAAGTACTCTAAGTATTAAAACTGATTTTAACAAAATCAGCTAAGTAATTATCAGACGAGTGGTCATCAAACCTGTTCAAAAGATTTGTTCGCGAACAGACTTGTAACTTATTACTCTGATCAGCTTAGTCTGCTCACTGCAGAGAAAAGTTTTAAAGTTAAAATTGGAAGAAAATTTTAAAGAGGTTTATTCACCCCCCCTCTAAACCTCATCTGACCACTTGGGACCAACAAGTGGTATCAGAGCAGGTGGTTCATTAGAATCAGCTGCCTGATCAACGAGCTTGATCCAAGTGTTTTTCAAAGGTTTTCAAAACTTTTCAAAAGAGCATCTTTTTGAAAAATCAAAACTTTTTGAAAAATGGACTGTATCAGCCATGTTCCCCACATTGCTGGTATGTCATTCGAAGACTGGAAAATTAGGATGGAGATTTTCCTAGCTGCTTATAATGATAACATGTACACATGTATCATAAAAGGTCCATTCAAATTCACCAAGACTATAATAGTTGATGAAGCTGAACTAGTGGTGGAAAAAGATCTAACAGAGATGACAGCCGAAGAAATAAAGCTGTTCAATCTGGACAAAGTTGGTCGTTTCATCATGACCAAAGCCCTGGATAATGATCGGTTTGATAAAGTCAAACATTGCAAAACTGCAAAGGAGATGTGGGACAAGGTTCGTGACATGAGCGAAGGAAACGACGCCATTAAGGAGCATCAGCTAAGTGTTGCTCTTGAAAAGTTGGACAACTTCAAAATGAAGTCTGAAGAGACCATTGATCAGATGGATACCAGGTTCACCAGAACATTGAATGAAGTTCTAAAGCTGGGAAAGACCTTCACTGACAAAGAGATCACCGTCAGAGTACTGAAGGCTCTGCCTCCCAAGTTCAACATGAAGGTGACAGCAATGGAAGAATCAAGAGATCTGGGGAAGATTTCTCTTACAGAGCTGTTCTCCGTACTCAAGGCGTATGAGTATAAACTGCCAAGAATGGGTGTTGAAGAAACCTCAACTTCAAGTCCTACAGCTGCACTGGTTGCTGCTGAAAATCAAAGAAGGCCAGCGCACAAAAGCAAAGATGTGGACTCATCTGATGAAGCCACACTACTCAACAAAAAGGAGTACACTGCTGGAGACGTTGCATTGCTGATGAACAACTTCAAAAAGTTCTACAGACGAAAAATGAAGAACAAATACAACAATGCTTCTACTTCTAAACATAACTCTTCTTCTCAAGAAAAAGATGATTATAAAGCAAAACTTATGTGTTATAACTGCAGAAAATTGGGACATTTCATCAGAGACTGTCCTTATCCAAAAGCAGAGAAGTACACTGAAGAAGAGAAGAGAATCAGAAAAGAAAGAAAACATCAGAGAGGCAAGGCAATGATGGCTGAAGCAGAAAAGCTGACTGCTGTCTACTCATCTGATTCAGATTCAGATACGTCTGATGAAGAGTTGTCTGATGAAGAGAAACCTGCTCTACTCTGCCTAATGGCCAAGGAATCTGATAACTCTGAGGATGAGGTAACTCCTCTTGATAATGAATTGTTTAATTCATTTGAACAAATGATGCTTAACAATACTACTATTGCTGAAGCATTTAAAAAGCTTAAGGAAGATATGATATTGCTAAAAGAGCAAAATAGTTCACTGAAACTCAAAGCTGAAAAGCCAAGAGAATCAGCTGAATATAAACAGCTTGAGCAAGAACATGAATCTCTGAAAGCTGAATGTGAAGTTTATAAAGGAAAAATCATGGAACTTGAAAAAGTTATTGAGTCTCATGAGAAGTCATCTGTTGCATCCACTCATATGTCTAGTAAACAGAAGACACCTTTAGATCAGGACAAGTTAGAACTGAACCATACTGAAAAATTTATATCAGCTGACAATAGTAAGGTCATACTGTATGTTCAGACTACTAAACCTGCTTCAACTGAGAAAGTATTAAAGGAGATGAAAACTCATAAGGCTAAAAAGAGCAAAGAGCCTAGTGTAGGAAAACAGACTAGTAAGCCTAAACAGAAGAGTCCTAGGAAGTCCTCTGACAAGGCTAAAACTAATCAGACTAGTGATAAAACTAAGTCGTCTGTTAATGAGCAAGCATCTAGTAAACCAAAGAAGCATAAAATCAAGAAAAATCAAAATGCTTGGTATGGAAATGAGTCTTATTATGTGCAACCTGCTGCATATCATCCTATGTATCATGCACCTCAATTTCCAACTTACTATGCACCATATCTTGCTCATCCAATGCATGCATATCCTCCTTATCATGCATCTTACTCTGCATATGAACATTATCCTTATCATGCTGATCATCAACATTATGACAAATCTGATGAACGTGGTAAAGGCAAAGCTGTTCATACTCCTGTTGAAACTCAGAAACCTAAGAAGCCTAAGACTTCATCATCTTGGGTTGTCAAAGGTTGAACTAATCCTTCAGGACCCTCTCAATAAGGGTACCTAAAACAATTTTATTTTGTTTTGTAGGTTAGGATTAGGAGTAGGAGTAAAGTAGAGAAAATCTGGTACTTGGACAGTGGCTGTTCAAGACACATGTGTGGAAGCATACATGAGCTGACTGATGCAGTTGCTGTGGATGGTCCAAAGGTTACTTTTGGGGACAGCAAAGAAGGCAAGATTGTAGCAAAAGGAAGCTTAATCAAGGGAAACATAGAGATATCTGACGTCTCATATGTTAAAGGCCTAAAGTACAACCTTCTGAGCATAAGTCAATTCTGTGACAAAGGATATTCAGTCATCTTCTCAACAGATAAGTGCTATGTTGAACAGATTGGTACAAAGAAAGTAATTTTATCTGGAAGACGACAAGGAAATATCTACATAGTCGACTGGAATTCTGCTGACAAGAATTCAAACGTCTGTTTGGTGGCATCAACACCAAGTGAAGTTAGTTGGCTGTGGCACAAAAGAATGAATCATTTAAACTTCAAGACCATCAACAGATTAATAAAGAATGATCTGGTAGAAGGGATTCCTAAAACAATCATGAGCAAAGATGTTGGATAAGGATGAAGATGAAGGCACTAAAGGAAGTTTGATAAGGGAGGTTTTGATGCATTCCAAAACTTCATATTTGGCTAAGTATGGAGTAACTTAGCTGATAAACTTATCAAGGAATTTTGACTAAGTAAAGAAGACATCAGATGAGTCAAAGTTTCAAGGTCCAAGACTTCTGATCTGCTGAAGAAAAGTTATCAGACTGGTGAAGATCAGCCGACTCAAATCAGATTTGTTCAAGTTTGAGATCAGCTTTGTTCGCCATCAGACGCGTACTTTTATCAGCCAAGTGAAGAAGATCATAAAGTATTCCCAACGGTAATAAATGCCCCTTGGAGTAATAAATGCTGAAGTACAAGGTTATTAAAGACAAATGATTGAAGAAATGCTTCGCATCAGCTGGGTGCATTTAATGCTGCCTGCAGAATAGTACTATTCACAGTACGGACAGACTGCAAAAGAGCCGTTCGTGGATTTTAAGGACCAGTACTCGAGGAATTTGAATCTTGTCTCTCTTCAACGGACACTTTTCAATCCTCAAGTATAAATAGCTGAAAGAGACGAAGAAGAAACAAGCAACACAATCTCTGAGAAATTTTCGAAGCAGAATTTTTTAAGTCTCAAGAACAGCTCACTCATCAGCTGAGTCATTTGTTGACAAAAGCAGAGTTGAAGAATCAAGCCAAATACATCTTCTGAGTGAATTTGTAAACATTGAGTGTTGTGAGAAGTAGATATCCGTCTTAGTGAGTGATATTACTTCAGAGAAGTAGGATCTCTTTGTGATTTCTTACTGCGAACTTACGGCCTGTTCATTTGTTGTAAGGCGTAAGCAGAGTATACTGATTACTGTGTGTTTTTAGTATAACCCAAGATCTTTGTGACTTGGAAGAGTGGACTAAAGGATATTCAAATCCATATAACCACTATAAAAATCGCCTGTGTTTTTATTTGGATTTTACCTGCATATTTTCAGTTGCATAAAAACAAATTGAGTTAACTGTTTGAAAAAGGATCTAAAAATAGATTTTACAAATCTGGGGAAACATTTTTCAAACTGCTAAAAGTTTACTTGTGAAAAACACTTTGAAAATCCGCTGCAAGTACTCTAAGCATTAAAACTGATTTTAACAAAATCAGCTAAGTAACAATCAGACGAGTGGTCAACAAGGCTGTTCAAAGATTTGTTCGCGAACAAAATTGTAACTAACTAATCTGATCAGCTTAGTCTGTTCAGTTAGAGTAAAAGTTTTAAAGTTAAATTTGAAGAAAATTTTTTAAAGAGGTTTATTCACCCCCCCCCCTCTAAACCTCTTCTGACCACTTGGGACCAACAAGTGGTATCAGAGCAGGTGGTTCATTAGAATCAGCTGCCTGATCAACGAGCTTGATCCAAGTGTTTTTCAAAGGTTTGTCAAACTTTTCAAAAGAGCATCTTTTTGAAAAATTAAAACTTTTTGAAAAATGGACTGTATCAGCCATGTTCCCCACATTGCTGGTATGTCTTTTGAAGACTGGAAGATTAGAATGGAATTCTTTCTAGCAGCTTATAATGACAACATGTACACATGTATCATTAAAGGTCCATTCAGATTCACAAAGACCATAAAAATCAATGAAGTTGATACGGTTGTGGAAAAAGACCTTCATGAGATGACTCCCGAAGAAATCAAGCTATTCAATCTGGATAAAGTCGGAAGATTCATCATGACTAAAGCCCTGGACAATGATCGGTTTGACAAGGTCAAACATTGCAAGACTGCAAAGGAGATGTGGGACAAAGTCAGAGACATGAGTGAAGGCAATGATGCAATAAAGGAGCATCAGCTCACTGTTGCTTTGGAGAAACTTGACAACTTCAAGATGAAGTCTAGAGAAACCATTGATCAGATGGATACCAGATTCACCAGAACCCTGAATGAAGTTTTAAAGTTGGGAAAGACTTTCACTGACAAAGAAATCACTGTCAGAGTACTAAAGGCCCTACCCCCAAAATTCAACATGAAAGTGACAGCCATGGAAGAATCAAGAGATTTGGGAAAGATCTCTCTTACAGAACTGTTTTCCGTACTCAAGGCATTCGAGTATAAACTGCCTAGAATGGGAATTGAAGAAACCTCAACTTCAGGACCCACAGCTGCCCTGGTTGCCGCTGAAAATCAAAGAAGACCAGCTCAGAAAAGTAAAGATGTGGACTCATCTGATGAAGTCACACTGCTCAACAAAAAGGAGTATACTGCTGGAGATGTTGCACTGCTGATAAACAACTTCAAGAAGTTCTACAAAAGAAAATTGAAGAACAAATATAACAATGCTTCCACTTCTAAACCTAACTTTTCTTCTCAAGATAAAGATGATTATAAAGCAAAACTAATGTGTTACAACTGCAGGAAATTGGGACACTTCATCAAAGACTGCCCATATCCAAAAGCAGAAAAGTACACTGAAGAAGAGAAGAAAATGAGAAGAGAAAGAAAACATCAGAAAGGGAAGGCTATGATAGCAGAAGCAGAAAAGCTGGCTGCTGTCTACTCATCTGATTCAGATTCAGACACGTCTGATGAAGGAAACCCTGCTCTCCTGTGCCTGATGGCAAAGGAATCTGATGACTCTGAGGATGAGGTAACTCCTCTTGACAATGAATTATTTAATTCATTTGAACAAATGATGCTTAACAATACTGGTATTGCTGAAGCATACAAAAAGCTTAAGGAAGAGATGATATTGCTGAAAGAGCAAAATAATTCACTGAAACTTTTAGCTGAAAAGCCAAATGAATCAGCTGAATATAAACAGCTCGAGCAAGAACATGAATCTCTGAAAGCTGAATGTGAGGTTTATAAAGGAAAAATCATGGAACTTGAAAAAATTATTGAGTCTCATGAGAAATCATCTGTTGCATCCACGCATACGTCTAGTAAACAGAAGATACCTTTAGAACAGGATAAGTTTGAACTGAATCATACTGAAAAATTTGTATCAGCTGACAACAGTAAGGTCATTCTTTATGTTCAGACAACTAAACCTGCTTCACCTGAGAAAGAATTAAAGGAGAAGAAATCTCCTAAGGCTAAAAAGAGCAAAGAGCCTAGTATAGGAAATCAGACTAGTAAGACCAAACAGCAGCGTCCTAAGAAGTCTGCTGATAAAGCTAAACTGAATCAATCTGTTGGTAAAACTAAGTCAAAACCAATTGAGCAAGCATCTAGTAAACCAAAGAAGCATAAAAATAAGAAAAATCAAAATGCTTGGTATGGAAATGAGTCATATTATGTGCAACCTGCTGCATATCATCCTATGTATCATGCACCTCAATTTCCAGGTTACTATGCACCTTACCCTGCTCATCCAATGCATGCATATCCTGCTTATCATACACCTTACCCTGCTTATGAACATTTTCCTTATCATACTGATCATCAACATGACTTATCTGATAACTATGATAAAAATGAAGCTGTTCATGCTCCTGTCAAAGCTCAGAAACCTAAGAAGCCTAAGACATCAACATCTTGGGTTGTCAAAGGTGAAACTAATCCTTCAGGACCCTCTCAATAAGGGTACCTAAAATCATTTTATTTTGTTTTGTAGGTTAGGATTAGGAGTAGGAGTAAAGTAGAGAAGATTTGGTACTTGGACAGTGGATGTTCAAGACACATGTGTGGAAACATACATGAGCTGACTGATGCAGTTGCTGTGGATGGTCCAAAAGTTACTTTTGGCGACAGTAAAGAAGGCAATATTGTAGCTAAAGGAAGAGTTATCAAAGGAAACATTGAGATATCTGACGTCTCATATGTTAAAGGCCTCAAATACAACCTGCTAAGCATAAGTCAATTTTGTGACAAAGGATATTCAGTTATCTTCTCAACAGATAAGTGCTACGTTGAACAGATTGGTACAAAGAAGGTAATCTTATCTGGAAGACGACAAGGAAATATCTACATAGTCGACTGGAATTCTGCTGACAAGAATTCAAATGTTTGTTTGGTGGCCTCTACACCAAGTGAAGTTAGTTGGCTATGGCACAAGAGAATGAATCATTTAAACTTCAAGACCATTAACAGATTAATCAAGAATGATTTGGTAGAAGGGATTCCAAAAACAGTCATGAGCAAAGACAAGCTCTGTGACGCCTGTCAGAAGGGTAAACAAATTAAGTCATCATTCAAAAGCAAGAAGCACCAATCTTCTGAAAGAATCTTGGAGCTGCTACACATGGACTTATTTGGACCCATTGATCCAGTCAGCAATGGTGGAAAGAAATACTGCCTAGCTGTTGTGGATGATTATTCAAGATATACTTGGGTGATTTTCATGAAGAAGAAAAGTGAAACCAAGGAACATCTTACCAATCTGATGGAACTGATCCAGAATGAGAAGAGTATCAAAATATTGAAGATCAGATCAGATAGAGGGACAGAGTTTACAAACTCTACTGTTGAAGAGTATTGTAACATCAAAGGAATACATCATGAGTATTCAGCTGCTAGAACCCCTCAACAGAATGGTGTTGCTGAAAGGAGAAACAGAACACTAAAAGAAGCTGTCAGAACCATGATAGCTGAAGCTAAGCTGCCACAAAGATTTTGGGCAGAAGCAACAAATACAGCATGCTTTACTCAAAACAGATGCATGATCAACAAAAATCAGAACAAGACTCCATATGAAGTTTGGAACAACAGAAAACCAAACATTCATTATTTTAAAATTTTTGGCTGTAAATGTTTTGTTTTGAATAATGGGAAAAATCACGTTACTGCATTTGCAGAAAAGGCTGATGAAGCTGTTTTTGTAGGATACTCTACTGTTAGTAAAGCTTATAGAGTTTTTAACAAAAGAACACTACTAGTAGAAGATGATAGGATAGTGCCCTGCAAGCCAGTTCTGTTAGCTTGTAATAGATCTATCCTGTATGAAACGATCTTTGATTTTATAATAATACGCATGTTTATTTATATATGTATAAGGATAAACAATGGCCATCTTCATCTCTTGCGAATACATTTAAGCGATTGGTTGAAACCCTTAGATTACATTAGACTATGGGACGATTCACTTCAGTACTGAGTGCAATCATGAAACAGTCTCAAAGGTCGTAATCTTAAAAAGTGTTCCAAGTCGTAGATTCCAAAACGAGACGGGGTATCGTAGGAATCGCCAAGACTTGTACGAGTATGCATGATTCACATGGAGTGAATTTGTAGTGTTTCATGAGCAAGGAATTTGAGTCCAGTGCATACGAGTAGGTGGTTCAATGGAAGATTGAACGCATCGAACGACCCGAACAGAGAAACCCATTGTGGAAGCGCATGACGCATATCGGTGATGGGATGTTTCTCAAGGAATATAATAGTGTACGATTTAGTCCTTTGACTTGAGGTACTAGGGCGAATTCGGTGCATGAAAGTGCGTACTTAGATCTTGGTATAGGCCACGTAGCTTGGTCATAACATGCCTAGGTTGGGTGCGTATGGACATGCACGCGAGTGGTTAGTACCGATATGGAATCTATTGACTCACTGTAATGGGTGAGAGAATTTCCTATACGATTCTTAGATAATATATCCAAGGAATCTGCGGCCGCAGTCGGTGACGGATTTGGAAAGGGGTTTCCAAATTTAGAAGGTCACAAAGGTATATTATCCTGAATTAGAAAGTATAGTTATCGAGACAAATTTAGAGGTGCCGATCAATTCACACACCCTAAGTCTTGATCGGGAATATTAGTCGATAGAAGGACCGTATGTACATGGCAATTATATGAGACGAGGTTCACAAATATCAATTCACCTGAAATTGGGCTTCATGGGCTTGTGGCTAGACATCGACCATGAAGTGTGGGTACTCCTGAATTAATAGAGGATTTAATTCTAGGAGTGGTCAATTAAAGGTTGTTTAATTGACCGGAACAATTTATTGTTCATAAATTAAATCACGAGGGATTCGAGGGTCTGCTGCCAATTGATGGTGAACCCAGAGGGTCACACACAATGAAATTGGACGGTGACTGTTATAAAAGGACGTGAAAGGAATTAATTGATTTAAAGGTAATTAAATCAATTAAATGAATTAAAAGTATTTAATTCAAGTGGGAGATTAATTAATTGGCTAACTTAATTAATAATTGAGTTGCTAATTAATTATGTAAAAGAAATATTGATTTAATTGGACTGGGCATTTAATTAAAGTAGTTAATTAAATGGAGGATTGCAAGACATGGGCTTCTATTAATTAAAGCCCATAAGGAGTCTTGCAAACCTAGGTCAGAAGGAGTTTATAAATAGAGCACAACTAGAGCTCAAATGGGTAACACCTTAGAAAGAAAAACCCTAGCCTCCTTTTGCCTAAGTAGCCGCCGCCCCCTCCAAGCTAGAAGCCCTAGTTGCCGCCGCCGCCACCTTAAGCCGCCGCCACCTGCTGCCGTGGGCTCCTTGGTGCCGCCGCCGCCATCTCCCTGTTCCATTGTGCTAAATCTTGATCTGTCAAGAGATTCAACACAATCCTGCAATAACAAATCTCCTGAATCGAGTTCTGAGCCTAAGATCTTGAGGTGTTGCCAGAATCCAATTGGTGTGGACTATCCCTGGAGGTGAGACACTTGGATCACTCCCGTGAACCAGATCAGATTCAGAAACGAAGCCGGAGGTTTCCACCACCTTGCCTGTGGTGAGGTATATCGCAAAAACCCCCTTTGTTAATTCATTGTGTGCGTTTTTGTTCTAGCTTATGTATACATAATGTGGAGACTTCTTTTATGGGACCATTGGATGACTCAAAAAAATTTAAATTCCGCACTTTGTTGTCTGACAAATCGAGCCATATCCCAACAGTGGTATCAGAGCCAACTCCATTATTATTATACAAAAGCCTGAACATAATTGTGTTCACCGTATATGTTTAATTATATGTATGAGAACACGTGATAATTATGTTCTGTAAG